>OY757020.1:120491867-120858842 GCA_963580285.1 Lucinisca nassula
AAGAAAATACTTAAATATTTAAGGTAACCCAGGTAGGTACCTTACCTTTTAAGATTTGAACTTGACACATGAATGTATATATCAACAACGGCAAACATGAGAGCTTTTATTTGCTCGAAATCACCAGTCATGCTCGGTAGCTCAGACGGTAGATTTTTGCATCATATGCGAGAGGCCCTGGGTTCGGGTCCCGGTCGAGCCACTTTTTTTTTCCTCCCTGTGGCGAAGGTCGACTTGGCGATGAGGTATTATACTACTTGGGTGTATTTCTCCCTTGGTGTGTCAAAGTTTTCGACAAATAGAGCTGTATAAAAACTTCCCTTTACATAATACTGTATAATACTGGTGACAGGGCAACGATTTATTGTTTGGTGTAGGAAGGTTCTTACACGCAAAAGGGGGTCTTAAAGGACTTGGTTGTTTTGTCAGGGTAGTTGTGTGTATGTTTGATTGATTGATTTGATGTTTATCGTCCCCGTCAACTCTAAACAGGTCATTTTGGAGACGTTGCTCCTATTTTGTGGGACTTTTACCCGACATTGAGATGAAATGGCATCTCAAGCCCTGTCGCCCAATGGAACCAATAGGGGTTTTAAGCACGGACGGTCCAGCTCGCTTCGCTTTGCCTGGGGAGGCTTAGATCCTCTAAGTGGGTAACCAGTACTCGTGTGCGGTCGGATTCAGCTCTGCGTGGAAGCGTCATGCAGCCCATTTATTTCTTCAAGCCCCGATGGGTGGGCGGGGGCCGACATGTGTGTGGGTGGGTTGGGGAGGGAGGCTGGCATATACCACTTTTGTTTGTTATTTAAAAACTGATCCTGTGGCACATCGGGTCCATGTTCCTACGCTTATGCATGTCCTGCTACTTTTACGCATACAATGTTCACAACCACCATATGCCGTCTTTATATTCAGTGTCATGAAATAGTATGACGCCACGTGCATTTAAGAAATGACTTTTATTTTTCTGCTGTTCATGAAAGTATGAACGAACAGGGTCGCCTGCAAAGTAAATTAACTCCGAAGGGGTTCATATAAACTTTGCTAGCAACCCGCTGTCGTTCATACCTTCATGAACATCGAAAAAAATATTTCTTATATTTACATTCTTTTTTCCTCACCACTGGGCGAAAAAAAATGCTTAAAAGGCAAACTGTTAAAGCTGATAAAATAAATTACTATTTTTGCGTGAACAACTGTAACGTATGTCAACGATGTACATTTGCTGGGCAAATGGTCACGGTAAAGGCAATAAAGTTAAATTTAAAATCCAATTCGAAGGCCCGTTTCGTAACTTTCATATGAAATGACCATTTGTGTAAGATTCTCGATATCAAAATTTATGAAATACAAAGAAGTTTTTTTTTTTTTTTTTGATTGATTTGAGATTTAACGTCCTCGCAACACTATTGAGGTTTGGTTTCGGAAGTGTTGCTTCCAATTTTGTTGGACTTTTACCCGACATTGAGATGAAATTCCATCTCAAGCCCTGGCGCCCAATGAATTATATGCATGGACGGCCCGGCCCGACTTGCACCTCTTTGGCTTGGCAGGCTTAGAACTTCTGATTAGTTTACTGGAGCTCGCGTGTGGTCGGCTTGTGCTGGATGGGTGAAACAAAGGTTATGTGTAGGGCGTCCAACTGATATTGGCCACAACAAGTCATTTGCTTCTTCTCCCTGCCTTGAAATGCTCAATGAAAAATAAATTTGAGGCGTACAACCTCCCTTGTATACTCATGCATGTGAGTGATTGAGTGTGTTTGTGAGGTGAGTGAGTGAGCGCTTTTTGTCTCACCAACTGTAAGGTTATTCGCAGATAAGGACCTCACTCATAAAAAAAGACGGGAAAATCCAAGATCGAATGTACAGTGATTTTATATCCCATTTTTTTTTTACTCCGACTGGGGCTACGGTTTTCTCCATGTTTGTCTGCACGATGTTTGATCTAGTCCTTAATGACTATATCAACTACATACATGTATACTAATGACATCCGAAAACAATATTGTAGCTGAGGTTAAGTGTTGGGTGGTTTCTGCGGGAGTCTTCCATGTTCTTCACCATACCGTAGAATATATTTATTTTCTTAATTATCGACTCTACCAGATTGTTTTGAATATTATGCAATACGCCTAACGGCTTGAGAAGGGTTCAATCATGGACAGACTCCATAAAACCGATTCCGTCCACGCCCCTCGGGGCTTGAAGAAACAGATTTAGCTGCACGGTGCTTCCATGCAGAGCTGAAACTGACCACACTGTCACGAGTACTGGTAAACAGCTTAAAAGGACTAAGCCTGCCCAGGCAAAGTGGTGTGAGTCAGACCGTCCCCGGCATGTATGCATTTTGGTTGCAATGGTCGACAGGGCATGAGACGTCATTTCATCTCAGTGTCGGGTAAAAGTCCCACAAAATTGGAAGCGACGTCTCCAAAATGACCTACATAGTGTTGACGGGGACGTTAAACCTCAATTCAAAAAAGATTCCATAAAACTGACTTTTGCATATTCAAATACTGTATGATTTCTTGTTTCTAAAGGGACTCCGTAGAAACAGCGTTTTGACTAGTCGTGGTGCAACATTATGACCAATGTTTGTCCGCACAAATCGAGATCGAGTGTGATCCGTCAATGAAACACGTTTTATAGTGTATACAACATTTTTCATGGTTTATGTAGTGAAATGGCAACTAAACCACCATATGTTCTATTGTCCCCATTCAATCAAGCAGAAGAAGTTATTTTTGACAGATCGCGGGAAAATTGTGGGCCGCCTACATCAATGTGTAATTGAAACTTACGTGCTAATCTTCGTGAAAATTTCCGTCAAAATTACGACTTCATCCGAAGTTAAATACTTAGCTAAGTAAATGAAATAGGTGGCTTTCGAATGCACTTTTTAAGGAAATACTTTACTAAGATTAGACTTCCTCCTTAAATCGTTAAGTCGACCTTAACTTAAGTAACGTATGTAACGCGACGTCTGATCGTCATCACGTAACGTCGCTTTTCATTGGCTGGCATTTGGTTTTACGCAGCTCACCGCACATGCCGTCTTGTGCAAAATAGTACAATATTTAGCTTAACAACCGATAAAGTGCATTAGAATGGGGATAACTTTATTGAAAATTGTCATTTGGGGAGGTAAATCGTCGGTTTTACGGTCGCAAAATTACGTTTTACGGCTCCGCTAACGCATCGCCGTAAAAGGAAATTTCCGACCGTAAAACCTCCGATTTACCTCCCCAAATGACAATTTTCAGTACAGTTATCCCCTAAATTATTACTTACCAATAAACATACTAGAGCCGATCATGAATAAGAATGCTAACTCTTAATCATAAGGTCTCTCACAACTTTGGGTTCGAGCCTGGCTCAGGTCAAATGTGAGACGCCAAAACTGGAAGGTCAGGTGTTTTTTCTGCAGGAACTCCGGTTTTCGCCCACCTCTGAACAACGATCAGCTCGATATATGTGAAATAATCTTGAAAGTGCCGTAAAACTAAAACCAAAACACAAAAAAGAGCTGATCTATTTCGATTCTGACACACTGAAAATAACGGAGTGTTGTTTCCTTCACATTCTCCCTACCTTTCGCCATTGTTAGAAGAAATCCCCCCAAAACTTTTGACTGAAACAGCCAAACGGCCAAAACTATTGACTGTAATGGCCAAAACTATTGATTATAACACATGCATGTAAGTCCTTTTCGTAAAGTGTTAGATGCGAGAAAATGACATCACACCATTTAATGTCAAAGAAACTAGGAGTGATGTAAAAAATAACCAGCAGCTATTCACGGTATATGCTCTTCTTTCCTGTGAATAAATCACATAGGCTTGCTGTGTTAGAATTTGACTTTTTGAAGCTTACAGGTTCCATTTGCCATTACTCCATCAGTGACAGTGGCAGAGTCGGAATGTGCCACGCCATCACGTCCTCGACCACGACCAACACTGTAGGCAAATACAGCAGACGTGGGCTGTTCTCGAGGCTTAATCTGCGGCTGGTTGGCCATAGCGGCATAGGAGAATGACTTAGGTAATCGGAGAGAGCCATCGTTTTCCGCATCATTGGTCTGCATATCCTGCATCAGGGTTTTACTGAAATTCAAACAATACATGTATTCATAATATACTGCTGTTGTTATTTAGACGATTGCATCAATATCTCCGCACTTATTGAAGAAAAAGTCCATAATGTCACACAGTCAATTGCTCCTAGACCAATTAAGCTTGAATCTCTAAATTTTCACAGGCAATACCCTATGACTGAGGACTGCAGGTACATATTTATAATTTTCATGTGATTCCCAACCTCCGCCCTTTTGGATATCAAATCAAAGGTAATTAAGCGTAGAATAGTGTTGTAAAAATTTAGCCTCAGGGGCATGCCTGGTGGTCATCAGAGGTCAGAAAGTGGGTCCTTTTACCCCTGCACTTTTCGAATAAAAGGCGGGGATCAAGTATTACCCCCTGTCCGTTGTATATTCGTCTGTAATGTCACACCATTGCTCCAAGATCCTTTAAGCTAGAATCTCTTAACCTTCACATGCTATAGCCCTATGGCTGTGGACTGCAGGAATGTATTCAGAAATCTGATGTAACCCCAAACCAGGCAGGAATTGAGGTCCAACACTGCCAGAGGGGTCAAAATTCATTTTGTTCAAACATGGTCCTGTTGGATATCAAATCCGTCTGAAATGTCACTTTAGCTCCTAGACCATTAAAGCTTGAATCTCTCACACCCTTGCCCCTAGACCCTTTAAGCTAGAATCTCTTAACTTTCACAGGCAATAACCCTATGCCTTGTGATTGCAGGAACGTATTAGGAAATTTGATGTGACCCCTGGGGAGAGGCAGGGACGGGTTAGCCCCATAGGCCAAAAACCTATTTTGCTATTTTGAGCAAAGTCATGTTGAATATCAAACTGATGTGATCCCACCCCACCGCAGACCCTCCCCCTTTGCAGGGGGTCGGGCCCAACACTGCCCGAGGAGTCAAAATTTACTTCTTCAAACATAGTCATGCTGGATATCAAACTGAAGGTACTGAAATGTAGAATACAGTGGTGCAAAAATTTTGCCCAGGGGCCATGACTGGGGTTCACAAGGGGTGAAAAAGTTGGATTTTGGGTAATTTTGTTCGCACTGTCACAAAACCTCCTAGGCTTAAGGCACTTTGTGCTAGAGTGTTGAAACTGTCACAGGCTATGGTTGAGGACTGGTGGAATGCATTCAATTTATAGATGTGACACACCTGGTGGTGGGGCCTGACCCTGCCCAAGGGGACAAATATCTGTTTTGTACAAATACAGTCAAGCTGCATATCAAGTTAAAGGTAATGGAGAGTAGAATACAGTGACGCAAAAAGTTTGCCCTGGGGCATGTTTGGGGGTCAAAAAGAAGTATTTTGGGTCCATGCATTATGACATGAAAAACTAATAAAAATAATGTGTATAGTAGAAGTAAAACAAAGATCAGGAATCGATACAATTAACTTACTCCACCCATCAAAGACACCAAAGGGAAAGAAACACAAACATTAAGCGACCAGACCATATTGGAAACCTAAACAAAGGAAGGCCATAAGGACAGTTACTTTCCCACAAAATGGCCGTATGGCCATCCAAAATAAAAAGACACAAGGGATACACACAGTAAGTAACAAACAACACCATAAATAAATCGCCACAGAAGAACCGCCTTGGAACGGTCAGTGGAATGATTTCCACTTGGGGGCTTAAATCGATTTTACGTGGCCACAATCCTCGCCCTTAATTCCGTCGCGATTTAGACAAATAATTTGTTCAGTCCGCATGAAGGCCTCCTAACTCATCAGTGCAACATCTCCGTGAACACATAAAATCAAAGAACCACAGAGGTGAGACAACGGTGAAGACTCGACAGCAAGAAACCACTGAAATGCTGGAGCAAAAGAAAACCAACAGTTAGACTCCGATGGGCCCGACCAGAGACAGAGCATCAGGCACCAACCAACATTACCTTGAATTAGATCTCTCTAATTCTCAATAAGCCTTTACGTTGGAGCCGTCATAGAATCTGAGGCCTGACCCACCGGCGTGCAATTAAAGAGGGAAGCAAAGTTGCCAACCGTGATTGGGTTAACTGCCATGCATGCAGTCTGTCGTATAACATCCATGTTGTACACAATCTTTTTATATCGAAGAATGATTTTACGAAATTGGGTGCTGAAGTCATTGCGGTTATATATTTTTCTGAATTTATATTCTAAGTCTCTACAACATTCGGGTTCCGATAGACCTTGTTGCAGAAGAGATTTAAGTCCAATATTGAATTTGAAATTAAATCAGAATGGCGTCTATAAAATTTTGAAAAGGCTTTGCGTAGTTTATGGTACCGATAACCCTGATTAAGGAGTTTAGCCGTTAATAATTTATTACGAGTGTTGAAGTCAGTTACATGACTACACACTCTAGCAAATCGAATTAATTGCGAAATATAAACGCCATAGGATGGCGCACGAGGAACATCACCATCCAAACAAGGAAAATTTACAATCTCAAAATCAAAGTCATCGCGTTTATCATAAATTTTGCACGAAACAAATCCATCTACAAAAGATAGATGTAAATCCAAAAACGGGGCCTCGGTATCAGAAAAATTTGCTTTATTTAACTGAAGCTCTGGGGGGTAAATCTGACTGATCAAACCATCGAAATATGTATTACCAATATTTAATAAATCATCTAAATATCTAGAAGTGGAACTAAAAGCTTCAATAATTTCAGATTGGTTATCAATGGAAAGCGACAACATGAAGTCTCTTTCATAACAATACAAGAACAGATCAGCCACAAGAGGTGCGCAATTCGTACCCATCGGAATACCCACAATTTGTCTAAATAACTTAGTACCGAATCTAATATAAATATTGTCAAGTAGAAAGGTGAGGGCATCACACTTATCCCTGCAAACGCTATTTTCTATATATGTGACCCGTCACGCCAAAAACGCCCATCTGGGAAATTAAGTCATTCGCCGTAAATAACGTTCGAAAATCCGCGGAAATTTCGAAGTCACCTCACGCCTAATTAAAAAAAAAAAAAAAATCCTAATTGAGTCTCACGTTATGTTTGTTTTATCGCCTTCCCATGCTTGTTTTTTTTTTTTTACTCAGGCTAGGGCCTATTCTATTCTGTTTTCATGTTTATTATTCCTGTTTGAGTTTTGTCCCTTGTAAAAGTTGGAAGGGCGGTAAAAATTCAAAACGTAATGTAAACATGTCTCAGTTATCTGCATCATCCGTGAGGGATTTATTGCCTGAAAATTGTTGCTTGAACCTCGAAGATGACGACGAAGGGACTCTTAATCTTGTTACGAGCTTCACTGACTCTTATTTGGTGCATCATCCCATTGAAAATGACAATCACATTGATTCATCAATTGACAGTGGTTCAGACACGGACAGTGATTCGGTACATGTCGAGGGCCTATCCACTCCATTCGATGTTCGACCAGAGGATCAAACCCATGATGATGATGTTAGCAGATTCAGACAGACAGGCTGTGGGTGTCATCTGGACCAAGGTTAGTGATTTTCTGTTTACGTCATTCCGTATAGATCTGTTTGTAATCTGTTTTATCAGGTTGGATCTGGTCAAAGATAATCTGTTGAAAGATCAATGCATTCCAATATTTATCAAATAATTGCACACGATACTTAAATGATACACAGTATGTAAGTATTATTTATTTATCGTTTTGCCAAACAAATAAAAAAAAAAAAAAAAGAAGAAATAAATTCAAGAAATCTACGTCCCAAGTCGCCCGAAAATTATTGTTGTATATCTATATTCAGTGTTGTCATTGTATTGATTCCAGTGTAGGGGTTAACTACTCAGCTTGTCGCTGGTGCGACCCCGGTTCGAATCGTCGTTTGACATTTTTTTTTTTTTATTTCTTGTTTTTTTGTTGTTGTTGTTGTTTTTTTTTGTTGTTGTTGTTGTTGCTTTTCCCTGTGCCTGGAGTATTTTTCTTTCTTTACATTATTTTTCATTGTTATAAACAGACAGTCAAAACTCTAAAGCATTTTATTTTATTTTTTGTTTACATTTATAAACAGCACTGCATTCAACTACATTACTACCGGCCCCCGCCCATAGGCCAAGTGGCTTGAAGAAATATATGTGCTGCATGATGCTTCCACCCAGAGCTGAATCCGGCCCGCACACTAGTACTGGTAAACCGCTTAGCCTGTCCAGGAACCGCGGTGCGAGGCGGACCGTCCATGCTAATAAACCCTATTGGTTTCATTGGGCGACAGGGCTTGTGATGTCATTTCATCTCAATGTCGGGTAAAAGTCCCACAAAATTGGAAGCAACGTCTCCAAAATGACCTTTACAGTGTTGACGGGGACGTTAAACCTCAAATCAAACAAACAAACATAACTAAATTAGTACATATGAAACATTTATATTTCTAGCTCCGATATTTCAAAATTTTATGCTCAGCTGTATGTGCAATACTCGTAAACAAGTGAGACAATGGTCCTGTTCAGAGCTGCATAGAATGTCATGTTCAACAGAGTTTAGCATGTGAAAAAAAAAACTCTGGGCATCATGATCATCTCTCTTTTTCTCTCTCTCCTCTCCTCTCTCTCTCCCTCTCTCTCTCTCTCTCTCCTCTCTCTCTCACTCTCTCTTTCTCCCTCCCTCCCTCTCTCGGTCCTCTCTCTCTCTCTCTCTCTCATTTCGGTTTTTATTCTGTATTTTTCAGGGAAACCATGTTATGAAGCAATCGGTATAGCAGCATTAGAAGAAATAAGACCCAACATGGCTGAGCTGAGCAAGGAAAATGTCGACCTTATTGTCTTAGCCAATATTCAACAGAACAGAGTGAAGACTAGCCACACGAAACAGACAGCGTCACATAAAGAAACCAAGGACAGGCAACGTGCATTTGTGAAATTCTTCCTACATGGAAGACAAGTTTGTAAATCTACTTTTTGCACACGGTATTGGACATCGGAGATACAAAAACTTGTGCAAGCATTTTGATACGCATGGCTTTATACCCAGGACCATCGGCAAGTCGGGAAAATGTGCTTACAATGCTTTTAGTATTAATGATGAAAGAAATGTTATCAATTTCATCACAAATTATGCTGACTACAATGCTATGCCACTGCCTGGTAGAATGCCCAGAATGAAAGACTTCACTGTAATGATGCTGCCCAGTGATGTCACGAAGTCAAACTTATGGAGACAATATTCTAAGGCCTGCGTTGAATCTTCGTGCAAGATTACAAAATTTAAGAATATTTGGAAATTATATGTACCACACATTGCTGTTATGAAAATTGCCTGCGACTTATGTGATACTTGTCAGCAAAATAACAATTTGATTATGAAATCTGTAAACTGTTCTGAAGCAGAGAAAAGTGCCCGGCTGGTGAAACAAGAACAGCATTTAGCACTTGCTAAAGAATGCAGAGAGTATTACAAACAGCAGTGCGAAGATTCTAGTGTCTTTTGGAATTCTCTCACTGATGAGCAAAAACATTTTAGTGAAATCCTAGATGGAACTTTACATGTGTCCTTTGATTATGCTCAAAATCTTCTAATTCCACATAGCCCCCAACAAGTTGGACCTATATACTTTAAGACACCAAGAAAGTGTCATTTATTTGGTATATGTGCGGAATCATTACCGCGACAAGTAAATTATTTAATTGACGAAGGAGAGCTCACGGGTAAAGGAGCAAACGAGACAATAAGTTACCTTCATTATTTTTCTTCAGACAGCGGGGTAAATTGCAAGAACCTGAATCTCCACTGCGATTATTGTAGGGGACAAAACAAGAACAATGCAGTAATACAGTATTTGTGCTTAAGAACAATCCGTGGATTGAATTCAGATATAGAACTGTCTTTTATGTTGCCCTATCACACCAGGTTCGGACCAGACTGGTGTTTTGGATTGATTAAATTAAAATACAAACATAGCTATATTTCATCAATTTCCCAGCTCGCAGAGGTTGTCCTGATGTCTACAACAAAGGAAATTAATATTCCACAACTTATCACAGAGCCAAGCTCAAGCAATACAATCGTTACCGTTCGAAGATGGAAAACTTTTCTTGAGGGTTACTTCAAGAAGATCCCAAATTTGACCAAATATCACCACTTCCGCTTCTTGTCATCAGAACCTGGTGCAGTATTTATTAGAGAGTTTCCTTCCTCTCCAGAACTCAAAATCAACATCATGAAAGATCAAGATAAACTCCAAGAGCTTTTAAACTCTGAACCAGAAATAATTCTGGCATCTGGAATCAGTGCTGAGAGAGCCTGGTATTTATATGAACACATACGTCAGCACTGTGAAGGTGACAATAACAAAGACAGAACTTGTCCAAAACCTAATGTTGCAAAGCCGAGGTCATTGAAGGCGCACCAATGTAAAAGTGACTGAAATTTATTGTGCTGAAGTGTGGCACAACAAACCCCTTTTTGAATTTCATATACATTCATCGAAGTCTACATTTATCCTGCACATATGCTCAGTCTAATTTTAGTCTTTGTTGCCCACGAACCCTGCAAGTAAGGCTGACACAATTTATCCATAATCGATCGGTAGATTTCTCAAAACTGATTATCGTTAAGTACTGCTTTGCTAGTAATCGATTATTTATTGAGTATAATTCACTACCCAATATTATGTCTTCGTTTGACAAACAGCGCAGACCCTGATGAAACGCCGCGTCTGTGGCATCTCATCTGTGTCTACACTGTTTGCTCAGGCCTGTCTGTCCGAATACATAAGGTAAAGTATAACATAGTTAGAGTCATGCTTACATGAAATAACTAGACCCTAGTTTATAATATCTAGTCAGTTAGAGATTTGCATAGGGGTTATTGAACATTAAACAGAGTGCTCTATAATGCCCGGTTTTGCTGAATGGTTAGGCATTACGAAAACACGCCTATTCAAAAGATTGAACATTTTAACACTAAAAATTAAAAGTTTTCAGATAAAAATTCTGTTATTTTTCATATTTCTGCTAAAAGCATAGAATGTGGAAACTCGTTAGAACCGTCTCCGCGGGGCAATTCTAACGAGTACCCATAATCTATGTTTTTGAGCAGAAATAAGGAAAATAATGTATACCCCTGTAAACTCGTGTTTTACTATATAAATGTAGGGTTTAAGAGGGAAAAATCACATAGGAGGGTTTTCGTGATGATTCACAGTTTGTTGAATTTAATGTCACATGAATATTTTCCTATTATTCATTCATCGTGTATGCGCAGTATGTATCAGAATTCTGATACTAGGTCTGGCTTTCACTATAGAGAAGAATTTTTAGATCATTACGAAAACACGCCTATACACTTTAACGCTGAAAATACTAAAATTTACGGATGAAAACTTGTGATATTTGTCTTATTTCTGCTCAAAACACAGATTGTGGGTGCTCGTTAGAACCGCCTCGGCGAGGCGGTTCTAACGAGTGACCACAATCGATGTTTTTGAGTAGAAATGAGAAAAATAATGGATACCCCTGTAACCCCAGTTTTACTGTATAAAAGTGGGGTTTAAGGGAGTCAAAATTATATAGGCGTGATTCCGTGATGTAGTCTTGCTGATGTCGTTTCTGACGTTCTTTTAAAATAAGTTGACGTTATAACGACGTTATAGATTTAAGGGAACTATACTTCAATGGGACGTAACTTCAACAATTTTTGGAATATTTCACCATGGCTTGTCTTATATGAAATGTAAAACCCTGCAGATTTTCATAGATAAGAAACCTTATTTTAGCCAAAAATTCCCGGATGGGCCCTTTTGGCGTGACGGGTCACATATAAAATTTGGGTTTTAGATGGGTGTTAATTACACAGGTTTGTTGGTCTGAAGCATAGATCAATACATTTCTACAACCGTGAATGATGTATGTGAGAGGTGAGAAAATACTATTTGTGGTTATAAGCTGTTACGTATCATACATGTACATGTATTTTAATGTTAATATGTTTTGTTGAGGTCCCTTTTTGAAGATTTGTTTTACCAACTGTGTGTTCTTCATTAGATAAAGACAGTGCTACATGTATAACTATTAGTAAATAATAATAATAGCAATGACTTTATTTAACTAATTATAATCATCGCCATCCTTTTTATTATTATTATAATTATTAGTAGTAGTTTCTTACCATCATAAGCACAAGGTTGTTTGAGCCATCATATGAAACTTGGAAACAATATGAATAAAAGTAGAAGTAAAACAAAGATCTGGAATTGATACAATTAACTTACTCCATCCATAAAAAACACCAAAGGGAAAGAAATACAAACATTAAGCGACCAGACCATAATGGAAACCTAAACAAAGGAAGGCCATAAGGACAGTTACTTTCCCACAAAATGGCCATATGGCCATCCAAAATTAAAAGACACAAGTGATACACACAGTAAGCAACAAACAACAACATAAATAAATCGCCACAGAAGAGCCGCCTTGGAACGGTCAGTGGAAGATTTCCACCGGGGGGGGGGGGGGGGGGGGGGGGGGGGGGGGGGGGGGGGCTTAAATCGATTTTACGTGGCCACAATCCTCGCCCTTACTTCCGTCGCGATTTAGACAAATAATTTGTTCAGTCCGCATGAAGGCCTCCTAACTCATCAGTGCAACATTTCCGTGAACACAAAAATCAAAGAATCACAGAGGTGAGACAACGGTGAGGACTCGACAGCAAGAAACCACTGCAATGCTGGAGCAAAAGAAAACCAACAGTTAGACTCCGATGAGCCCGACCAGAGACAGAGCATCAGGCACCAACCAGCATTATCTCTCTAATTCTCAATAAGCGTTTACGTTGGAGCCGTCATAGAATCTGAGGCCTGACCCACCGGCGTGCAATTAAAGAGGGAAGCAAAGTTGCCAACCGTGATTGGATTAACTACCATGCATGCAGTCTGTCGTATAATATCCATATTGTACCCAATCTTTTTATATCGAAGAATGATTTTACGAAATTGGGTGCTGAAGTCGTTGCAGTTATATATTTTTCTGAATTTATATACTAAGTCACCATAAAATTCGGGAAGCACAGTTGCCAACCGTGATTGGGTTAACTACCATGCATGCAGTCTGTCGTATAATATCCATGTTGTACCCAATCTTTTTATATCGAAGAATGATTTTTCTGAATAGTTAGATCCTTTGGAAGCAAAGAATACAACAAATAAACGAAAATAGCAGACTCGGTTTTATTGAGTCTGTTCATGACCAGTACTGAAATGTGCTACACCGGCCACGCCCCCTAGCAAAGCAGAACTCTATTTTCAAAATGATTCTAAATGAACTCAATGATCCCAAAGGACCAGAAAATATAATCTGCATTTTCAAATGTTTCATAACTGAATTTGTTTTGTTTGTGGTGTTCTGGTTTTCATTGCATTCACTTCTATTTTGCATTCCATTCAACACTATTTAAATGTAATACGTCATTTTGGGGACTCTGCATCTGATTTTCTGGAACTTTTAGCTGCCATTGGGATGAAAAACCATCTCCAGCCTGACCACCCAAACACGATGCTAGGATTTAAGGGACAGCCCAACTTGTATCACTTTTCCTGGGCAGGCTTAGATCTTTTACCAGTAATCAAAATATTGTGATTTGTATTATTGCCTTCAATATATATATATTATATACAATGTCATGTCGCCCCTCACTCATCACGAAAACACGCCTATATCATTTTGAACCCCTTGAACTCTAGTTTAATATAGTAAAACTGGGATTTATAGGAGTAGTCCATTAATCACGGAAATCACGGAGATCTATATTTCTGCTCTTAAATATAGATTGTGGGTACCCATTAGAACCGCCTAGATGCGGCGGTACTAACGTGTACCCACAATTTACAATGCATTTGTATAGGCGTGTTTTCGTAATGAAGGTTTAGATTCTCATAAATATTCTCACGAAAAATGTGTCATTTCAGTGCCTTTGGCACTTTGATTTACCCAAACTTACATTTTCTCCTCATTGGAAAGATTGCCAGCTTGTCTCATCTTTTTCTTCTCTCCAGTGGACAAACTAAAAAAATAATATAAATACTGTAAACTTCCTTTATTACGATCACCTTTGGGACTGTTCAAAATTGGTCTTTAAGACCACTTTTGAACAGTCACAAAGGTCGTCCCTGTCCAGCAGACAATCTTTTCAGAAAACACAAAGAAAGAATAACTGCAAACTTCTAAGTAAGCTTTTTTTACCAGAATTAGTCTAAATTTTAGGTGGTCTTAACAGTGGAATGTTACTGTATTACATATTGAGGATCTTACAGGAGTGGTCATTTTATAAGAAATTTATGAAACGTGCTTTAGTAAGTTTAAAAATTTATTTTATGTATTTGATTTGAGGCTTAACGTCCCTGTCAACACTGTATAGGTCATTTTGGAGACGTTGCTTCCAATTATGTGGGACTTTTACCCGACAATGAGATGAAATGACATTTCAAGCGCTGCCCAATGAAACCAATAGGGTTTATATGGTTCCTACCCAGGAAAAGAGGGCCACATGGAAGATAAGTACTAGTACTAAATGTGTTACCCTCTATAAATAAAGTCGATTATTATTATTATTATTTATTAATTGATTATCCTATACTACATAAGGTCAACCAATATTAAAAAATCATAAAATCGTGTTTTTAATTGCGTCAATTAATAAAATTGTCATTAATCAAGTAATTTCGTATTGGCCCAGTTACAGGTCCTCGGTCAGCTGTATTGGCCTCGGCCTTCGGCCTCGTGCCAATACAGCAGACCTCGGACCTGTAACTGGGTCAATACGAAATTATTTGATTAATAACATTATAGTATAGATGGTCCCACTCGCACCACTCTACCTGTGCAGGCTTTATATATATCCTCGAAGCAGATTACGATTTGTGAGATTAATATAAGATTCTGTTCAAGAGATAACGATTTTAGACTCGATTTTATCACCAGGTCAAAACAAAACACAGTTATTACTATTATCATGGACGACGTCACGACGTTATGCGCCAGTAACCGAAACCATGTGTTATTACATGTGTGGTCATACGATTTTTATTGCATGACATTTTCCACTAAAAAAAACAGCAACGTCATATGATATAAATGCTGGTAAGGAGTAGCAAGAATAATTAAAGGATAATTTTTTTTATTTCTTGTTTAAAACATCTGTTGTGTGTACTTGTTAGAATCGCCTCGATGAGGCGATACTAACAAGTATCCACAACATATACACGTATCTTTATGGAGAAATAAAAAAAACAGGAGGGCCAAGATGGTCCTGTATCGCTCACCCGTTGACCCGTAAATCATAAGCGATGTACAGAAAAAAAACAAGGTAAAAGTAAGCATTTTCTGCAATTGAGGGGGACCTAACTCTATGATAAATATGCTGACTTCTTTCGAACTTTCATCACTGACTTGCTTATATGTAAGTTTCAAGAAGATCCGACAAAAACTGAAGGGACTATGGTTATGAAAAGGTCAAAATAGCATTTTCTGCAATCAAATGGATGTAACTCTATGATAAACAAGCCAACCTCACTAATTTTCGATCCGATGAAAAGAGTTACAATGATGTCAAGGGTCAAACATAGGCATTTTCTGCAATCAAAGGGACGTATCTCTACCATGAATAGGCTTACTTCATTAGTTTTCCAACTCGTCTAAGCATTTTTCTCCGACTTACAGGTTTCAAGAAGATCCAATAAAAACAGAAGGGGCTACGGTGATGACAAGGTCAAAAATAGGCATTTTCTGTAATCTAGAGGGACAAAACTCGCTGTAGTCTATGGGACCATGTGTTTGCCATGGCAACCAATGTTTTTAATCGATACCGATGAAAAGCTAATATCATCAATGCACCACCAGAGGCATGCTACAGATGAGAAATGATTGAGATCAGCCTGCAGGCTGCAGAGATATAACTGGTCCAAAGTGTAGACGGACGACGGATGAACTACCATCCTTTAAGCTCCACTGGAGCCTTCGGTCCAGGTGAGCTAAAATTTTCTTGCACACCAGACACGGAAATCAGTGATTTTACCCTGGGATAGAAATTTATGTTCTGACCCTGATGTTCTGACCCCAAATCGAATATAATCGCGTGTTTGATAAATGCACTGGTTGATTACGACCTCATGCGCGGCGACGTCATGCGTGACGTCACTAAACATTCCTGTTGTGTCATCACAAAATGGCGGACGTCGGTAACCGAAGTGACAGCAGCATTAAAAATTCGCAATAGAAATGGAAGATATGCAAGAAAAAGAACCCTATATGGGTGTGAGGGGTGGATAGAAAAAACCGTCCCTCGGGATCACTGTCCGGCATCACTCGGCAAGCCTCGTGATGCCGGACAGTGACCCTCGGGACGGATTTTTCCATCCACCCCTCACTCCCATATAAGATTCTTATAATCCCACAGTTATCCTCGTTACTCCTACTCATCAAGTGCAATGATAACATCACTACCGAGATTTACCCCCAACTAACTACATTCCACCACAATTTTTATTCATTCGTGTTGCATGATTTCAATATTTTGCACATTTCATTCATTTGTATTGCACGATTTCAATTTCTACCACATTCCATTCATTTGTAGCGCATGATTTTAATATTTACCACATTTCATGCATTTGTGTTACATGATTTCAATATTTACCACGTTTCATTCATTTGTATTGCATGATTTCACTATTTAACATATTTCATTCATTTGTGTTGCTTGATTTCAATATTACCACAACAATATTTCATTCATTTGTGTTGCATAATTTCAATATTTACCACATTTCACTCATTTGTGTTGCATGATTTCAATATTTACCACATTTTATGCATTTGTGTTACATGCATTTCGATATTTACCACATTTCATGCAATTGCGTTGCATGCATTTCAATATTCACCACATTTCATGCATTTGTATTGATTTATTTCTATATTTACCACAGATTCAAAAGCAGAATGGAAAGAAATTCGGTGAAACCAAAGGATGCTCCCCGAAGATGCGCAGTTGTAGGCGTGTTAGTGAGTGAGTGAGTTTTTAAGTTTTACGTCTCACCAACAACTAAGGACATACGGAGACGGGACCTCGTTTTAAAGACTCATCCGAAAGTCTGGCGAAGCCTGGGATCTATGCTGCGACCCCTGGTTTACAAGGCGTGTAGCATAACCACTACACCATAGAGGCTTCTATGTTGTTAGTGAAAGAGTAAACTATGGTGGTCCTATTCTCTTTGAAGTGTCGTAAGAAATATGTTGTTTATATGACTGAACTACTGTTGAATAAGGTGTACAAAGTAAAAGCATCCATCCACCCTATGTGTTGAAATTAATAAATGAACTAAGTGCCAGATGTGAAAAAAACTAAACATAGCAGTTACCTCTTGTAACTCTTAAGTCAAAAGTCTAAGAATTCCCTAGTAAGTGATTTTCAACAAAGACTGAATGTCACAAGGAATACATGTGAAATATGAAAGCCAGATTACCTATGGTTATTAAATAACAGGAGATATTTTTTGAAAAAAAAAGGGAGATAATTCAGTGAAAATAATAAACAATATAGTTATAGCATTTGTCAGAATGTAGGTTTTGTGATGGTAAGTATGTGTGTGAAGATTTATAAGAGTAGGACCGAGGTAAAATTTTGAACGAGGTTAAGTTGTTTGGTTATGGCGTGACAAACACACACCCAAAAGCAATGTAGTTATGGCCCTTCGTCAGAATGTTATGTTCTTTTGTTATACCTGTTTTATATAAATGTGAGCTTAAATATTGAGAAATATGAGCGGGCTGCTGCAGAATATAAACAAAGCTTTTTTCCGTTTCTTTCTAACTATCTACTGTTTCTACGACTGGTCATTCCATTATGCTTATTCGATCAACAGCGATACACATGTCAGTAAATATGTTCTATAAAAGGGCTATCCTTTGGAAGCAAGGAATACACCATAGAACTGAAAAATATGGAGTGTATATATTTTCTGGGCCAGACTAGCTAGTTTTGGCCAATTATGCCTCATCAGTGACCCTCAGATATTTTCAAAATTCCACAATGGAATCAATGACAAGACAATATAATCTACACTATGATGTAGGACAGTTTAAGTAGGCAAAAACCGGGATTGTGGCCACGTAAAATCGATTTAAGCCCCCAATGGAATTCGTTTCACTGACCGTTCCAATGCGGTTCTTCTGTCGAGGTTTATTTTTGTGATGGTCTGCCTTTGAGTGTATGTATCGCTTATATTATTTCGTTTTGGATAGCCAATTGGCCATTTTGTGAGAAAGTAACTGTCCTTTTGGCTTTCCGCTATTGACAAACAATGTAGACCAAAATACGACTCCACAGAATATGATGCCTGACTGAAGCACATGGATTTAAGGATTAAGCCAAACAGTCCAGTCAGATAAGAGTCTACAACCTGCACCTTTTGGACTCCTAGTTGGATCATGAAGCAAATTTGTTAAAATTTTAGGAGAATTACAGCAACTCCTCAAGGTGTACGAATTTTTGTAGGATTTGTATGATATACTCATGTTGCTCAGAGCAATTAACCCAACAGTACTGCCAGTGCTTGGGCTGACTTTTGCCATATGTAACTGACAACAAGTAGGAAGTCTCAAAAACTGCCACCTTTTGGAATTAGAATTCCATCGAAGGCTAGTAGTACCTGTGGGGACGCAAATTCAGTGAACCACAGAACGTAGATATACCACAAATTCATTATAACACGGTTCGTTAAAACATGATTTTAGATATAATAACACGGTTTCAAGATCAGACCTGGGGTAATTGTATTCTGGTTTCTTAATCGAATTATATTCAAATACATTTTCTGAGTATTCGTGAAGTATTCTGTATTCGTGGATTTTTTTAGAATAAAAGTATTTGTATTTGTATTCGAATACATGTCAAAAGTCATTAAAAGGTTCATGAATACATTATGAATACGTTTGCTTTTTACAGGAAAAAATGCAACAATACACCAATGTTTTAATTGATGTGACTAAAGTCCTTGACTGCTCATGTAGGAACTTCTGACATTATTATTAGATGGTTTAATACAAAGCATAACAGAGATCCAATAATATTAACTGATTCATTTGATTGCATTAATGCAAATAAAAGCTTTTTAGATGACAAACATTTCATTATTATGACTATATTACTTTTAAAGTGACTGACATTATAATTTGTTAACTGAGAGGTGTGAAAAACGAAACAAATATCTGTTCTCAGCTAGATGTTTTATTCAGAGACACTCTAATCACAAATAAGTTGAAATAACTCACAATCATGGCCCACCACTGTGGCACATGGCTATTTTTAGTCTGTTCTTACAATTGTATTCATTTGTCAATATATGGTGGTTTAGGCTGATTTGTGTGGATTGCATGAAATAATTTCTGCTATCCATTTATGTTCAGTGTTCAGTGAACTATTAGACAGATCCATTTCAATTTAAGGTGTCTGCTAAATTTTATTATTTTTGCAAAATTTTATGATCTTTAGCAAATACTGTACATTTTGATCAGATGCTATATTCTGTGGCATATGGTCTTAATCTACACTGCCAAGGTCCCTTTTTAAAGGACCGTAGGCACTGATTTGTTAATCTTTGAAGTTACCTGTATGTTATCTTCCAATAGATTGCTTCACGATAGTGAGATAGGGGCAAGACCTAGTGTTTTAACAACTGAGTCATGCCAAAGCAAAACCTACAAATTACCCACATGTGATTCCAAATACTGGTTAATTGATGAGCTTTGTTTGATATGAACATTCTCCCTGTTGATAACATTTAAAAAAAAACATACACCAAAAAGTCTAGGTAGTAAAATGAAAGTGAAGGCAATCTGAAAACTGAAATATCAAAAGTAGAAATACAAAGCAATGGGAAAACTGATTATTTTATTATGTGCTGGAGACCTTTGACGCTTGTTTCTCACAAGAAACAGAACACAATAACGACCCTTATTTAGTTTCAGCAGTATATGAATTGATAATACGAAAACATGCCTATACAAATACATATTAATGGTATCGCCGAAACAAACACAAATGTTAAGATGAAAAATTGTGATTTTTTTCTTATTTCTGCTCAAAATATAGATTGTGGGAACTCGTTATAACCACATCAATGGAATCACGGACAAAATCTCCTCACACTCCACACTCCCATTTGTATGTACATGTATCGTTTTAAAAACTGCAGGTTACAAATCAGATGCGGAATATTATAACTATATTGGTGCTAATGGAGAAATTATTGAAACAAGCAGGTTGTAATGCACAAGTACAACAGGTGACAAAATTCAGACAGTAAAATCATTAATACAAAGAATAAGAACATCACAAAATGAAACAAAGTAGTTCTTTAGTCATGGCACGAGATTTAATTCATTCAACTGACTAAATAATGTGTTCCCAATTATGATCATCACCTTTAATTTATTGCATAAAATTTATAAAGAAATGTGATAAAAAGTCATCACAATAATCAAGCAGAATTTTGAAAAGTGATACATTTTCCTAATAAGGTGGTTCTAATGAGTACCACAATCTGTATTTTAGAGATTAAATAAGAATAATTGGTTTACAGTAAACCCCATTTTTACTGTATAAAAGTTGGGTTGAAGGGGGTCAGAATTGTTTTATGTGATGTAATGGTATTCATCAGTCATTAGCTTTTGATTGATTAATGCGCCAGACACTAAACATGACCTGTTTCATACAAGACTTTGCACACCTTTATTGATTGTGTCTTAACCCTTGTCCTGCTAATCCCGGATATGCCTTATCTTTGAAACAATGTAGATCCAGATCAGATGGCTTCTGAAGAAGCCATCTGATCAGGATCTACATTGTTTGCCATTCAGACTGTGAATGTGTTGCAATAATTTGCATCAAGCAATCTGATTGGTTGATAATCAGTAGTGGGTGTGGCATATATGAATATTCAGCAGAACAAGGGTTAAATTGTTCCACAGAAAACAAAGAGATGTGTATCTGTCTGTGACCCAAACATTACTAGTCACCAGGTGTTTTTGTTTTGTATAAGTCCTCCATTTACTATATATATATTTCCATTTTGATGGAAATGTATTCAAAATAAAAGTGGTTGCAATGATCAGGAATCTATGCAATCAACCCACAGCTCCCATCAGAGACACCAAAGGGAAAGAAACACAAACATGAAACAACAGGCCTAATGGAAACATCAAAAGCGGAAAGCCAAAAAGTATTCTTTAAATATTCAAATAAATTTGCAAAGTATATGTATTTTCATTTGAATAAATTCATAAAAAATGTATTTGTATCATGTATTCAAGAAATGCAAAGTATTTGTTTGAAAGTATTCGATACCAGGCCTGTTCAAGATGAATCCCATAAATGGTCATTTTTCTAAATAATCTATACATTTTTGTTTGATATATCACGTTTTTTTTTAACTAACCTGTTTCTGCTTTGGACCCCATTAATAGTGTTATAAAGATGTTGTGCTGGAATAATAACTAACAAAGTGCACGCACTTAAGGATCAATATAGTATTAACTTTCCCTCCAATGTTGAGGAACCTGACTCGTGAGAAGTGGGCTGGGTCAACACCTTCCCTGGCTGCTCCCTCTGCCTCTATAAGACAAATAAGAAACCAGAATTACTGTAAATACTTAAATTCGGCGGCAGCAAATTTTGGCAGTTTTGATGGGTGGACCTTTTCACGAATATATTTATATTTTGGTGGATTTTCAATTTCAAACAACAGCTGTCGCATGACAGCATAGCTAGACTGTTTCGGGCCTTCAAGATATAAGGGAAAATTACTGAACCATGAAATAACAAGAGGCCCATGGGCTACTATGCTCACCAGAGCTCAGCGGGGCACTGCCATGTGTTTTAATAAACCATGGAAGCCAATGAAATTTGGACCCAATCAGCCTAGTGGCTTCAGAGGACTGATGTCGCTTGATTGTGCTGTTGCAATGTCACAACAGACTGCCCATCTGTGGCAACAAATAGGCCTAAAATTATATGGCAGATAGACCATTAAGGAATATTTCCATAAAAGTTTGACAAAATATCTTGAAAGGGGTTAAAAGTCATTTTTCCATTTTTCAACATTATAGGTCTATGGTAATGCTCAACTTGCCATAGTAACCAAACTAAAGGCCCAAATTTCATTAAAACACAAAACCTGTAATGGCAAATATGGTGAATAGTTGCATAAATTTGCCTTATAGAGCAAATGGTTTCTGACCTTTAAGTGTTTTGTTGTTGTTTTTTTGTTTGTTTTTTTTTTTAGTTTTCTGGGGGGGGGGGGGGGCATTTTGGTTTCCATGCCAACCAGAAAAAAGTGAGTAGGTAGCCTAAAATCATATTGCAAATAGATGATAGCTTATCGAATATTACTATGAAAGTTTTGTCAAAATATCTGCAAAGACGGCAGTGAATACCATTTTCAAATTTTCCCGGAAACTCTTGCCATAGCAGCCAAACTAAGAGCCGAATTTCAATAAAAAAACCTGTTGGTTTAGGGGTGTGGATCTGTAAGGTTTCGACATACTGGTTATGAAGTGGAGGGTTGGGGAACTGCCCAGGGAACCCCCATGTTGGTGTCACTGAATGTCCCCAATCACAAGAACCATGAATATATATGGTTTAGGGATGGGGCTCTGAACAGTTCCTCAGATATATTGACTTTTGTGAACTGGAGCGGGGGGGGGGGGGGGGGGGGGGGGGGCATGGCCCGGTCACACCCTGGCAGACCCTGAGGTTGTTGTCACTGAATGTGTCTTATCATAATGACAAAGAGTACATATGGTTTAGGGATGGGAATCTGTAAGGTTTCCTAGATATAGAACCTTTTTAATGAAATGGAAGAGGTTGGGCAATGTCCCGGCGCATCAGGGGTTGGGGTGGGGGGGGGGGGGGTGGGGGGGCAGGTTGGTGTCACTGAATACGTCTTATCATAAGGAACACGAATATATATGGTTTAAGGGTGGGGATCTGAATGGTTTCAGAGATATATGGCCTTTTGTGAAGTGGACGGTGGGGATCTGAATGGTTTCTGAGATATATGGCCTTTTATGTAGTGGAAGGGATGGGGCCATGGCTCAGGCGCATCCCGGGGCCCCCAGGTTAGTGTAACTGAATGCGTCTTATCATAAGTAAAAAGAATATATATGGTTTATGGGTGGGGATCTGGAAGGTTTCCGAGATACTGGGCCTTTTATGAAGTGGAGGGGTTGGGGCAAGGCCCCGGCGCATCCCGGGGGCCCCCAGGTTGGTGTCAATGAATGTGTTTTATCATAAGGAACAATAATATATATGGTTTAGGGGTGGGGATCTGTAAGGTTTCCGAGATATTGGGCCTTTGATGAAGTGGAGGGGGTAGGGCAAGGTCCCGGCGCATCCCAGGGGCCCCCATATTGGTTTCAATGAATGTATCTTATCATAAGGAACTATAATATATATGGTTTAGGGGTGGCGATCTGTAAGGTTTCCGAGATACTGGCCTTTTATGAAGTGGAGGGGGTGGGGCAAGGCCCCGGCGCAGCCCAGGGCCCCTAGGTTGGTGTCGCTGAATGCGTCTTATCATAAGGAACAAGAATATATGTAGTTTAGGGGTGGGAATCTGAATGGTTTCTGAGATATATGGCCTTTTATGAAGTGGAGGGGTGGAGCAGGGCCCCAGCACAACCCTGGGACCGTCAGGTTGGCAAAAAAGCATATGGCTGAGAGAAATTTTCTCAAGAAACATTTCTATAAAGGTTTTGTCAAAATATCTGCAATGACTTGCCAGTAAATGCAAATTTTCAATTCTCCCCATTATTTTGTTTGTTTGTTTGATTTGAGGTTTAACGTCCCCTTCAACACTGTATATGTCATTTTGGAGACGTTGCTTCCAGTTTGGTGGGACTTTTACCCGCCATTTAGATGAAATGACATCTCAAGCCATGTCACTCAATGAAACCAATAGGGTTTATAAGCATGGACGGTCCGACTCACACCGCTTTGCGTCGGAAGGCTTAGATCCTCTAAGCGGTTTACCAGTACTCATGTGTGGTAGGTTCCAGCTCTGCGTGTAAGCATCGTGCAGCCGATTTATTTCTTCAAGCCCCGATGGGCGGGGCCGATTCTCCCCCTTATAAGTCTAAGTTGCCATAGCACCCAAACTAAAGAGCCGATTTTCATAAAAAACGCAAACATTCAATCCCCCAGCCCAAGGATGCTACAGATGAAATTTGGACCCAATGGGCCCAGTGGCTTCAGAGAAGAAGTCGTTTAAAAGTGTTGACACCAGACATACGACGACATACGACATACGACATCGACATACGACGACGACGGACAACTGCCTATCCAATAACCTCCCCCGGAGCCTTCGGCTCTGGTGAGCTAAAAATCAGGTTTACCTAGATATGTTTTGAGGTCAATCATCAGGTCACATGTAACATTATATTCCAGATATTACATTTCAGAATCATAGTGTCTGAATTATAAGGCAAAATCACTGAACCATGAAAATAGGTCACACTGACCTAGATATATTTCTATGTCAATCATCTGGTCACATGGAACCTATAATTCAGGTTTGAAGTTTTGCCATGAAATAGCATTCAAAATATATGACAGAATCACTGAATCATGAAATATAGGTCACACTGAGCTGTATACATTTTTCTGTCAATCATCGGGTCACATGGAATTGATAATTCAGATATGAAAGTTTCTCCATCAAATAGAATTCAAGTTTTTAAGGCAAAGTCACTGAACCATGAAATATAGGTCACACTGTCCTAGATATATTTTGAGGTCAAGCATCGGGTCACATGGAACTAAGAATCCAGGTATGACAGAGCTCCATCAAATAGTATTCAAGATAATATGCAAAATCACTGAACCATTCAATGTAGGTCCCACTGACCTAAATATACTTTAAGGTCAATCGTCGGGCCACATGGAACTAATAATCCAGGTATGACATTTCTCCATCAAAACAATATTCAAGATAATAGGCAAAATCACTGAACCATGAAATATAGATCATACTGACCTAGATATATTTTGCCTTCAATCATGGGGTCACATGGAATAAATATTCCGGGTATGAAATTTCTCCATCAAACAGTATTTAAGATAATAGGCAAAAATCACTGAACCATGAAATATAGGTCACACTGACCTAGATATATTTTGATGTCACTCATCGGGTCACATGGAACTAATAATCAAGGTATGACATTTCTCCATCAAATAGCATTCAAGGTAGTAACCATGAAATATAGGTATGACATTTCTCAAACAAATAGTCTTCAAGAAATAAGGCAAAATAACTGGACCGTGAAATGTAGGTCACCATGACCTTCACCCTTTTACACTTGAACCAATGTCACATAGTTGGCTGATGTATAACCAACTGTGTCTATAACTTGTTAGCATAATGGAAAGGTATATAACAAATTACAAAGGTGTCCTAGATTGTGACCCCTAGCCCCACCCATCCCACACCCAGGCATGAACTCAGGGGTGTCAGAAGAGACCCCCAGGTATCCAAGTTGTAAATATGATTGAATGTTTTTGTGATGAGAGCCTGCTGAGATATAAGTATTTCAAAAACGTTCGCACATTGTTACATAGATGTTCTAGATTTTGACCCCTAGCCCTTCCCCGGGGCATGCATCCAGGGGCATGTTCTCTTTGAACGTCAGAAGACCCTTCCAGGGATTTAAGTTCCAAATATGAGCGCTCCACGATAAGTGACTTTTGGGATATAAGCATTTGAAAAAACTTTAACGCAGTTTGACGGAAACGCACACCCAACCGAACTGACAACACTAGATCTCCTTGTACTTCGTAAAGCTAAAAAAAAGAAGAAGAAATCTGTTGAACTGGTATGATTATTCAAACATCCCTTCAAATCCAACTTTGTAATGAGAAACCTTGTTTTTACATTATTCTTCTGATTCTGCTCAAATATACAGACTATGGTGATATTCTTTATAGCAGTTCTGACAAGGTGTCCAAATTTCTTAGAACTTTTACGGTAAGTGGTAGAATTTGGCAGAAATGTGGCTTATGCTAGTGGCTGATTGATGGTATGTTCCTTTAGATTTATGCCTTTTATGTCTGGTCAAGCGGACCGAACTCCATAGCTCCACAACAAGACATAAGTGCTTATGGGCTGCAAATCGTAGCAGTTTGTACAACAAGAGCAAATGGTGTTGGACTGCCGGTGCCCCGCCGAAGAAACTGAAGCACTGCCTGTTTTTTTAAATTTAAAAGGCCCGTCGGAAAATGAGCTGAAAATGTGAGGTTTAACGTCCCCGTCAACACAGTATAGGTCATTTTGAAGACGTTGCTTCCAATTTTGTGGGACTTTTACCTGACATTGAGATGAAATAACATCTCAAGACCAGTCGCCCAATGAAATCATTAGGGTTTAAAAGCATGGGCGGACCGACTCGCATCGCTTTACCTGGGCAGGCTTAGATCCTCTATGCGGTTCACCAGTACTCGTGTGTGGAAAGGTTTCAACTCTGCGCGGAAGTATCATGCAGCCTATCTATTTCTTCTAGCCCCGATGGGCTCGATTTCTATGCTTTGCTCAAGAGCGATAAGTGATCAAATAGTGCTCTTTCTTTGGGCCACTTGATATTGGCCATTTGACTAAGCTGCAAATGGAGCATGCCTATGCAGAGTGGCTGACTGATAAAACATAAACCAATGAAGAAAACCTGATCCTGCTGAATAACTTAATTTACCACAACCTTCTAACTATCAACCAATCAATTTGCTTGAAATTATGTAGTCATTCAAATTTGCAAAATGAATGACAAATAGTGTAGATCCTGATCAGATGGCTTCCAAGCCATCTGATCTGGATCTGCTCTGCTTGCAAAAATGGGCGTGGTCATGTTCAGCAGGATATGTTCCCTCTAGACAATACTAAGCCAGACACATGCCCTCAACGTCTCCTGTTCAGCAGGATATAGGTTGATAATACTGTTCCCACTAGCCAATACTAAGCCAACCATAAACCATCAACGTCACCGGTGGGTTTTGGTGACTAAGTCGGATGTGTGTGCGACTGATGATTAGGAGGTCACAGGTTTGATCCCTGCCAGACTGGTAACATTCTTTCGACCATTCTCTCCCTTCTGCTGATTCAAGAAGAGCAGTTGCCAGTTTCTAGCAAAATAATGTGCACTGTGATAGATAAACGCTTGCGTATAAGCATATCCTGCGGAAGTGTGTTTACTTGTTGGTAGACTGACATGACCTAAATATAGTTGACTGGGCTGTCGAACTCCAAATTTACCAAACACCAAACATACCCTCATCCCAGCTCTCTGTCTGGGGTACAACCATGTCACTATGAGCTGGTATAGCTGTGCAGCCTTTCAGTATGGAATCATCCCCTTCTTCTAACCTTGCCTCTGAAACAAAATTATTTCCCCTTATATATAACCCGTTGAACACGGCGACCCCTATCATTGCAAACAGTATTGATCCAGATCAGATGGCTTCTGAAGAAGCCACCTGATCCGGATCTACACTGTGTGTCATGCAGTTTTGGAATTGCACAAATACATTATATCAGGTAATTTGATTGGTGGACAAGAATTTATAGCTAAATTAATTTATTCAGCAGGATATGGGTCAACATATCATATTTGTCACAACTATAACACAAACCTGTTCTAATAAATGCACACCAATGGTTTTAAAAGAAGAATTTGTTTGTTTGAGGTTTTACATCTCCATCAACACTATTTAGGTCATTTTGGAGACGTAACTTCCGATTTTGTGGGACTTTTACCCGACATTGATACGAAATGAAATCTCAAGCCCTGTCGCCCAACGAAACCAATAGGGTTTATAAGCATGGACGGTCCGACTCGCACCACTTTGCCTGGGCAGGTTTAGATCCTCTAAGCGGTTTACCAGTATTCGTGTGCGGTCGGTTTCAGCTCTGCTAGAGCATTATGCAGGCCATCTCTTTCTTCAAGCCCCGATGGGCGGAGGCGAGTGGGCTGAATCTGCCAAGTGGCTTCAGAGGAGATGTCGTTTGAAAGCGCTGAAGTCACACGACGAAGACGACGACACGGCGGACAACGACGAACAAACGCCTATCCTAAAACCTACCCCGGAGCCTTCGGCTCGGACGAAATAAAAACACAGTGACCTCGAGTATGTATTTCAAATCTCTTGATTTTTCTGATAAAAGTTAATTTGCGGGTGCTTGTTAGAAGTGCCTCAGTGAGGCCATTCGGACAAGAACCCACAGTGTATGTTTGGAGCAAAAACAATATAGACCCTCTGTACACCCAAATTTTCTCTATATACAGTATGCTCAGTGTGATGGTTATATCGTACACGGCCACGGAGGAACGAGAAAAGGATTAATTTCCACGTAATCTCATTACGAAAACACGCCTATACAAATACATTGAACTCTTTATCGCCGAAAAAATGAAAATTTTAGGATGAAAAATTGTGATATTTTTCTTATTTCCGCTCTTAAATATAGATCGTGGGCACTCGTTAGTACCGCCTCGATGAGGCGGTTCTAACGAGTACCTACAATCTATATTTTAGAGCAAATATAAGAAAAATAAGGTTTACCCCTGCAAACCGCAGTTTTACTATATAAATCTGGGGTTCGAGGGGGTCAAAATTATATGGGCGTATTTTCGTGATGTTCACGCAAAATCCATAGACATTTTGAGTTTGTCTTAGTCAGTTAGTCACATGTGAGTTGCGTGGAATAAGCGTCATATTCATTACGTTATAGTTTGTCAACGACCTTTGAGAGTTCAACGTTCAAGCGTGGCAAGACTATTCCATGTTTTAGGGGAAGCAAGTTTCGGATTTCTTTTTTCACATAATTTTAAAATTATAAATAAGTTGTTTTTTTTTTTTTTGATAATGCCATTATGTAGAAGTCGTGGCCAAGTGGTTAGTATGATGCAGTACGAACCTCAGTAAAACTATATCTCCCTATGTAAAATCCCAACTGAAGGCGACTTACCTAAAACACGGACTAGTCAAAAATTAAAAGTGTAGTCACGTCTCACTGCATTTTGAAAGACAATAAAAGCACTTATAAACTGAAACCTCATTTTCACGTACCATCTTGACTAAAAACATACCCAAGCAAATGGTCCTTGTTAAAATTTATATTTGAAGATTCTGTTATTCCAGGCTTTCTTTATGTTTGATAATGATAATAATGTGTTATTCATCATTACTCTCTGACAAAATGTCGACAGCCTCTAACCCCACTTTTAGACAGAAAATGTATACTGTTTTTCTTATCTCTGCTCCAAATATACATTGTAGGTACACCTTCAAGTTAGAGCCGCCTGGCCGAGTACCAACAATTTATGACAATTTTGTAGTACATGGGTATACATTATTTTAGCTCGGCTGTTTTCGAATAAAACGACGAGGTATTGTCATAGTTCTGGCGTCGTCTGTGTCGTCTGCGTCGTCGTCGTCGTGCAAAAATTTGGACATTTTGTATTGTCTCTGTCATTACTGAACATATTTACTTGAAACTCGGATTAGTTGTTCATTATGAAGAGGGGAACTCATACCAATAGGTGAGGTAACCCTCAAAATATTTTTGGTACAGTTATGGCCCTTTTCAACTTAGAATTTTTGTTTTCTAAAAAATACTGCAGTCAAGCGTTGGCACCCGCATGCGGTGCTCTTGTTCTTATTTCTGTTAAAATATCATACATTGTGGGTACACGTTAGAACCGCCTCGTCGAGGCCGTTTTAATGAGGACCCACAATCTTTGTTAATGGTTAATGCAGTTTTAGGCCTTCATTCCTGATGCGGACTAATTCGCGACAGAAGGGAGATGATTGTGGCCACGTAAAATCGATTTAAGCTCCCCAGGATGGAATTCGTTCCACTGACCGTTCCAAGGCAGTTCTTCTGTCGCGGTTTATTTTTGTTACGGTTTGTCTTTGAGTGTGTATCGCTTATAATATTTTGTTTTGGAAAGCCATTTGGCAATTTTGTGGGAAATGTAACTGTCCTTTTGACCTTCCGTTATTGATGTTTCCATTGGGGTCTAGTTATTACATATTTGTGTTTCGTTCCCTTTGGTGTCTCTGACGGGAGCTGTGGGTTAGTTGTATCGATTCCTGATCACTGCCTTCGCTTCTATTATAAAAATTATTAGACTTTGTATCTAAAACTTCTCATGTTTTTTGGCGTTAAAATTGTCTGATTTTTTAAAGTGTGTTTTCATAATGATGGTGACTTTCAGTTGAAGATAACTTTCTTTCTTATTATTTTTATTATTACTACATTTTAACGGCAAACCCCTACGCTGGCCTGTGTCAAACTGTGCAGTTCTAAGAGTGCGGCGTTTGATCACAGCCTTTCCCTATTGGCATTCTACCGGCAAGTCTTTTTAACCATGGTACCTGTATCGCTTAACTTCGAAATGATCCAGCAAAATCCAGGGATATTTGTATCTGACATTTTCTTCTCATTCTATGCCAAATATGAGTAGAAAATGCGCACAGGCAGATAGCTCCCGTATCACATTCTTATTAAAACTAATTTGGGGCACTCTTCATGAGAACCCGCCTATTGAAACCCACCGCAAACGAGTTCTGGTAAACCGCTTAGAAGGTCTAAGCCTGCCCAGGCAAAGCGGTGCGAGTCGGTCCGTCCATGCTTTTAAGCCCTATTGGTTTCATTGGGCGACAGGGCTTGAGATGTCATTTCATTTCAATGTCGGGTAAAAGTCCCTAAAAAACTGGAAGCAACGTCTCCAATACAGTGTTGACGGGGACGTTCAACCTCAAATCAAACAAACAAAAAAATTGTAAACTTACGGTATTGTCGCTCTGGCTCTATAATCGCCTTGTCAGGACAGTGCTGCAAATGATGTCTATATTCCGGCTTGGGCATTTCATGTTTTGCATTAAATGGGCAAGTCATAAACTTCTTCCCTTTGTAGTTCTGTAAAATAAAGCAAACCATGAAATGATGAAGTGGCAACAAGAGCTGTCAGAGGATATTTTTCCTTCTTTCTCTTTTTTGTGTGAGTGAGTATTTGAGTTTTACGTCCCATCAACAGCTAAGGTCATACGGAGACGGGACCTCAGTTTCAAGACGCATCCGAAAGTCTGGAGAAGCCCGGGATCGATCCTGCGATCCCTGGTTTACAAGGCGAGTAGCGTAACCACTGCACCACGGAGGCTTCTTTTAACCTATGATGTGGGTATTCAACTGAACCTCCTTGGTGAGAGGGTTCTAACAATTACCCATAACATATGTTTTTTTTCTGGAGAATTGACAGAAATTATCCTTCAAACATCACCTACTGTTCCTATGATAAGATACATGCACACAACCACCATTATAATAACACTAATACTATTGTTGTGGTCCAAAACAGAAAACCCTGGTTTATCATACGACGTCTTGTCTTAGAATGTAATAACGCATTGTAATAAATTCGATAATCCAATAGTGGATTAAATATGCAAATTACTTAAATACGCCCCGTAAAGCTACATGTACGACGTCCTTAATGACATCGGGTTTACTAATGGCGGAAAATTGACAATTTCGTAAAACAATCGTGAATAAAATGCTTTTTAATTATCATATGATAAACAGAATCTTGTATTCGTGCTCATGTATTATTAAATTTATTAAACTCGTTCAGGAAAAGGGATAGAATGCTCGGCAAAGCCTCACATTTTATCCCTTTTCCTCAACTTGTTTAATAAATTCAATAATACATGAACACTCATGGAAGATCCTCTATTTAGTGAATATATGTACATGTACCTGTATCAACCCTTGAGTAATTTTGTGCCATCTTGAGAGGGTGTATCCACATTTTTCTTATTTCTGCACAAAAACATGTTTTGGATACTGCCTCTGTGAGGTGCTTCTAATGAGTACCAGCGCCTTGGCGAGGTTCCTTCTATTATGCACCAGCACCTTGGCGAGGTTCCTTCTATTATGTACCAGCACCTTGGCGAGGTTCCTTCTATTATGTACAAGCACCTTGGCGAGGTTCCTTCTATTATGTACCAGCTCCTTGGCGAGGTTCCTTCTATTATGTACCAGCACCTTGGCGAGGTTCCTTCTATTATGTACCAGCACCTTGGCGAGGTTCCTTCTATTATGTACCAGCACCTTGGCGAGGTTCCTTCTATTATGTACCAGCACCTTGGCGAGGTTCCTTCTATTATGTACCAGCACCTTGGCGAGGTTCCTTCTATTATGTACCAGCACCTTGGCGAGGTTCCTTCTATTATGTACCAGCACCTTGGCGAGGTTCCTTCTATTATGTACCAGCACCTTGGCGAGGTTCCTTCTATTATGTACCAGCACCTTGGCGAGGTTCCTTCTATTATGTACCAGCACCTTGGCGAGGTGCTTCTGATGAGTAGCAACAACATATGTTTTCATGCAGAAATAGAGGATCTTACATGAGTGCTCATGTATCATTGAATTTATTAAACGAGTTGAGGAAACGGGATAAAATGCGAGGCTTTGCCGAGCATTTTATCCCTTTTTCTCAACGAGTTTAATAAATTTAATAATACATGAGCACCAATGCAAGATTATATTTATCATATGACATTAAAAGCGTATTTTATTCACGATTGTTTACAAAAATGTCAACATTCCGCCGTTAGTAAACGCGACGTCATTAAGGACGTCGTACATATAACGTTACGGAACGTATCTAGCTAATTTGCATATTTAATCCACTAGTTGATTATCGAAAATATTACATGGCGTTATTACACTCTCAGACGCGACCTCATATGATAAATAAGAAAAATATAAGTTTTTGTTTGGTTGTTTCTTTGTATTGGAGTTTAACGGCCCAGTCAACACTATTTGGGTCATCAGTTTACCTTTCCACACTTTTCCTAGGCAGGCTTATACGTAAGCGGTTAACCAGTACAGTGCGCATTCTTTTGTCAGAAACTGACAACTGCCCTTCTTGAATCAGTTGAAGGGAGAGAATGACCGAAGAAAAGATTTCATGATCAATCTCCACGAAAGAATGTTGCCGACCCCGGCAGGTATCGAATCCGCGTCCTCCTGATCACCACTCAGACGCGCATCCGACTGAGCTACCGAGGCCTGGGAGAAATATAAGTACAGAGGACCCGCGTTAAAACGACAGTAAATGTCCAGTAGAATTGTGCCGTTATAACGAATTTGTCGTTATAAAGAATCCCAGTTATGAGTTAAGTGGTTATAAAAGGTCTTTTCCACAGCATTAATCCAAGAAACAAATGTTATAGATATTTGTTAGAATCGCCTCGATGAGGCGATTCTAACAAATGTCTATAACATTTGTTTCTTGGAGTATTAAATTACAAGAATCTTTCATGACTACGGACTCGATTTAGGCATTTCCAACCCGAGGGAAGCCCAATCCGCTCGGAATCGAGGTTAAACCTTGAGCTAAGAATTATTTCCATTGAAATTGTCGTTCTAACGAGTTTCGCCGTTATAACGAATGTCGTTATAACGCGAGACCTCTGTACTTTTCAGATGACAAAATGCGCCTTATCTGGGGCTATAGTTATTCTGCAAAAGAAAAGGAGGAGCCTAAAGATGACTTAGGGGATAACTGTATTCAAAATTGTCATTTGGGGAGGTAAATCGGTGGTTTTACGGTCGGAAATTTCGTTTTACGGCGACGCGTCAGCGGAGCCGTAAAACGGAATTTGCGACCGTAAAACCACCGATTTACCTCCCCAAATGACAATTTTCAATACAGTTATCCCCATTCTAATGCACTTATTCGGTTGTTTTGTTAAAAATTGTACTATTTTGCACAAAGCGGCAGGCGTTGTGAGCTGCGTAAAACCAAATGGCAGCCAATGAAAAACGACGTTACGTGGTGACGTCGGATTTCCGACAGTATATCGTGGAAAATACTGTCGCAAATTTTTGACGTTATCCAATCAGACGTCGCGTTACATACGCAAGTGCATTAGAATACTGTATTTACCCTAAATTTTCGGACATCTCAACGCCTCACTAATGACTATACATGTATTTCTTCTAAAATTTGAATAAGTTCAATTAACTACCCTATGGTGTGTCTAAAAATAGCTGAAATAATGTCACACAGTGTAGACCCTGATGAGATGCCACATTATGTGGCATCTCATCAGGGTCTACACTGTTTGCTCTGGCCTCTCTGGCCGAATACATAGGGGGCTTTATGGTAAATTCGATCTACATGTTTATCATAAACTGCTGGTGAATTCTAGCACTTGAGGTCAAATAATAAAAAAGTTCTGGTTCCACAACTAACCCTCATGTTTTGTTACCACCCCTAAACTTTTTTTTTTGGAATTCTTACCGAAACTGGGAAAGGAAAAAAAATCAAAAGTGCGGTGAGCTTTAAGATCGATTACTGGCACTTTGGCTCATTTCTAACATGCACATATAGTTGGTAAAAAAGCAGAATTTTTGAGCTGCATCCTAATATGGCTGCCTCCAATTATTGTCCATTGAAAGTCACCGCAACAAGTCATTAACTGTGATATAGTGTAAAGAATTAAAAGCAGGTGTTAACCATTGTCCTGCTGAGCCCGGATATGTATTGTCTTTTAAACAATGCAGATCCAAATCAGATGGCTTCTGAAGAAGAAGCCATCTGATCAGGATCTTCATTGTTTGTCATTCACTTTATGATTTTTTGCAATTATTTGCATCAAATAATCTGATTGATTGATAGTCAGAAGTGGGTGTGGCATATTTAACTAGAATACTGTCGATGGCGCGCCATCGCAAATCCCCACGTTTTCTACAGAGCGGCCAAGTACCGAAAACCCCTCACCCTGGGCCCTAATTTGACTCCATGGTCAAAATATTACCTGTATTATATTCTACTAATCATGCCCTTCAATTTCATATGCCACATGACTATGTTCCAAAAAACTTAAATTTTGACCCTTTGACCCCTCTCCCAGGGCCCCAATCTGACCCCAGGGTCAAAAGTTTACTTGTAGTTTATTCTACCCATTATCCTCTTCGCATAGATATGCAACATGACTATGTTCTGAAAAACTTTAATTTTGACCCCCGACCCCCCCCCCAAGTCCGACCCCCAGGGCGTGACCTAGGGGTCACAGCCAAAATCCCGTTCAATATGTTTTACTTTTTTCATAACTAAGTACATGTGCAAAGTTTGGCATCAAAATCTTCAAAATTGACTTTGTAATTGAATTTTATTGATATTTGACCTTTTGACCCCTCCCCAGGGCCCCTGGGGGCGGGGACAAAAAAAATGTGCTCTTGCGCAAGCCATTCATGTAAGCAACTCGCATACCAAATTTGGTTGAATTCCGGCTAACGGTTTAGGAGGAGATAGCCGGACAGACAGACGGACAGACGGACAGACAGACAGACAGACAGACGGACGGAGGCGATAACAATATCCCCACTTTTTTTTTAAAACGTGGGGATAAATATTCAGCAGGACAAGGGCTAAGGATAATGTCATCAATTATGCGTAAAAAATCACACATACATTTAAATATGGAACCCTAAACACACATTTTTCAAGAAACCTGACAAGGAATTCCAACTTACATTCCGGCATTTCATTAAATGATACTGGAAGCGGCTCGCTCGTACCATTTCCGTCCTATTGTACGGACACTCAAGAAAGTCATCAGCATCAGGGATATTGTACTGTGCCATCTGGAAGAAAAATATGAAAAGATTATCATCATTAATTCTTTTTGTACCAAATAGAATCTTCCTCCTTATATGTTGTTACGAGCCAGGCGTAGCAGAAAGAAAAAGCAAACAAGCCTTTTGGAAAATTTTAACAAAATTTATTTACAAGTTAACTTTAACCTGTAGAAGTAAGAAAATTAAATGTACTTAGCTCTGTTATGAAATATCCTGAATGAATCTATTTTCCTTGATCCCACAGAATTCACAGTCCAAAATGAAAAGTAATATCCTTTAACAATCCAACACAGAATTTAGAAATAACTTTTCTTAAATGCCCAAACATCAAACTCCAAAGTCTGACTCAATGAGAAAAATCAAGCTCTTTTATAGACCCTAAGATTTCTCTAGAACATTCCAGAGGGCTGTGGAATAAGATGAGGTAATTTTCTAAAAATAATGCAACCCAGAACTTTCTGGAAGGTTCTGAAGTACTTTTCCTTGTAAACATGTTGTTTACAAAAATGAAATTAATCTGTGACTCAGTTTTCTAGAATCTTCTATAAGAAGATTAACAAGATATTTATAGCACTATTAGGTCACAGTGGGGTGCAAGTGGGAATCAGAAAAATAAATTCTTATGCATAACACTCCCCCTCTTCGAGGAAAAGAAAGATTTATGTAATAAAGCTTTCTTTTGCTTTAAGAATAATAAAATATTGAGCATAGCATATAAAATTACATGTTTCTACAATCCACTTTAGTAGGAAAGAAAACACAACTCCTGACACTGCTCAAGCTCTTGAAAGGGCATCAGGGATAATGTTATCTCTCCCTCTGATATGTCTTATGTCTAAATTATACTCTTGTAGCATAAGACTCCACCTGAGCAACCGCTGATTTTTGTTTTTCATTTTATGTATGAAAGTCAGTGGATTGTGATCACTGAAAACAACAATCGGTGCAGTAGTAGGGGTAAGATAAACTTCGAAATGTTGCAGAGCAAGAATCAGAGACAAGCACTCTTTCTCTATGGTAGAGTAATTTCTCTGATGCTTATTAAACTTTTTGGAAAAGTAGCAAACTGGATGATCCACACCATTTTCATCTTCCTGCAACAAAACACTACCTGCACCTACGTCACTAGCATCTACAGCTAGCTTAAACTCCTTTTCAAAGTTTGGTGCTAAGAGAACTGGTTCACTCTTGAGTATGGCTTTAAGTTTATCAAAAGCATTTTGGCATATTGCATTCCAATGGAATTTTGTTCTTTTGCTGAGCAAATTTGTCAAAGGCTCAGCAATGACAGAGAAATTATTACAGAACTTTCTGTAATAACCAGCCATACCAAGAAATCGCATCAGCTGTCTTTTGCACGTGGGTACGGGAAAATTTGAGATAGCCTCAACTTTAGCATCAATGGGTTTCACATGACCTTGACCTACAACATGACCTAGAAATGTCAAACTTGCATGGCAGAATTCACTTTTAGCAAGATTGATTGTCAATTTGGCATTACTCAGTCTATCAAAGAATGCTCGAATAGTCCCAAGATGTTGATTCCACTGGTCGTTGTATATGATAGCATCATCGATGTAAGCACTGCATCCTTCCAGCCCCGCAATTACCATGTTTATTAAGCGCTGAAATGTTGCCGGAGAGTTTTTCGTTCCAAATGGCATGACTTTATAGTTAAATAATCCGTCTGGAGTTGTGAATGCCAAAACCTCCTTTGCTCTATCTGTAAGTGGAATTTGCCAAAATCCTTTCAGAAGGTCGAATTTCGTTATGTATTTGGAATTCCCGATGTTATCAATGCAGTCATCCATTCTTGGGATAGGAAAGCTATCTGTTTTACTTAAGGAATTAACTTTCCTAAAATCTGTACACATACGATATGTCCCATCAGGTTTTGGTACTAGAATACAAGGAGAACTCCATTCACTTTGGCTTGGTTCAATAAAGTCATTGTCTAATAGATACTGAACTTCTTCTTTAAGATATTTTTGTTTCACAGGATTCATCCTGTATGGGTGATGTTTTACAGGTTTAGAACCATTTATGTCCACATCGTGAAATATTTTGTCTGTCCGTGTTGGAATGTCAGGAAATAATTGTTCATATTCAAAAATCAGCTGTTTCAGTTCATTCCGCTGATTTGGCTCTAGATGTGACAGTTTCTGGTCAAGATTCCGTAGAATGTCAGAATTCTGAAGTTTTGATGATGTGGGATCCGACTTCACTGAATTAATATCCTCACAGTCATTGTCACATGAATTAAGTGGAACAGAGCTAACTAGATTGACTGATGTTAAAGATGTATTGTCCCTATCTATGTATTCCTTAAGCATGTTAATATGACATAGCTGCTTTAGCTTGCGCCTCCCAGGAGTGTTTATTATGTAATTTACGTCACTGATCTTTTTGTCTACAGTGTATGGACCATAATACCTGGCCTGCAACGATTTTCCTGGAATAGGCAAAAGAGCTAGTACCTTATCACCTGGTTTAAAATTCCTTTCTTTTGTCCCTATGTCATATAGCTGTTTCATTTTCCTTTGGGCTGACTGAAGATTGACCCGAGCAGCCTCACAAGCTTTTGAAAGTCTAGTTTTGAAATCAGACACATACTGAAGTAAATTCAGGGAGGTGTCATCATTGGAGAGAAATTTCTCTTTGAGAAGTTTCAAAGGACCACGAACAGTATGGCCAAATACTAATTCAAATGGACTGAAGCCAAGAGATTCTTGCACAGATTCTCTAACAGCAAATAAAAGGAGATGGATGCCTTCATCCCAATCCTTCTCTGTGTCAAAGCAATATGATCTTATCATGTTTTTCAATGTTTGATGGAATCTTTCAAGGGCGCCTTGACTTTCAGGATGATAGGCTGATGACTTATACTGTACAATGCCTAGTTCATGCATTACTTGTTGAAATATTCCAGACATAAAATTTGAGCCTTGGTCTGACTGAATAGATTTAGGAAGCCCAACAAATGTGAAAAACTTCACTAGGACCTTGACGATTGTCTTAGTTTTGATATTTCTTAGTGGAATGGCTTCAGGAAAACGTGTGGAAGCACACATAATAGTCAATAGATATTCACAACCAGACTTTGTTCTGGGCAAGGGACCCACACAGTCTATAATTATTCGACTGAAAGGTTCATCAAAAGCAGGTATAGGCTGCAAATGAGCCTTAGGTATAGTCTGATTAGGTTTTCCTACCATTTGGCATGTATGGCAGGACCTACAATGCTGAGAAACATCTGACTTTAACCCAGGCCAGTAAAAATGATTAAGAATCTTGTGATAGGTTTTATTTACACCTAAATGTCCTGACATAGGAGTTTCATGTGCCAAGTTTAATATTTCGGGACGGTAAATCCGTGGAACCACTATCTGATGGTTGACAGTCCACTCGTCTTCTGCTGAGACATCTGGTGGACGCCATTTTCTCATAAGAATGTCATTTTTGACATAATAACAGACTGGGACCTGAGATACTTCCTGCTCATCTAAAGCCCTTTCAAACAAAGGCGAAATTTCAGGATCCTTGTGCTGTTCTATAGCTAGTTGAGACCCGGACATTTTGTCATGGCCTAGATCGAAAGATGAGTTATTCTCATGAAAATCTGTCTGCTTATCAGGCAGGCTTGAAGACAGAGACCTTGTTATCTCGTCATTAAAAGACTGACCCAAAAAGGTGTCGGTTAAATCAAAATCCTGTTTCCCATCAGTTTGCTTGGCCTTACGTGCCATCGCCCTTGTGACTGCACAAGATGGATAAAGATCAGGAATTTCCTGCTCAATGGGATCAGGCGGTTGGTCTATGCAAGGATTAGTAGTCAAAAGTGGGTTTACCACAACCTTATCTCCAGCTAAGTCATTGCCTAGCAACAAATGAACACCTTTAAAAGGTAAAGAAGGTCTAATACCAACAGCCACTGAACCGGATACCAAGTCTGATGACAAATAAACGTTATGGAGCGGAACATTAACAAATCCACATTCCACACCCTGAATAAGGACACTTTGGCCAAAAGAAGTCTTCTCGGAAAAGGGCAGAGTATCTGCTAGAATAAGAGATTGAGAAGCTCCAGTATCTCGTAAGATTTTAATAGGGGTAGGATGGGCATAACTGTCACCATTTAGTGACACAAAACCATCTGATAAGAATGGTTCATAACACTCCATAACTGTATCAGTCTCAGATAATTTGGTATCAGAAAGAGTTTCCTCCCTTACACAAGACTGTGGTTTTGGCCTTATAGAAGTCAAGCCTGTAGGCTTTAGCTCCTCTTGTCTTTCTCTTTCTTTCCTTCGCTTTAATTTTAAACACTCAGAGATCAAATGACCTGTATTTTTACAGTAATAACAAACTACTTGAGATTGAGATAAGGGATTCTGGTCTTTGTTTTCACCAGAAGGTTTAGAAAAATTCTGGCTTTTATTTCCACCAGAAAGTTTGGGCATAATACTAGATGTATGGCTATAACTACCAGAAGGATTACTGGGATAGAATCTTGGACCTGTCTGTGGATTATAAGGTTTTCGAGGATAAGGCCTGTTCACAAATGAGACTTTATGAGTCAAAGCATAATCATCTGCCAAACGAGAAGCTTCCTCCAAAGTTTCAACCTGCCTCTCATCGAGAAAAGATTTAATGTCTGAATGTATGCACCGTTTGAACTCTTCAACAAGGACAAGCTGTCTAAGTTTGTCATGATCAGAGCCTACTTTTTTAGAAGAACACCACCTATCAAATAACTGTTCTTTGGTTCGAGCAAATTCTACATGGGTCTGGGAAATTTCTTTTTTGCAATTCCTAAATTTCTGCCTGTAAGCCTCAGGGACCAACTCATATGCCTTAAGAATAAGCTCCTTAACCAGATCATAGTCTGAGCTTTGCTCGACAGTTAGCTGAATGTAAATGTCTCGAGCCTTTCCGACAACAACGCTTTGCAAAAGTAAGGTCCAATGCTCTTTTGGCCATTTTAAATTTTCTGCAACTTTTTCAAAATGCAAAAAATACTTATCTACCTCTTTTTCCTGAAATGGCGGAACTAATCTGATGTGCTTTGTGGCATCAAAGTAACTACCAGAGTCAAAAACAGGGGTAGGTTTCACCCTATCTTGACCCTGGAGTTCCAGTTCCTTCATCTTTAATTGAAAATGCCATTTTTCTCTTTCTATCTCTAGTCGCTCTTCTTTTTCGAATTTTTCTTTCTGAAGGCGTTCCTCCATTTCTAATCTTTCCATCTGCATTTGTCTCTGCATTTCTCTTTCCTTTTCCTTCTCTCTTTCTTCCATTTCCCTTTGCTTTTCTTCCTGTTCTATTTTTTCTTTTCGAATTCGTTCTTCCATTTCTAATCTTAACTTCTCTAATTCAATTTGCCTTCCTATTTCAATTTGTCTCATTTGTAATTCAGTATGTGAAACCATAATGAGAGACAAAGCAGATGGATCGAAAAGTTCTTCATCAACAAAAAACTGTACCAAAATATTCTTAATTTCATGCTTCTTCATGCTTGTTTTGACAGCAGTGACCCCATAATGGGAAGCAATTTCTAGCAAATCTGTCCTTTTGGCCAGATTAAACAACTCCTGAGTAGGCTGAGCCAAAAAGCTTCTCAAATCAAACGACATGTTTGCTTTTTGTTCGTTTTATAAAGTGTTTATGGAAATATAGATTGAGGTTAATTTGACAAAGTTTTTTTTTTTTTTTTTTTTGAAATGACAAGCCCAACAAAAATTTCACATGAAATGACAAGTACTATTTCACCTGAAATGCCAGTTCACATGAAATGACAATCCCCTATATGCCTATAGGGAAATACCAATCTTGTGAAGCAACTGCCAAATCTATTTGATAAGAAATGACAATTACCTGCCGTCACATGAAATGTCGGTTTTAAAATGCTCAAATGGTTTTATCCCGGACGAGCCCCCAATTTCTGTTACGAGCCAGGCGTAGCAGAAAGAAAAAGCAAACAAGCCTTTTGGAAAATTTTAACAAAATTTATTTACAAGTTAACTTTAACCTGTAGAAGTAAGAAAATTAAATGTACTTAGCTCTGTTATGAAATATCCTGAATGAATCTATTTTCCTTGATCCCACAGAATTCACAGTCCAAAATGAAAAGTAATATCCTTTAACAATCCAACACAGAATTTAGAAATAACTTTTCTTAAATGCCCAAACATCAAACTCCAAAGTCTGACTCAATGAGAAAAATCAAGCTCTTTTATAGACCCTAAGATTTCTCTAGAACATTCCAGAGGGCTGTGGAATAAGATGAGGTAATTTTCTAAAAATAATGCAACCCAGAACTTTCTGGAAGGTTCTGAAGTACTTTTCCTTGTAAACATGTTGTTTACAAAAATGAAATTAATCTGTGACTCAGTTTTCTAGAATCTTCTATAAGAAGATTAACAAGATATTTATAGCACTATTAGGTCACAGTGGGGTGCAAGTGGGAATCAGAAAAATAAATTCTTATGCATAACAATGTAGCATGAGCCCATTTCAAAATTTAGGGGTGTCAGGTTATGTTTTCTTCAAAATTTATTTGGAAAATAGCTTAGCTTTTTGCAAACAGTGTAGGCCTTGATCAGACGCCGCCTTCTGCGGCGTCTGATCTGGGCCTGCACTGTTTTCCAGGGTACACGTTTTGGGGTTTCTGGTACTAAATGGGTTAAACCCATTCTGTACTGGAAACTTGGCAATCACTGTTTGCAAAAAGTCCAACCAATTTTCCAGATACATTTTGAAGAAAATACAACCTGACAACCCTATATTTGGAAATTGACTCGTGCTGTTATAGAAAGTGGAAGATTCCATTTGGTATGAACTGGGTTAAAAAAATGATTCTTAAATATGAAAAGGCCAAGAAAAGCCTTCAGAGGTCTTGTTTTCTTTCTTTCTTTCTTTAGATACTGCAACACCCGCAAAGGGCCTCATGAGGATTAGGTGCAGGTCTGAAACAGCCAAAAAATTAAGGGATGGGCGACAAATACTTTGAGGCAATCTTTTTATAAATCCTATTGGTTTCGTTGGGAAACAGGGTTTGAGATGTCATTTCATCTCAATGTCGGGTAAAAGTTGCACAAAATTGGAATCAACGTCTCCAAACTTACCTTTACAGTGTTGACGGGGACGTAAAACCTCAAATCAAATTAACAAAAACAAAGGAAAAGCAAGTTACTGTTTAAAATGTTCTGAAATTGATGAACAATTCTCAGATGTCCCAAGAAGGTTTAACCCATATATGACAATGGAATCTTCCATCTTATAAATTTGGAGTTGTCCATTTTCAATTATAGGGGTGTCAGATTTGTTTTGTTTAATGTAAGTTGTACAAAAATGTATGTTCTTTGAGCAAACAGTGTAGACCCAGATCAGACGCCGCGTTATGCGGCGTCTGATCTGGGTCTACACTGTTTGCCAACGTCCCAAAAAAGGGCCACTAGGCATATATGGGTTAATGACAGCTGTTGGAAAATCAAGGCGCTGAGAGTACTGGTGTGTCGATTTTCACTGAGAGTAGGTCAAAGAAATAGTCCTGGACTGTGATTTAAACTGTTTCATTTAACCCTAAAATTCCGGGTTTTATAAATGTCATTCCGATTTAATTTCTTAATTCAATGATAGACTTAAATCTCTTCTGGAACAAGGTCTAACGGAGCCCGAATTTTATGGTGACTTGGTATATAAATTCAGAAAGATATATAATTGCAATGACTTCAGCATCAAATTTCGTAAAATTGTTTTTCGATATAAAAAGATTGGGTACAACAAAAATGTTATACGACAGACTGCATGCATAGTAGTACGGCCCCCGTCCATCGGGGCCTGAAGAAATAGATGGGCTGCATGATGCTTCCACACAGAACTGAATCCAACCACACACGACTACTGGTAAACCGCTTAGAGGTTCTAAGCCTGCCCAGGCAAAGCGATGCGGGAAGGGCCGTCCTTGCTTATAAACCATATTGGTTTCATTGGGCAACAGCGCTTGAGATGTCATGTCATCTCAATGTCGGGTAAAATTCTCACAATAGTGGAAGCAACGTCTCAAAAATGATCTATAAAGTGTTGACGGGAACGTTAAACCTCCAATCAACCAAACAAACAAAAAGCATGCATTGTAGTTAACCCAGTCACGGTTGACAACTTTGCTTCCCTCTTTAGTTGCACGCCGGTGGGTCAGGCCAAAGATGCTATGATGGATCCAGCGTAAAGGCTTACTGAGAATTAGAGAGAATATAATTTTAAGTAATGTTGGTTGGTGCCTGATGCTCTGTCTCTGGTCGGACCCATCGGAGTCTAGCTGTTGGTTTTCCTTTTGCTCCAGCATTCAGTGGTGTCTTGCTGTCGAGTCCTCACCGTTGTTTCATCTCTGTGGTTGTTTGATTTTTGTGTTCCCGGAGATGTTGCACTGATGAAATAGGAGGCCTGCATGCGGACTTCACAAATTATTTGTCTAAATCACGATGGAAGTATGGGTGAGGATTGCAGCTGCGTAAAATCGATTAAAGCCCCCAGTGGAATTCTTTTCACTGACCATTCCAAGTCGGTTCTCCTGTTGTGGTTTATTCTTGTAATGGTTTGTCTTTTGAAAGTGTGTATCGCTTTGGATAGCCAATTGGCCATTTTGTTGGAAAGTCTTTCCGCTATTGAGGTTTCCATTAGGGTCTAGTTATATCATGGCTGTGTGTCTTTCCCTTTGGTGTCACTGATGGGAGTGGTGGGTTAATTGTATCGATATCTGATCATTGCCTTCACTTCTATGTTATTTTAAAAGCAAGTAATGTAGATCTTGATCAGATGCCGTGTTCTGTGGCATCTGGTCTGAGTCTACACAGTTTGCAAAGCCCAACCTAGGCTATGATTCCAAGATAACCCTCTAACGTAACACTCTGATCGCACTGCGGCTATATTCTATAAAAGGTCACATGGACTTTAGCACTGAACAGCTTTTCTGCCTTATAATTTTGGGTCAATTGACAGTGGACCCAAAAATAGCGGTGTTCTTTGTTCCACACAGAGACTGTTGCGTACATACATGTAAGAGAGTTTTCTGTAAAATCTGGACTGGAATCATGTATTGGGTTTGGCAAACCGTGCAGACCAAGGTTGGCAAAAAAGCGGGAAATACTCATATTTCCCTGGACGGCGGGAAATACAGGGAAATACAGGGAATTTCCGGGAAATACTAGGAAATATATATTTACTTGGTGGCACCAATTGAGACTGCTTAATATACCCAAACTACCTAGCTATTTGAAAGCAAAATTATTTCACAATGACTCTAGGTTCTGTCTGTCTTTTTGTCTGTATGTTTGTCCGCCCGTCCATCTATCTGTTTATCTATCTGAATTTTTAATATTTCTTAAATGTTTATATTCAAAACACATTTTTAGGTATAGTCGCTTTCGGTAACATCGCGGATTCGGAAACATCGCGTTATCGGTATTTTCCACTGACGTAATTGCACAGCGCCCCCTAGATCCCGTTCAAGTGGAAAAACCCACAACCCAGAAGTCACGTGATTCTTTACAAAACAAAAATGGGATAATGAATCGTTTCCTGATAAAGGGGGGGTTCCAGCCTATAGTAAATTTCCATAGGGTTCTGCCCACGCACAGATGTCCATGATATTGTGCATAATTAATACCTGGTAAATGACTGTTCATTATTTAGCTATTTCACTCTCATATCTGTGTTCATTATAAATCTACAATGTTTTGTTTATTTCTGCATCTGAAAATAGGGGTACCCCCAAACAAGTATACATATACACAACAGCTTCTTATGTTTTTGAGTTATTTTGTTCTCAGGCACCACTGTAGTCATTTGATATTATTTTTATATCACATTTACTATTGTTCAGGTAAAGTTCTATAGACCATGCTCAATTTCATATGGAGGAGACCCTAGACTTCACAACCATAAAATCTTTTGGAGTATGTTTGAATTTTGATTTCATACTGTTGCAGTTCTTGTCACCTCATCATTTTAATATGAAAATTGCCCGTATATGTGTAGAACATGTTATCAAATTTTCTTGAAAATCTGAGACCGGTAACATACTGCATTTGAACATTGAATAGTAATGGTCAGATTTTTATTTTTTTCAAACCATCTGTAGATATGGTATAACATTTTCAATCGAGAAATTGCTCGCAAATACTATATATAAACATGAATATATGTATGTTAAAACCATGATGTGTATAGTATGAGCTCATATAATCAGAAGCTGTATCATTTATGGTACCCTGGGGGACACCAACAACACAATTTATTTTGAGCTTTCATTAACAATTCAATAAAAATATATTTCATGTATATACATGTAACAAGAGTTTTTGTATTTAATGTTATCTTAAAGCTTGCTGAAGCTTACTATGATAAAGACTGTTGGATTGGCAAGTAAAATGAATGGTTCTGTAAACCAGACAATTTTCTTGATTCTGTAATAAGTATGTATTATGCAGTATTATAAGTATGATGCAGTCAACTTAAAAAGTGTGTCATACCGGAATGGCGCAGCTTGCTTGAAAAGCCAAGATTTATGATGTTTTTATTATGGTGTGCCAGGTAGTTCATAATACCACAGACTTTTGGCCCACTGTATACACAAATTACTGTAGACAAAATGGAAACACTGTTGTTTTGGCTCTTTTGCCACTCTGACAATGTCCCCTCAAAATCTGAACTAAGCTACAGTCCACTTAAAACGTAACAAATGTCGCCTGCTGTGCAAATCCGTGTAAGAAAGTTATATTTTTAAATATGATCTGGAAAACAAGCAGTTATTTTTGAGTAACATGATTTAATATAATAGAGAAGATTATTCATACTTTCAAACGATTTCAGAGGAAGAAAAGAGCCAACAGTATATTTGCTATCAGTGCTATAGAAAAATATAAAGCCAACTGCCGATTTTGGCTCCGCAAATATGCTAGTAGTACAGCTAACAGCTGATTCACGCCATTTGTAAAACTGATGAATACAGAGCTAGAAAGCTTAACATTGATGGCAGGTACTGCATACATATGACTAAATATGCGAATGGTACAACTACATCTAAATATAATATCAGATATAAAATAAATTTGTTACAGCATTTTTCATTCAGGGAAGTGTATGCCAAATGACAATTCTACAACTATTTCCAGTGTGACTAGCTCTGCATTTATTTTGAAGACTAAAACATTTACCTTACACTTTTGCAGATGTTATAATGAACCTAGAAAAAATGCAGAAAATTCTTTCCATGATCTCACAAAACTTTTGGTTGGGGAGCGGAGTGTGAGTCTCTTTGACCAAGTGATGTAAGAAAACATCAACAATACAAGGACCAAGCAATCATAAGAACAAATCAGAAAATCAGTCTGTCCCTTCAAGTTTGCAAATTAGTGACTCCTGTTTTTTTTTTTTCAAGAAGAAAATGACAACAACAAAAATAATTAAGGAAAAATAGGATTATGGAAGTAATTAATTAAGCAAATCCATAACATCATTGAGTATTACTGACATCAAGTGTCTTTGTAATGCAGGGTTTAAAATGTACAAGATGGCCAATCCTATTGTGTCATAATGGAATTTTCTTCAGTAATATTGTCAACACTAAAATTCATCATGGACAGTGTATGAATGCATGTTATATGTCTCTTTAAAATTTTTAGATAAAACTTGACTTGTATACGTTGATAATATGTTCTTATTTACTTTTTATTTTATTTTTTATTTTATTTACTTTTTTGTGGGGGGGGGGAGTTTTTATTATATAATTGCCTATGCTAAGCTTTGTATGATAAGGTGGCCCTAAATGGACATAAAACACAATAAAAATACACTTTAAGGAAATCTTTTCCCCTGGTATTGAAACTGATTTTGGCACAAAAATTGACCTGAACCCATATCTAGCTTTCAAAAACATTGTTACCGGTTTCTGATTTTATTGAAATTTGTTTGCTATATAGAGTACATATGTGGCCTATTTTATATGCAATATCTTGGGGTGACAAGATCAGTAACACGTCTAATACTTATGATGAACATCTTAATCTTTGCAAATTTTCATGAAAAAATAGAAGAAATATTGTAAATAAATTTATCAGGAAGATTAAAAGACTTAGAGACCTTTATATTTTTTGTACTAGATTAATCCTTATGGAGTTCTGTTGCCAATCAAAGCAACAAAATTTGAAAATAATCATACCTATTGATTTAAGACTGAAAAATTCACAGGTGTGTATGACCTCTACAGGGGATTACCTCAGGGTCCTGTCCTGAGACCTATAGTAGTTTATCAAATGAAACAAAGTTATATATGTAGTTGATAGACCTCAAGTAAACAACGACTGAAAGTTCAAGAAAATCTGTGCGTGGGCAGATTTGGAACTCCCCCTTTTATTAATATTTTTGCATTTCTTATATGAAACTCACATTTTAGAATGTCTGCATACCCCTCATGTTACTTTTCAATCCCTAGCAACTGAGAAAATTATCCGATGCTAACCCCGACTTTGACAGGTTATCGTCTGCTTAGCCCTTTAAAAATGACCGCGTGTTTCGATCACGTGGTGACACCAGGGTGCGCACGCACCACCGTCAAACTTTGCAAACAAAATAAGGCTCCAAAGGGGAAAATTACTAATTGACAATTAGTTAACTTTTATGTGAGGTTACTTTCTGCCTGTTTGTGACAGTTTCTGGTGTTTTTGTGTATATATGAAAACTGTATATTATTATTTGTTTTTATTTTGGATCCTGTAATGAACAGATTGGTTGCCTGTATGTACTTAATTAATTTTTAAGCCTGTTGATGCTAAGCCCACCACCATATTGAAAGGGACCCACTGTCAGGACATAGCAAGCCCATAAAGTCACCTAAAGCTGCTTCAATTTCAGTAAAGTGAACTTTAAACCCATGCCCAGTACATCTAGTTTAAATACTAACAATGGTTAAATTCATTTGACCTAAGAGGACAATTCTGACTGATATTTCAGTTGACACTAGAGAGGTGTTGTAAATGTGGGCTGTGGGAGACGAAGGCTTTTCTCGGGTGTTCTAGTATCTTTATTTCTAAATGGGCCAAATGTGACTTTTAACACTCCTTGGACACACCCCATGTATTGTTCTGAAGTCAGGGTTGTGAGTCTTGCATTTTCAGGTGCCCACATGGCCTCTCTAAACCATAAATGTCAAAGCATTGAAAGAAATATCCTGTAAATATGTTAAGTTTCTGTTTATATGTTCATGGTTTCTATTAAAGCTGATCTACTTTGGTCAAACTTAAACAATCACCAGCCAATATTATGTGTTCAAACATTGACAGCCAACGGTGTAAAAAAAAATAATTTATTTTCCCCTTAGGGAGCCTCAACTGTTTACCGCGATGTTAGGATTCTCTCCCTTGACAAACATTTTCCAATATGGCTACCGGTTGAACCAGAACTTACGCTAAGTATTGAATTTCAAAGGACTTCATTATACATGAGATTGAGGAAGAATAAATGAACTTCACAACTATCAAACAATTGTTTAAAGGTGACTGTTGCAAATTTATTTATTTCTATTTTTCCGTAAGTACCGCGATGTTCCCGAACGCCGGGCTACATATTTTGAACAAAGATTTTGTCTGCCCGTATGTGTGTCTGTCCGTTTGTCTGAAAATAATTGTATTTGTATTAATTCATTTGCGTATAATGAAAATATCAGAATAATTCAATAAGTAATTTATCTTGTGAGATTATTAGAATCTTATATGGGTGTGGGGGGTGGATGGAAAAATCCGTCCCGAGGGTCACTGTCCGGCATCACGAGGCTTGCCGAGTGATGCCGGACAGTGATCCCGAGGGACGGATTTTTCTATCCACCCCTCACACCCATATAGGATTCTTTTTCTTGCATACCTTCCATTTCTATTGTGAAATTTTTATACTGCTGTCACTTCGGTTACCGACGTCCGCCATTTTGTGATGACACGACAGGAATGTTTAGTGACGTCACGCATGACGACGCAGCGCATGACGTTGTAATCAACCAGTGCATTTATCAAACACGCGATTATATTCGATTTGGGGTCGGAACACCAGGGTCAGAACATAAATTTCTATCCCAGGGTAAAATCACGGATTTCCTTGTCTGGTGTGCAAGAAATACATATACAGTATATGTATATATCTCACAAGGTAATCTCGTCTGATAGGAATACATGTATGTTTATTATTTTAATGAAATATTCATTCATTCATTCATTTTGTTACATGTGTAATTCATTCAAAGTTTTTGATTATCTTTAAAACGTTAGCAATTACTCTTCCAGAGGAATTTAATGGGTGTTATCCATGTGAAACATCATGACATTTGATTGTGTAAGATTTAAACATCACGGAAACACGCCTATATAAGTTTGACCCCTTTCATATAGGGATATGTGTTAACTGTAAACTGCTCACAACCAAGATGTGTTGTAATGGTGAAGAATCCAGTATAAATTTATACCTGACCAGTTGATTGAGAGATACAAATTAACTCACATTTATACATGTATATTTGTATATTTTGTATTTACAACTTTAACCCTTTGGGTACCAAATGGAATCTTCCTTCTTATATATAGCAAGAGATCATTTCAAAATTCAGGGGTGTCAGGTTGGGTTTTCTTCAAAGATTATTAGAAAAATTGCTTAACTTTTTGCAAACTTTGTTTGATTTGAGGTTTAACGTCCCAGTCAACACTGTAATTAAAGGTCATTTTGGAGACGTTGCTTCCAATTTTGTGGGACTTTTACCCGACATTGAGATGAAATGACATCTCAAGCCCTGTCGCTCAATGAAACCATTAGGGTTTATAAGCATGGACGATCCGACTCGCACCGATTTGCCTGGGCAGGCTTAGATCCTCAAAGCAGTTTATCAGTATTCGTGTGCGGTCGGTTTCAGCTCTGAGTGGAAGCATCATGCAGCCCATCTATTTCTTCAAGCCCCGATGGGCGGGGGCCGGGATAGGTATACTGACCGACTCCATATGACGTAAATAGTGTTGACTGTGGCGTTAAACTCCAAAATAGACACAGACTCGCGCCTTGGCCATAAGAATAAGACATAGGAAAGAACAAAATAAAGAGAACATTTAATTTCATTTTGTAGCTTGTAAATATAAAAATGCATAATATTGGAAAACAACATACCCAACATACCTAATCTTTTTATATCGAAGAATGTTTTTACGAAATTGGGTGCTGAAGTCATTGCGGTTATATATTTTTAGCTCACCTGTCACGTAGTGACAAGGTGAGCTTTTGGGATCACTTTTTGTCCGTCGTCCGTCGTGCGTGCGTGCGTGCGTGTGTGCGTGTGTGCGTAAACTTTTTCTTCAAATGACATCTCCTCCTAAACCACTGATCGGATTTTAACCAAACTTCACAGGAATGATCCGTAGGTGGTCCCCTTTCAAAGTTGTTCAAATGGTTCCGGTTCATTGCACATCTAGGTCACAGGAGCTAAAAATAGATTTCTAAAATGAAAATTTTAAAAATCTTCTTCTCTGAAATCGAAAGGCCCAGGTCTTCGATATTTGGTATGAAGCTTCATCTAGTGGACCTCTACCAAGATTGTTCAAATTATGGCCCTTGGGCCAGAAATGCCCCCGCCCCGTTGGCCTTTGGGTTTACATAGGCTTATATAGGGAAAATGTTTAAAAATCTTCTTCTCTGAAACCACAAGGCCCAGGTCTTTGATATTTGGTGTGAAGCTTCACCTAGTGGACCTCTACCAAGATTGTTAAAATTATAGCCCTAGGGCCAAAAATGCCCCCGCCCCAGGGGCCTTTGGTTTTACATAGGCCTATATAGGGAAAATCTTTAAAAATCTTCTTCTCTGAAACCGAAAGGCCCAGGTCTTCGATATTCGGTATGAAACTTCATCTAGTGGACCTCTACCAAGATTGTTCAAATTATGGCCCTTGGGCCAGAAATGCCCCCACCCCGGGGGCCTTTGGGTTTACATAGGCTTATATAGGGAAAATCTTTAAAACTCTTCTTCTCTGAAACCACAAGGCCCAGGTCTTTGATATTTAGTGTGAAGCTTCACCTAGTGGACCTCTACCAAGATTGTTCAAATTATAGCCCTGGGGCCAAAAATGCCCCCGCTACGGGGGCCTTTGGTATTACAAAGGCTTATACAGGGAAAATCTTTAAAAATCTTCATCTCTGAAACTGCAAGGCTCAGATCTTTGATATTTGGTGTGAAGCTTCATCTAGAGGACCTCTACCAAGATTGTTCAAATTATAGCCCTAGGGCCAAAAATGCCCATGCCCCCGGGGGCTTTGGGTTTACATAGGCTTATATAGGGAAAATCTTTAAAAATCTTCTTCTCTGACACCACACAGCCCAGGTCTTTGATATTTGGTGTGAAGCTTCACCTAGTGGACCTCTACCAAGATTGTTCAAATTATAGCCCTAGGGCCAAAAATGCCCCCGCCCTGGGGGCCTTTGGTTTTATATACAGGGAAAACCTTTAAAAATCTTCTTCTCTGAAACTGAAAGGCCCAGGTCTTTCATATTTGGTATGGAGCTTCATCTAGTGGACCCCTACCAAGATTGTTCAAATTATAGTGCTGGGGCCAAAAATGCCCCCGCCCTGGGGCCCTTTGGTTTTACATAGGCTTATATAGGGAAAATCTTTAAAAATCTTCTTCTCTGAAACCACAATGCCAAGGACTTTGATATTTGGTATGAAGCTTCATCTAGTGGACCCCTAACAAGATTGTTCAAATTATAGTGCTGGGACAAAAAATGCCCCCTCCCCGGGGCCCTTTGGTTTTACATAGATTTATATAGTCTGGGGGCCATTTGGTTTTGCATAGGCTTATGTAGGGAATATCTTTAAAAAAATCTTCTTCTCTGAAACCGCAGAGCCCAGGTCTTTGATATTTGATGTGTAGCTTCATCTAGTGGACCATTGCCAAGATTGTTCAAATTTTAGCTTTTGTTGGTGTTTGGTATGAAGCTTCACCTTTAAGACCTCCCTCAACATTATGCACATTAAAGCCCTGGGGCCAATAATGACCCTCTCTGGCGCCCACATGTTACACTATGGATCAGGTGAGCGATCCAGGGCCATCATGGCCCTCTTGTCTGAATTTATATACTAAATCACCATACAATTCGGGTTCCGATAGGACTTGTTGCAGAAGAGATTTAAGTCCAATATTGATTTTTGAAATGAAATCAGAATGACGTCTAAAAATTTTGAAAAGGCTTTGCGTAGTTTATGGTACCGATAACCCTGATTCAGAAGTTTAGCAGTTAACAATTTATTCCGAGTGTTGAAGTCAGTTACATGACTACACACCCTGGCAAATCGAATTGACTGCGAAATATAAACGCCATAGGATGGCGCACGAGGAACATCACCATCCCAAAAAGGATACAATCTCAAAATCAAAATCATCGCGTTTATCATAAATTTTGCAAGAAACAAACCCATCTACAATAGAAAGATGTAAATCCAAAACCAAGGTCCCGGTATCAGAAGAATTTGCTTTATTTAACTGAAGTTCTGGGGGGTGAGGGGGTAAATTTGACTAATCATACCATCGAAATAGGTATTGTCTAGTTTAAGCATATTTTATTGCTTGAAATAAAGCAAAGGGGTCGGTATTGTCAATATTTAATAAATCATCCAAATATCTAGAAGTGGAGCTAAAAGCTTCAATGATTTAAGCCTGGTTTGTTTTCAGCAGAAAGGGACATCATGAAGTCTCTCTTATAACAAAACAAAAACAGATCTGCCACAAGGGGTGCACAATTATTACCCATCGGAATACCCACAACTTGTCTAAACTACAACAGATTCCTTACCTCGGGCAACAAGTGTGATATAAGTTACATTAATCTAGAACAATAAATACAGAAGTTATTAAAATTATTAAGCGAGATATACAGGAAAATCAAAAGTGCCACGGACCAGTTTTCAAGAATTACAAAAGGGGAATAACTTTAACAGTATTGATCGCAGGACCTTTATTTTCATGTAGCAGCAGCATCTCATCAATATCAACATTTATGCAAAACATGATAAGATTCTGTAAACTATTAAGCAAGATATGCAGGGAAAACCAAAGTGTTACGGACAGACGCACGGACGGACAGACTTCGCTTAAACTTCGTTTGCGGGGAGGGGGGGGGGTATAATAACTTAGTACCAAATCTTATGTAAAATTGTCAAGTTTCACACACTTTCTGACATGACCATAAAGTATAATTTTTATGCGCTTCAGAAGTGAAAAAAAAAAACACTTCTTAAATTACAGGCAAGATAGAGGGAGTCTTCCCTATGAAATGTTCATTCAATTAAATTAAGTTTTTTCTTTTATAAGATTATGAGGAAGTGTGGTGTAAAGGGTGGAAAAATCATAAGTAGACAGACTTGAAGCACGAAAACGTCTGGATTTCAATTTATTTAAAACTTCGTTAGAATTTTTAAAGACCAAAACAGATTTCTACCTGATCTTTCGAAGACTTTGTCGCAATATTTTATCACATATTTTTTGATGGCAGTAAAACATGAAGTTTAAAATTTTGGGAGTTCAGTGGTCATACAAGAACTTGAATTTCCAATAAACCGTGCTTTGTATGGTTCTTTTATGAAGTTTAGGTAACCAGTATAACGTAGGAAGCTTGTCTTGGCCTTCTGTAACACAGACAGCAAACATGGTGGCTGAATGACAAATGTCATGTCATCTTAATGTCATAACCCTTAGTTCTTGCTGAAGAGTGTTAACATAGTGAAGCCGTCAAACAACGAACACATTGTTAGCGGCCTTATCAGCGGGAGCCAAAACAAACGTCTTTCTTCCTTGGCCGTCGTCGCCGGTCCGGCAGGTCCAAGCGCCGGACCACTTTTTTTGGCCAAGTATGTTATCTGCCGTTACCTTTACTTTTCTATTCAGCCGATTTTTTGTGCTTATCTCAATACCTGAGATTTTATGGAATCGCATCATCAAAAGTGCCACAATTTATCGATGGAATTATCAATGACGCTCTTTGCTCGTGTCATCAATAAACCTGGCCAAGGTGCCAAGGTTTTTTGTTTGATTTTGTTTTATTTTAGGTTTAACTTCCCCTTCAACACTATTTAGGTCATTTTGGAGACGCTGCTTTCAGTTTTGTGGGACTTTTACCTGACATTGAGATGAAATGATATATTTCAGAACCTTCGCTGCTCGCTCATACAAGCAGTGAATCAAGAGGAACCTTCAGACAGAAAGCCATACCCCTGGCCCCTCTGAATGGCTGGGCATGCGCAGTTAAACTTTGTCATGACGGAATGCTTGAAGACACAAATGCGCTTGGCGGGGCTCATTTATCAAAGATATCAACTCTGATCCAGATTTTGTTTATATTCCAGTTCAACGGCCCAGTCAACACTATTATAGGTCATTTTGGGCCGGTCAGTTTCTCGGCGCAACAGAAGAAAGTTTTAATTCCCTCAATGTAATTTTCTTATTATTCTCATTCAAAGAATATGTTGTCTGGCGGCAAATGTTGTATATAACGATTTCAATTTACATGTATGAGCATTCTAAGTCCTGGAACTGTACCGCAACTTCCATGTTAATGTTGTTATTGCATTATGGATATACATGTGCCGCCTGTTCTAGATCAGCCCAAGACATTTCGATTCCCACTACGTACACTCGATGAGGCGGTTCTCATTACGATAACAAACCCGTGCGACATAGTGCTTTTTTTCACATGTCCAAAATGGCTAATTTTCTGACGAAAATCGATGATATTTTCCTTATTTATAAAGCAAACATAGGTTGTGGGTGCTCGTTAGAACCGCCTCATTGAGGCGGTTCTAACGAGTACCCACAACCTATGTCTAGGAGCAGATATAAAGAAAATAATGTTGACCCCCGTAAACCCCTGCTTCCTCTATATAAAGTGGGGTGTAAGGGGTGTTAATTTCACGGACATGTTAGCGTGATGCTAACGTGTACCCACAACCCAACAACCTATATTTTGGGCAGAAACAAGAAAAATATCGCAATTTTTCAACTTAAAATTTGCGTTTTTTCGGTAGTAAAATTTACAATGTATTTGTATAGGCGTGTTTTAACGGGCATCCATGGCCTAGTGGGTAAGAGCGCCGACTCTTAATCATTAGGTCTCTCAACGCTATGGTTCGAGCCGGGCTGTGGTCACATGTGAGACGCCAAGTTCTGCAACGGAAGGTCAGGTGGTTTTTCTCCGGGTACTCTGGTTTTTCGCCAACCTATGATTAGCGATCGGCTCGATAAGAGTGAAATGATCTTGAAAGGGCCGTAAAACCAAAATCAAAAAAAAAAAAAATAAAATAAAAATAAATAAATAAAAGAGAAAAAAATAGGCGTGTTTTCGTAATGACAAAGAAATAATAATAATAATAATAATAATAATAATAATAATAATAATAATAATAATAATGATAATAATAATAATAATAAAATAATAATAATAATAAAAATAATAATAATATAAAAATACAAACAAAAACATTAAAAAAAAGCTATACCGGGGATATCTATATATGTTTATGCGGACCTTAAACTTGATGCCACCTCCTGTTGAGAGGGTAGAAATAATTGTTTAATAGAACAAATAAAACAAAATCAAAGGCTTGAGAAGCCTTAAAGTCGGTGAATTACGAAATCTGCATTTGCGTCCCCGACTGCCCATATTGCCCTGATGAGAAGTGGTCAGTGAATATAAAAACTAAAACCTGCTTCCCGCCATCTATCTGTCCGTCCAGTGCGTTATGACGTATCCGTGGTCGATTGTCTCTGAGTGTAGGCTGGGAAAATAGACCCGGACTGACATCCAAACTGTTTCGTTCAAACCCGAAATTCCACTTTTATGCAAACAGTGTAGACCCCGATCAGATGCCGCGATTTGTGGCGCCTGATCTAGGTCTCCAATGTTTGCCAAGACCAACCCACGACCACAGCCCAGGCTCTATAGCAACACTGACCTCACAGCGACTATTTTCTACTGCAATCATATACGCTAATTGGTGATATTACATGACCCGCGGCGACCCAGCGGAAACCTGAAGGCGGGATGCAGTAGATTTTTGACAATCGCTTAACTCCGCCCTCTTCTGTGGGTTTACCGTGCAAAGTATGGATTGTGGTTGCTTCCTGCAACACAAATTCTTGTGTAGCATGTCAGTGTTTTTGTTGTTCTTTTTACGTTTCTGCTCTTTAAAGAACCGACTGCTAAACTGCCGGTTGCGTTGTTGTAAGTGGAGGGATGTGGCATGGCCTGGGCGCACCCACATTTAACGCTGCTCGCACACCCTCATCATGTCAGGAAGCTATGTACCAAATTTGGTTGTAATTCCAGCCAGTGGTTAAGGAGGAGACATTAACAAGGAGGAGTTAGCGTGATGGACGACAGATGGAAGGACAGAGGCATTCAAAATACCTATCTATCTTCTTATACGGAGACGGCAGATAATGAGAGCAGCTATCACTTCAATTACCGCTATCTAGAGCTCCAATTATCGCCTATTATTGTTATCAGCAGATTAAACCAAAACAAGAGGCTGGTGTAGTGAAATGAAAACTTTTTAAGCCAGTGGCTGACACACACAAGATAGGTCCAGATAATAAGGACATTTAATGCATTTGACCATTACTTGCAGGTGTACCAAGTTTGCCGGACCTACACAGTAATAGCTAATTACGGTAGGGGTCGTTAACCTGGGGTGGTTCTCCTGCATAGGGGCGGTGTGTGTGTGTGTGTGGGGGGGGGGGGCTCCAGTTAACTACCCCATCCGAAAGCCCCATCCGAAAGATGGTGCACTTAGTGGCGACCATCCCTGCGTAGCATGTTCGAAAACCATTATGTTATTACCGCTGCCGGGAATCGAACTGGGGACTTCCAGTATAAAAGACAAAATGCATTATCTACCGCGAACAAAAACGAACTCATGAAGTTTATTTATATGATTATCGTGTTAGAACTGCCCCGCCAATAGAACTGCCCACCAATTCTAACCAATACCCACAACAAATATTTTTGGGAAAATTAGATCTATAGTGTAGAAAACTGACAAACGATCAACTGCATGTAATCTTAGTGAGAGGGTATTGCAGTTAGGGCTGGCTAATCGGAGCTGAAAATATAATCGATTATCAGTCCTGTCACTGCGATCGATAATCGTTTAGTAATCACTAAGGTTTTTGTCATAATTTTACAAGTCTTGCTTTCTGTCTGAGCATGGCTCTTACCATATGTTGCATTTTAACCATATGTTTATTTGAACAGACAGGCCTGAGCAAACATTGTAGACCCAGATGAGACGCCGCATAATGCGGCGTCTTATCAGGGTCTGCACTGTTTGCCACTCATTCAGCTATTTTAGGTATAACTTTGGGTAGTAAATTGTACCTATCAAGTAATCGATTAAAAGCAAATCAGAAATGATAATCATTTTTTTGTGGAATTTATCGATCGATTAATCGATTATACGATTAATCGTGTCAGCCTTAGTTGCAGTATAAGTATATAAAAAAAGAAAGATCAGATTCTTTTGCTCCAGTATTTCAGTGGTTTTTTGCTGTCGAGTCCTCGCCGTTGTTTCATCTCTGTGGTTGTTTGATTTTTTGCGTTCACGAGGATGTTGCACTGATGAATTAGGAGGCCTTCACGCGGACTGAACAAATTATTTTTCTAAATCCCGACGGAAGTAAGGGGCGAGTATTGTGGCCACGTAAAAAAGATTTAACCCCCCCCCCCCCCCCCCCCCCCCAAGAATTCGTTTCACTGACTGTTCCAAGGCGGTGCTTCTGTCGCGGTTTATTTTTTGTTATGGTTTGTCTTTGAGTGTTTGTATCGCTTATATTATTTTGATTTTGATAGCCAGTTGGCCATTTTGTGGGAAAGTAACTGTCCTTTTGGCTTTTTCCGCTGTTGATATTTCCATTAGGGTCTTTTGTTTCTTTCCCTTTTAAAGTTTATAAGTAATATTCTTCTATATTTATTGCTTCACTTTTTTTCCCTCTCTGATAGCAACTTGTCTTATCTTGGAAAGATATCTTGATATCTGAGACAAGATTAAAGTCTAACAAAGTTTCATATTTGATTGAAAAACACAGGACGATTGGTCATTGGCCATTATGTCATCAAGGTCTAGTAGCTAGACTATTTCCTCCTTGTGTAGTGAACTGACTAGGTCATGGCCGTTAATTTCAGCGTCTGCAAAAACGATTATCACTACAGATAATCATCAAACTGCAGTATATAGAGTAGTTACGCAATACCCTCCAGGCACCAACGTTGAAACAACGTTTCAAACTCTGTTTCAACGTTGATAATACGTTGTGTGCCTGCTGGGTACAGATTAAAAAAAAAGTTAATTTAGATATGACGTTGCACCGACGTTGATTTGACGTTGCCATGTGCCTGCTGGGTAAACATATGTGGGAAAGATAAACCTTTCATACATTGAAGAGATATTTATTTGCTTTCAAAAAATGAAACAATATAAACTTGCATCAGCGGGAGACTGGCAGAGAAATGTTTTCCTAATCACTTTCCATCATCATCACCATCGTCGTCGTCATCGATTTCATAGTTATAATTTATATTTCATTTACATGTATTATTATTATTAATAATAATAATAATAATAATAATATCATTATTCACTTTCTTACAAACGCAGAGGGGTCTTGAAGAAGTAGATGGGCTGCATGATGCTTCCACGCAGAGCTGAAACTGACTTGCACACGAGTACTGGTAAACTGCTTAGAGGATCTAAGCCTGCCCAGGCAAAGCGGTGCGAGTCAGACGGTCATTGCTTATAAGCCCTATTGGTCTCATTGGGCGGTAGGGCTTGAGATGTCATTTCAGCTCAATGTCGGGTAAAAGTCCCACAAAACTGGAAGCAACGTCTTCAAAAATGACCTTTACAGTGTTGACGGAGATTTTCAACATCAAATCAAAGAAAAACAAAACAAGCGCAAAGGTGACACCGACCCGCACACGAGTACTGGTAAACCGATTAGAGGATCTAAGCCTGCCCAGGCAAAGCGGTGCGAGTCGGACCGTCCATGCTTATAAACCCTATTGGTTTCGTTGGGCGACAGGGCTTGAGATGTCATTTCATCTCAATGTCGGGTAAAAGTTCCACAAAATTGGAAGCAACGTCTCAAAAATGACCTTTACAGTGTTGACGGGGACGTTTTTTTTAACCACAAATCAAACCAAGACAAAAACAAACTGAGCATGTTCTTCGATCAGCGGGAGACTGAGAGAAATTATTTCATAATCTCTTCCCGTGACCGGGTCGAACCAAGAATGGGATTGAAGATAGTTTTATAGTTTTGGATAAGGTAGAGTTCGTAATCTTATTAAATGTTCCTAACAATGATCCTTTAAACACTTTAGACATCCACGATACATCGATGTCGGCGCTTCGTCTCAACGCATCGACGGCAACGATGTCACGCTGCTCTCAACCAAAATGAATTTTACACAAATGACTGCCTTCTTTTAAACATTTTAGACACAGTAGCACCCAAGATACATCGACGTCGAAGCTACGCCCCCATGCAGCGCCGGCGCAAATGTCACGCTGCTCTCAGAAATTACTTATCTCCTTTTAAACATTTAATTAACCCTTGTTCTCCTGAGCCCGGATATGCCTTTTCTTTGAAACAATGTAGATCCAGATCAGATGGCTTCTGAAGAAGCCATCTGATCAGGATCTACATTGTTTGTCATTCAGATTGTGAATTTGTTGTAATAATTTGCTACAGGTAATCTGATTGTTTGATAATCGGTAGAAGGTGTGGCATATATGAATATTCAGCAGGACAAGGGTTAAGACGTAGCAGCATCCAGGATACGTCGAGGTCACGTCTCTACGCAGCGCCGACACCAATGCCACGATGCTCACGAACCAAAATGAACGACTTCCTCCTTTGAACATGTCCCTTGATAATGGTAGAGTACAATACAATAGTCTTTATGACGTCTCTATGACGTCACGCATTGTTTATGGCGGTGCATTGTGGGATTGTTTGGGGGAAAATCGGAAAAAAAAAGTTGAACCTTACGGTTCTGAAAAAGGCGATAAAGGCGCTGTTGTACCGTCACGAACCCAGAGATTTGGTACGATGGTCGAAATGTAGGGGATTCACAGCGAACACGACTTATAATATTACTATTTTATGATTATTTGATAAACTTTGGGCAATACACAAGCGTTTACTCCTATGGAGTGATTTTGTGTTTTCAAATTAACATTTGAAGCCCTTTAGCTCGGTACCGATCCCGACGCTTCAAATAAAAAAAAAAAAGTGTGAGAGGGGGCGAAAGTTTTGTGAGTCTCCAGGTAAACCCTAGTAAAATTGCAGTGCCTAAAATATAATCTGTGTTCAGACCCCTTGAATAGACTGAATACGCCTAAAGCGTTGTTCTGGGTTTAGACCATCCCCCAACCCTCACCAGCTAGGCGCATTCCGGGAAAACCTGGTAATACAGCCCTACATCATACTCTGGGTCCAAAACCCTCAAGGGCTTAATAATAAAACTGTATGGGTCCAGATCCCCAGCTAGGCACACTCCGGGTAAACCCATAGGCGCGTGGCCCGTTGATTTGACCGAAAAACTTGTGGAATAGGTACAATGTGAAAATATGAGTAAAAGATTTTTTTTTCATACTGGTATAGAAAGCTATACCAGTATGATTTTTTTTACTCATATTTTGCCAATTAAGCGCCTGTGGGTAAACCCATAGACAATTAAGTATCAGTACAGCTTTCTTGCGGTTAGTAGAGCGGATAGTCCAAATCTGATCTCTGGGATTTTTTCTTAATTTTTGCATTTTGTCGTTTGAATAATGATTATATTGTATGGATAAAATTAATTCCTATCTATATAATATTATTTTCAAGCGATTTTGGAAGACGTAACACAACCATTTGGAAGACCTACGGCGTTGTTCATGTATGATTGAAAACAAATCCAAGAGATCAGTTTCTACTAACTGCAATCTGCTCTACTGGTCCAAAGTACGTGTGAGTAAACCCGGTTATATTACCATACAGCATATCATGGGCGAAACCCCACTCTGGCTGTAAAAATAGAAGAAAGCCCATTTAAGCTTCAGAGAAGCAGTTCCTGAATCACTCTTCCATCGTCAAATGCAGGCTATAAACGAGAAAACTGTGTTACCATCTTACGTGGACACGACGTAAGCCGAAGCCATATAACCTATTGTTCCAACTTTACATGAGCTGAAGTCCGCCCCCGCCCATAGGGGCTTAAAGAAATATATGGGCTGCATGATGCTTCCACGCAGAGCTGAATCCGGCCCGCACACTAGAACTGGTAAACCGCTTAGAGGATCTAAGCCTGTCCAGGAACCACGGTGCGAGGCTGACTGTCCATGCTAATAAATCTATTGGTTTCATTGGGCGACAGGGCTTGAGATGTCATTTCATCTCAATGTCGGGTAAAAGTCCCACAAAATTGGAAGCAACGTCTCCAAAATGACCTTTACAGTGTTGACGGGGACGTTAAACCTCAATTCAAACAAACAAACAACAAACATGAGCTGAAGAAGGGGCTTCGGCCCCGAAAACGTTTCCGTGTGTCAGTTACTTTTTAGCCGGCCTCGATGGCTCAGTCGGATGCGCGTCTGACTGGTGATCAGGGTGACGCGGGTCCGATTCCCGGCGGGGTCGGCAAGATTGATCATGAAATCTTTTCTACGGTCATTCTCTCCCTTCCGCTGATTCAAGAAGTTGTCAGTTTCTGGCGAAAGAATGTGCACTGTACTGGTTAACCGCTTACGTATAAGCCTGCCCAGGAAAAGTGTGGATAGGTAAACTGACCGGCTCAAAAATGACCTAAAAATAGTGTTGACTGGGCCGTTAAACTCCAAAACAAATAGTTACTGTTTACTGAAATTGAGAAACGGCATTATTAGCAACTCATACTGAAATGTTATGATCATGTGAACAAGTCCGTGAAATGAACATCCCCTTAAACCCCACATTATAGAAAGAAAACTGGGGTTTACATGTACCGGGTTATACGTTATTTTCTTATTTCTGCTCCAAGACACAGGATGTGGGTACTCGTTAGAATTGCCTAAACGTGGCGGTTCTAACAAGTAACCAAAATCTATGTTTGCAGTGTACAGGTTTTCAACAGAGAAGTAGCCATTTTGGAAATGTGAAAAAATGCACCATGTCGCAAGGGTGAGTTATGGTAATGTGCTTTATGATATAAAATGCACATAGCTGTGATTGTGGGCAGGCCGTTTAATACTCTAAACAAAAGAGCGCCTATTAATATTATCAGTATTTAAACAATATTACACCTGGAAGTGGAATTACGGCCAAATTACAAAGGGAAGAAAAACATAGATGCATAATCCCTAGCTGTGTGGAAACCCACAAATGGGCTACAGATACCCTTCATGAGGCAAGTTGATCCCTCTGCCATCCTCAAAACACGCTATATTTCCCCCAATCGATCCCACAATGCAACTTTGTTTACATTTATGACGTCATAGGGGTATATAGGAGTCCTCACGAAAACACGCCTATACGATTCTGATCCCCTTGAACCCCACTTTTATATAGTAAAACTGAGGTTTACAGGGGTAAACCTTGTTTTTTTTTTTTATTTCTGCTCTAAAATATAGATTGTAGGTACTCGTTAGAACCGCCTCATCGATCAATATTTTGAGCAGAAATAAGACAAATATCACAATTTTTCAGATTAAAATGTTCCCTTTTTCGGCGGTAAAGTTTACAATGTACTTGTATAGGCGTGTTTTTGTAATGCGTGCCTTTCTTAACCCTTGTCCTGCTGAATATTTTAATCTGCCACACCCACTCCCGATTATCAATCAATCAGATTACTTGATGCAAATTATTACAACAAATTCACAATCTGAATGGCAAACAATGTAGATCTGATCTGGATCTTCATTGTTTGGCAAATAAGGCATATCCGGGCTCAGCAGGACAAGGGTTAATATAAATGGGCCAACCCACGATAAAACCTACAATAAATCGACCAGTGAAACCTCAGACCAGCCTATATATCCTCTCAATGTGACAAAGATTCTCGTTCACCCATAGAAGGTTCCGAGGCTGCAGTAGACGCATGCCACCAGTGAAGACTCTGATACACTCATATGACGTTTCGCTGGTCGCACAAATCTCGCAGAGAATCTTACAATCTAGATTTGGATTGTTTGTTTGTTTGATTTGAGGTTTATCGTCCCCGTCAACACTGTATAGGTCATTTTGGAGACGCTGCTTCCAATTTTGTGTGACTTTTACCCGACACTGAAATGGAATGGCATCTCAAGCCCTGTCGCCCAATGAAACCAATAGGGTTTATACATGTAAGCATGGACGGTCCGACTCGCATCGCTTTGCCTGGGCAGACTTAGATGCTCTAAGCGGTTTACCAGTATTCATGTGCGGTCGGTTTCAGCTCTGCGTGGAAGCATCATGCAGCCCATCTATTTCGTCAAGCCACGATGGGCGGGGGCCGATGCCGATTCTAATGAGTACACAGGACAATCCTTAACTACACTGATCATCATCAAGATATACTTAAATTATTCCCATTATGCATCCTGAGCTGGCGCTATAAATACACTCCAATCTGTAAGATTTCCACTGGGGGGCTTAAATCGATTTTACGTGGCCACAATCCTCGCCCTTACTTCCGTCGCGATTAAGATAACAAGAATTCCGCCGAAGGCTATGTCGCGCCTGTGGTAAACTTGACCATTGGGGTGAACGCTAGGGTGGTCGCAAATGTTGACGCCTTGACGAACGAACGGACGGAAAACCGGGCGCCTATATCGCGCCATGCTAATAGCAGGCGCGACAAAAAGACAAATAATTTGTTCAGTCCGCATGAAGGCCTCCTAACCCATCAGTGCAACATCTCCGTGAACACAAAAACCAAAACAACCACAGAGATGAAACAACGGTGAGGACTCTGCAGCAAGAAACCACTGAAAACGATATTGGATGGCTCCTAGCGAAGATATGTCCAGTTTCTAAAAAAGGTGATAGTGCTCTTGCTCGTAAATATGTAAATTGTTCAACTATCATGGCCCACTTGAATGAACATAAATTTTTGTCAGAAAAGCAAAACACATTTAGAAAAGGCAAAAATTTGAAATTCTGTTGAGTTCCGTAATGAATGATTGGGAGAAATCTTGAACAACGGGGGGCAGGTAGACACATTTTTTCTAGCCTTCTAGAAGGCTTTCGATTCGACACCCCCACCTCACCACCTACTGAAATCAAAATTATTTGCTTACAGCATTGTCGGGACTCTCAAGTGGATGATAGGTTCCTGTCTTTGCTACAGAAAACAGCGAGTTGGTGTTAATGGTGAATCTTCGGATGTCGGGATCCCACAAAGGACTGTTCTTGGCCCAATGTTATTCTCCCTGTACATTAATGGTATTTCCACTGACACGGACTAAGAAACAAGGCTGTTCGCAGACGACTGTTTGCTACAAGGAAATTAGAGATGCAGCCCAGCAGGCACATGACGTAATTGTGACGTCACATCAACGTCGATACAACGTCATGACGTTTATGCAACGTCACATCAACGTCCGTGACGTTGCACCGACGTTGATTTGACGTTGCCTTTGCGACGTGTGCCTGCTGGGAGAGGACTCACTGAAGCAGATAGACTAGGATGTTGGGCACGAAAATGGGGCATTAGATTTCATCCCGTTGAATGCAATATTATGCAGATAACTAGGAAGAGAACCAATAAAATTCTTGCTTCTTACACCTTAGGTTTTTTGTCCCTGTCAACACTATTTAGGTCATTTCGGAGATGCTGCATCCACTTTTGTGGGACTTTTACCTGACACTGAGATGAAATGACATATCAACCCCTACTACCCAAACATAGATTTCATTGTGGAATTTTGAAAATATTTGAGGGTCACTGATGAAGACTAATTGGTCGAAACTAGCAAGTAACCGCTATAGGACTAGTACATACGATATTGTGAGTAATTATCTTTGATGCCCTTTTTGGGGTTGAAGCTGTCGCAGTGTCAAGTATTTGTCTTTATTTATGGACACTGCACCGCAATGTATCTTATAGAAGAATGTTGAAGAGGACTGCTCACGGCGGCCAATGTGACGTCTGACAACCTTTGGAGCAATACCGTGTGAGTTTGCAAGATGAGCACCGCTTTAAAACAAGAGTCGTCAAAAAAACTTCCACAATAAGAACAGATAAGGAGTTCATTGTCATCGGACTCAAGGTCTGAATCTTCCAGTCCAGCAAGCTGCATATTTATACAGCGCTCCCGTCAAAGATGTGTCGGTGCTATGGAGGGCTGCCATACACAACTGGCAAACTCGGTTCCAGTTTATTGGCTACACGAGGGCTGGCAGTATGAACCTTATCCAAATCCTCTGCATGTAGACATTGGCTGGTCCTGTTTGACTGACTGTGTTCAGCCTCACTCCGCGGTTCACGTGACTTCCATTCTCAGGTGATTCACTCCGAGCTGGGGAAACTGTGGATTATTGGATGGATGGCGCTGGGTCGGTCGATCGAGCCTTTGCTTATTTTCGCATTCGCCGCCTGAATTTCTCACGCCTTTTTCAATCTCCAGCTTTAGCCATGGTTGAGACTAAGGCTGACACGATTAATCGTATAATCGATTAATCAATCGATAAATTCCACAAAAATGATTATCATTTCTGATTTGCTTTTAATCGATTCCTTCATAGGTACAATTAACTACCCAAAGTTATGCCTAAAATAGAGGGATGAGTGGCAAACAGTGCAGACCCTGATGAGACGCCGCATTTTCTGCGGCGTCTCATCTGGGTCTACTCTGTTTGCTCAGGCCTATATATATAGATAGTGCCGGTTTTGAGGTAATCTGTTAAAAACCCTCACAAATCACCTCTTCAACCAGCACTATCTATATATAAACACATCTTACCACATATATATTTTACCGCAGTATTTTGAGCAGACAGATAAACCGACTATTACATGTCAATTTATCTTTACCACACTGATAGTTGGACATCAAAGTCCAAAAGGGAAATCACCTACGGACTATTTCAGTATTTAGAAAACCATTCACTGGACAAAAAACTAGTCATTTATTTACGTTCAATTTCTTACTATTCTAGTACAAGCCGTGATAGCCGAGTGGTCTAGATGGTTTGGACTGTAAATGGTGGGGCATGAGTTCGAATCCCGGTAATGACATAAAAATCTTTTTATAATGGAACATTGAATAAAAATGATGACAGCGTAATCGGTTTCAATAAAAAGCGTTTCTAAGCGATAAAAATGGGTTAAAAAAAAGAAAAAATACAAAAAAATCCTGATAACACTGTAATCGGTTTAATTAAGAAAGGTTACTAAGCAACTCGTAGAGAACAACAAATAATTAAAAGTAATATCCAAAATCTGCTCCGATAAAAGTCGCGGATAGACACTATATAGAAACATATTAAAAAGAATTTTGAAAATTCCACTTTGGGGCATAAAACTTTAACCCCTCCTGAAAGTGCCTTTACATAATCCAATGACCACCAGATTTTGCACATATAACAAGACTTTAAGGCTGTATAACATATTAAAATTCCAAGTTCCTATGACAACTTTTGGAATTTCAGAAAGTCTTTGAGTCTTCCTAAAAGTGGAATCCCATCAACCGATTAGTCTCAAATTTTGCATATGTATTTGGGTTGCATATATACATATTATCACAAAATTTCAAAGTTCTAGCATCATTTTGGAATTTCCTGCAAGTCTTTGAATTGTTGTAAAATAACATTGGTTCAACTAATTACCACCAAACTTTGTACATATGTTTCAACATACAAAATGCACATTCTTATAACATTGTAGGTCGGAAGTGAAGCAAAAAAAAAAAATATTAACTTTCATATTTTGGTGGTGGGTCATTTACTATTGTAATTTTATTGAATAAAATCAAGCATTTTCTATCTTTTTTTTCATTTCATTCTTTGCTTGAGCCTTGCCTTCCTCAATAAGTTTCTTTCTCTCACTTTCACTCAATCCTGTTTGTTTTGAATGTATATTGTCTTTGAGTTTATTATATTTGTCCAACTCATCCAACACAAGTTTAAATTCATTCTCAGATATCTGTCCGTCTGTCAAAGCCTTAGAAATCAAATCCTTTATACTATTCAACTTACTATCAGCAATAGTTTTAATCTCATAATGTTTCTGTGCTTTTGAAGTCATTTTACGCCTAATTAGTTTAACACACACACCCAAACTCCCACACACAACAGCACCAATCTCTAAAGGCAACATAATTGGAACAGTTAATCCAACACCTGCCAAAATAACACTTGTTGATATCAAACCAGTATCAACTCCATCAGTAATATTTATTCCACGTTTGTATTTTTTGTATAATGCTTTTCTCACATCTCTCTCATTAATTAACGTCTTCTCTATCTCAGATATCTTCTGTAATCTATAATTTTGCCCATCTTCAATAGGCAACTCTGGATATAGCGGTGCATTAGGTTGTTTCATTTTTTTCTTGATAACATATATTTTTTTATTCAATAAATAATTCAATTATCATCGAAGCCACAGTATTAACACATGTAGCATTATTAGTCTGACAAACAAAAGCAATTGCATCACCAGCCTCAACCTTTAACGGTGTAGCAAAGTTATCGTGTTTTCTTAAAATATTATTCAATGATATATCATATCCTGCTTGTGGATTTCCATTAATTGCAATCGCCACAGACACATCGCCTTTTGTTCTTTTACTCGACAGTCCAACACCTATTATCTGGCCAGGAAAGTTCATCACATATCCAACACCTACTTCTCTACCACCATTTCCAAAGCCAAACACTTCATTCTTCTGTAAGGAACCTTTACTCTCCGCACAAATGCTTATCAATTTTCTGTCTGACATATTATCAACCTTATTATATAATAATCGATGATTGACATACATATCCCGAAATCTATCTTGAAGTCCTGTATGTCTATCATTCAATGTATTTATTTGTGTAAATGCTTGACTTCTCATATTAAATATTTCTTGTTTCAGCCCCAATGCATCTACGTGTTTTCTCTTAGCACCAAATATACTCATTTTTTTTATTATAATTATATAATTTCCAAAACGCAATTAATTGGTAGATGATTAATTACCTTGTTGTTATTTTCATCCCTGATTTCTAATTTCAATTCTGCTATAGCATCATTCACCAAACACTTATATTCTGGATGCTCAAATCTCACTGTTGTTATCTCTCCAAACTCTTTATTTTCCACTGGAACAACAGCCAACACAGTACTCGGCATACCATCTAAATAATTATTTGAAGTATTAATCTGTTCCAAATGAACATACAATGATTTATAAACAGCAAAATCTACAGCTCTCTCACCATAATGAGTTTCATTAACAGCAAACTTTCGCTTATTTCCAAACCCCAACATTTGTTTTAAGCCCTTGCTTATCTTCAATTCATCCGGTGTAATTAAAGAAGCAATTCCATTTGTTTCATTTACAGATAATGTAATATTATTACTTTGAAATAAATCTGCTATTTGTTGGAAACTATAATAACCATCTATAATCTTATGAGGTCTCTCTTTAGTCTTCTGCAAATATTCATCAACAACATTATACCATCCAACACCATATGTTATAGATTTCAAACCAATACGTTTATTCCCATCTCTGTTATCAATGTATTGTTGCAAGTTTATTGTCTTGTCAATATTCGAAATTGTATGATACATTTTTATTTTTTATATATAATCAATAATAAAAATGATACCTAAAGAATTCAAGTACAATCCCAATGCATCATATAACCCCAATACTAAATATACCGAAAAGAATATTGAACTTAAAAAACAAACGATTTATGTTAATAAAGACGACCATTTTCCAGTAACGTTTCCCGACTTATTTCAAAACTATCAAAATCCAACATTACACACCAATGAACCGTGGAATACATGGCTTCATTCATCATTTGACTGGTGGCAATGTCAATTAAATTTTGCTGTTTGGTGTGCCACTACAGGATGTGGTGTAAGTTATCAAGATCATTTGCAAAACACTTCAGGACTAACTAAAACAATATATACATTTCATGTTTATTATTGTATTGCTCGTATTTTGAAAGAACTTAAAACACCTTTACCAACAGATGAATCATTTTGTTATTACAAAAATCCATACGACAAAGCTGTCTATCAAAAGTTATGCAATGAATTCAATGTTTCACCTAATACAGATTGGAGGCAAAAATTAGAAAGTAGTTCTAAATGCAGTGGTCTAGGGAGTTACACACAATATTTTAAACCAAGTGGAAAATATAGACAAGAACATCGAAGTGAAGGTCCATTCTTTAATCCAAATGATAAAATAGAACATACAGTAGATATAAGTGACGCCTGGACAATGTTTATATTAGACAAATCAGAAGGATTAACAAAAACAGGTATTGAACGAATTAACGAAAGTATTAGAATGTTTGTATGGGCACTATTAGCAGCACAATCTCAAACACGTGTAGAAATTCTAAAAATAGGCACAGGATTTGATGCTCAGAAACAATTTCTTGCTAACATTGAAGACGCTATTAATAGTCCAGTTGATTTACCAAGTCAAATACAAAGATATCAAAACACACTCAAATATGCAAGAAGTAAAGTAGATTTTGTTTATGGTATTGGATTATATATGTCTCCCAGTGATATGGTTTTACAAGTTGGTACTATCGCTGGATATAATAATAAAATTGTAATTGCAACAGAAAATCAAACACTTGGTTTCAATAGTGATGTAAATGTTAAACCTGTTGCATCTGCTACACAACCTGCAACTATACAAGGCACACAAACAAAGAAATCTCTACCAGATTATCATCAACAAGCAGTTGATTATGCAAAGAAACACAATCTGTCAAAAAGTTGGGTTGATGGTGCTGGTACCTCCGATGCTAGAATAGCAGATTGGTTTAATCATCACAAACTTGCTAACCAATCTACTACAAAGAAATCTCTACCACAATCTCTACAAGGCACACCAACAAATAAATCTCTACCACAATCTCATCAATCTCTACCAGAAAAAAAAGAAGCCATACAACATGAAGACAACAAAACAGCATTAATAGTAGGAAGTATAGTAATTGGACTATTAATTATGTATGAAATTTATTAAGTTCTTTTTTTTTCTTATAAACTCTCTCGCAGATGCATATAACAATCCAGCAACCAATACAACTAATGCCCATAAATGTTCTCCAAACCAACCAACAACTTTACCCGCAGAAGACAACAACCAAGACACAATAGAACCAATAACACCTGGTAATGCAGTAGCTACTTTTCCTGCAAGGGTAGAAAGTAATTTACCAAGATTTGATAATTGTTTCTTAACCCAATCTTTAACACCACCTTTTGGTGGAGAAGGAGGGGTTGAAGTAGTACCACCACCAGTAGAAATAACAGCTTCTACAATAACACCAATAATCATTCCAAAAGCGGTTAAAATACTAACAATTGTAATGCCTTGTTCTCTGAATAATGTTCTAATTCTTTCACCAAATGTAGTGTCTTCTTTTAATACTTTGTTTATAGTCTCTTTGATTCTATTTACCTGACTACGTAGTTTTTCTTTATTAACATTAATAACTTCCAATCTTGCACTTCTCTCACTTTCTAACTCTTTGATTCGACTACTTATCCTTTCTATTTGAAATTCATCATTGTCTGCTTTGGCTTGTTCTAATTTTGTATTTTCTTTTGCTAAGTCTTTATTTGTTTCATTTAGTTTAGCCAATTCATTTGCTATCTCTTCTTTGACTGTTGTCATTGCATTTGCTATTCCATCAATCTCTCTTTTTGTCCAATCTGTTTGTGTTTCTTGTTCATTAGTAAATGATGTCTCCAATGTTTTCACAGCAGTTTCTACATCAACTGTTGTATTTAATAGTTCTTGAGTTTGTTCTTGTGATGATATATCTTGTAAAGGTATTTCTTCTTCTGTTTGTGTTATTTGAGTTCTCGTTTGAAGTAATTGTGTGAATGCTTTTCTACCTTCTTTAATTCTTGTAGCAGATGGTTTAAAATCATCTACACCTAATACATTCCTAACAAAATCAACACCATATTTCCTTTGCAAAGTATTAAATGATAAAAATGTTGCTATTTCATCAGGGTTGTTAGATTTATACCATGTTAATGCAACATCATCACCAGCTTCATCTTTAGTATATAACATTGGTCTTCCAAACTTATCCTTCTTGAGAGACAAACCTTTGACTTTGCGTGTAGGTTCTTCATTCCTTTCGTAAAATCTATCTATCATTTGTTTACCTATGCTATTACGCAGAGTTTTCCAATCATCACCGGTTAAATCATTCAAACCAGCAAACTGACTATTTAATGTTCTCTGAAACTGCTCTTCATCTGTAAAAGATGTTTCTGCTTCTTCATCATAATCCTCCCTGTCATACTCAGGATTTTCAAATTCAGCCATTATTTATTTATTATTTAAAAATATTTTTTATCTTTTAATAAAAACATGTCAGCTTACGGAGATAAACTAAACCCTTACAGAAAATTAAGAGAACCACGAGGTGTGAGAGGCATCCGCCAAAGTGTAGTAATAACAAATAACCCTTCAACTATTGACCAAAATCAACAATTGTTAGTGAGATTTCCTAATCTAAGTGGTAATGATGTTATTGTTCCCGGAACAGTCAGATTAGCATTTGAAATTGAACTAAACTCTAAAGATGCAAATGCAACTATATTTCAAAACATAGGAAGAGCAATAATTAAGAAAACAACAATTAGAATTAGTGGAAATGAAATCATGTCAATTGATGACAGCGACATCTATCATTGTTATATTGATTTATGGAAGACTATTACAGAACGTGTAAATATGGCATACCAAGGCATTGGCAAAGAGAACATGTTGAAACATAGAGTGGGTGCAGGAAACGCAACAGCAGATAAAGAAGATCAAGCCATCGCAAAAGCATATGGAAACAGGTTTTGCATCCCACTTGATTTTGAATTATTGGAAACCCATATGCCATTTTATCAAGCAGGATTAGGAGATAGACTTGAATATGAACTTACATTCAATGATTATAATAAAGTAATTAAATCAGGCGATGCAACTTCAACTTATACAATCAAAAATATTTGTTTGGAATTTGATATTGTTTCTGATACTGAATTAGCAAGACAAATAAGACAGCAAGTTGATGGTAAAATGGTTATTTTGTATGACAGAATACTAAGACACAGAAAAATAACTAAAAACAAATCTGATACACTATGGAATATCAATCTAAATGTTCCTGCAAGAAGTATGAAAGGAATTCTTATGCTATTCGAAGATCCTGAAAGGGCCAGCACAGAAGAATATTATAATCCAGAAATTACAAAAGTGGAAATGACAATAGAAGGGATTCCGAATCAATTGTATAGTCAAGGAATGAAGTCCCACCAACACTGGGACGAAATAAATAAATTCTTTGCTTTGAATTCAAAAAGAAACAAAGAAACAAGTATGGTCATTAAAGATTTATATTTTACTGATACAACAATAGAAAAATATCTAACGAACAGGTATGCTTTATGGTTGGATTTACGTTCAACTGATGATAATACACTTCATGGTTCTGGAAGAAGAATTGAAAATGCATCAGAAGGTATCACAATACAAATAACGAAAGAAGCAGGAGCAGATGAACCAATCAATCTTTATTTGTTTGTTATACAAGATGCACAAATCAACTTTGAAGATGGTAGATTTAAAGAAGTCAGTTATTAATATTTTTTTTTTACAAATAAAAATGGAACTACCAAAATATCCTCATTGTGCTATTATATGTGGTCAAACTGGATGCGGGAAAACAGAGTTTGTCCTTGACCTTTTGGAAGAGGAATATCGTCAAGTATTTAAACATATTGTTATACTTTGCCCAACCATTCAATGGAACAAGGCTTATAAAAATCGTGAGTGGATTGGTGATGTCAGGAAACCTAAAACAAAAAATATAACAATTGTTAATCCTATTGTTAATGGAGAAGAAAAACTACAAGAACTACTAAGAATGTTCTTTAATAAATATGCTGGTCATTCTACTCTCTACATTATTGATGATTGCAGTGCAACGAAAGAACTAACAAAGAAAAAAGATATGTTATCAGAATTAGCATTTTCTGGTAGGCATGCAGAACAATCAGTGTGGGTTATTTCGCAGAGATATAATTCTGTGTTAAAAGATTTAAGAGAACAAACAAAATGGCTATGCATGTTCTACACAAAAGATAGAGATAGTTTTGAAAATTGTTTAAGAGAGAATGATGTTATTCCTACTTTGGAAGAACGACAGAGAATAAAAGAAGAACTGAAAAAAAAGAAGCATCGTAAGTTAATTTTGAAGACTGACCAGCCTACTGGTTATCGGTTGGTTGATTGATTTTTTTTTTTTAGCAATGATTAAGTAATGTTTATGCAATGATTAAGTAATGCTTATACAATGCTGTAGCAAATCTTAAGTAATGCTTATGCAATGTTTTAAGTAAAATAGCAATACTAAAAAACAATGCTGTTAGAAATATTATCAATCACTGCAATCTTATCAATAATCATAACAAACACTGCAATCTTATCAATAATCGGATATGTGATGTTTTATTTTTTTAAAATAAAAAATATATTTCGTAAAATAAAAATGGACGCTGAAGAACTATTACAAGACATTGAATGTGAAAGCACAGAAAATAATGAACAAGAAACAAAACGTGAGCGATTATCAGCCATTGTTGCTGGTGGTGGTAGTAAGCAGTATCTTGGTAAAGACTTACAACTATCAGACATTGATACAATGACAGCAGAACAAATAAACAAACTTTACTGCAGATATGAAGCAAGATTGGGAGCAAGTATGACTAAGACATTGGGTAATTCTTTCATTAGCTTATACGTTATGGGTGTATCAAAGTATTTCAATGTTGTTAATCCACCTAAACTGATACAAGACTTAGAGGAAGACCCTTTTATCAATCACGCTTTGACAAGTTCGTGTTGTGAATTGTATTATAGATATGGAATGTATCTTGCTCCATTAACTGCAATGCTAACAACAGCAAGACATATTGATTTTAATAAAAAAGAAAATATCCCCTTAGAAAAAGATAATGAGTGATAGTGAAGTTAAAACAAAAGACCCAAGACGAGTATCTGCTGGTAAGAAAGGTGCAGAAGCAAGAAAAAGAAATGCAGAATTAAGAAGAAAGGAGACTGAAACTATAAAGAAAGAAAACATGGAATTAAAATCTATAACAAAAGATGATGAAGTCGGCTCTCCAAATTCACAGAATATAAATATATACAAAAATTATATACCATTATGCATAACAGTTGGAGTTGTTGGAATAGGATTGTATATGTACAAGTCTAAACAAGTTGTACCACAACAACAACCTATGATGCAACAACCTGCACCTATTATACAACAAAAAGAAATTGACCCATTTGAATTTAATTAATTTAAAAAAATAATATTCTCATTAAAAAAAATGACAACCTCAATAGACGGAAAACAAATTGCAAACATGTTATATCATGCTGGAGTGGAAACTGTATTAACTGTTGGATATTCAGAATTAGGTAGAAAACTATTGAAAAGACCAGCACCAAAAGTAGATTTTAATATGACAGATATTGGTATGTTGTCCATTGATATATTACTTGCAATGGCAACAAAGGATATGCTTGTTAAGCAAGGTATTATTCCTGCAGATATTATGAAGTAATTTTAATATTTTTTTTTTTCATTATATAAAAATGGCAAGTGCAGTAGCATTAATGGTTGGAGGAGCAATTACAAACGCCTTAGCCTTTTCAGGTAGTAATTATTTATTTTCACATATGGGTAGTAATAGTGATGAAGAGAGAAAAAGACATGATAAGGCGATGGAACAATTAGAATCAGCAACAACTGCGTGGAATGAGAAGAGGACACAAAGATTGGATTTTATTAATGAACAGTTAAAAAAGGAACATCATGCTTTGAATGAGTTCAGTGATGCTGATACTGCTATGAGACAGTATTACTATATTACAGGAAAACAATTGCCAGATAATTTATCCACACCATTACCACCAAAACCTACATTGAGTGATTTTTACACTCCATCAGAAGACCAGAAAAATAGAGAGATTGCATTTGTTGTTGGTGGTATGGCATTGACAGGATTTGTTGCTTGGAAGTTGATGTAGGTAAAAAAAAAATTATTTTTTGACATAATCTTTCTTTGGAAAAACTAAATCATAAGCATGATATTTATTTTTTTTATTATTCTTACATGGTTTCAAACCAAGTGGTCTTACATAAAATGGTGGTTCTTTACCTTCTATCTTCTTTGTGAGATGTGCAGGACTCCATACTTCACCATTGTCTTTGAGAGTTAAAATTACACTCACACCATTTTCTGTGTTAATTTCTCTGTAGTCAGTGATTGTATAAATGTTGTTGATTTCTAAATCAGTCCATTTCTTTGTGTCAAATTGACTTTGTTCCTTTAACAGCTCTTCAAACTCTTCTTTTGTAGGTGAATAGTCATCATCAAGCAATTGTGCTATATTTTGCGTTTGTGCATTCTTTGACATCTTTTTATATATAAATATTTTTTCTTAAATAAAAATAAATGGAGAAGATATACTATAGTCCAAAAGGTTTCTGGAAAGGACACTCAGCTGTTGGTAAGTTAGCAAAAGAAGCAAAGGTTAGTCAGAAACAAGCATTAGAGTTCTTAAAGAAACAAGCAGTATGGCAAATATATTTACCTGCACCTAAGAGAATAATAAGACCAAAATTTGATGTGTCTGCAGAGAATGAAGTTCATCAGGCTGATTTGTTGTTTTTACCTCACGATACTATTGGTAGGAAGACATACAAGTATGCATTGACAGTGGTTGATGTTGGTACAAGATATAAAGAAGCCGAACCTTTGACGTCGAAAGATAGTAAAGAAGTTGCAAATGCTTTTGAGAAGATTTATAAAAGACATTTGAAGTATCCTAAACTATTGCAAGTTGATCCTGGTAGAGAATTTATGAGTTCCGTTTCAACTTTGATGGAAAAGCATAATACCAAAATAAGAAGAGGTAGAAAAGAAATACACAGAGACCAAGGAATAGTAGAAAGATTTAATAGAACCTTAGCAGAAAGATTGTTTGGTTATCAGTATGCTAAAGAGATTGATACTAAAAAAAGAAACAGAGAATGGGTTAAGAGATTATCTGATGTTATTAAAGCATTAAATAAGGAGACGAAAAAACCTCCTCCAATTATAACAAGAAAAGTTGATGCTGAAATTTGTCCTTATGTAAATGTTAGATATTTGTATCAACCTGGAGAATTAGAAGGTGGTGGAAAGAGAAGGGCTACTGACCCAGTATGGTCTGTTGATATTCATAAGATTGACTATCATATTATAACGCAGGGAATAAGAGTTTATTATTTGAAATCTCCTGCACCTAAGAGAGGGTTTGTCAAAGAGGAATTACTTATTGTTCCGGCTGATACCCATACGCGTATGTCGTGATTCCATCTGGTGCTATGTATCTTTTTGTGTCTAAAGGAGAAAGTGTAGTCTTATTTACTTTTAATCCATATATGTTGTGATGCATTGAGCGTAGCATGTTCATTGAGTGTGTGTATTTCTTTTTGTTGAATAATGCATCTCTGTAGTTTTCAAAATTGATTTGTTTTTTGATTACATATTTTTTTGTTCCTTTCGCTTTTTTGATGACTTGTTCATCTGCTCTTAATACTGAATATAGTTTAGGACGAAGACCAATATATTCTGATATTGGAACACCAGCACATTCATCCTTCATCTTACCTATGACCTTCTTGTTTGTTTCATCGTATAGTGGATGTTCTTTTGGATAATCAGAGAAATCGTATTCATCTTTCATTTCAGACATATCTTTGTAAGCATCTTTGGTTTTGATATCTACTAATAAACTGTCTGTGTCGGTGTATAACAAGGTGCAGTTATTACCATACTTCTTTTTCAATGTATTATAATACCAATCATACATAAGATGTTTTGATAAATCTAAAACACAGAAGCCAACATATATTGGTTTATTGAGAGTTAATCTTGTTTTATTCACTTGAATGGCAGATAACTCATTAGAGAACTTTATTCTACGATTGAAGTTTGGTTTGGCTATTATCTTGCGGATTTTTTCATTTTCACTGCCATCTGTTTTGACTAATTTAATATCAACTCTTTTACGTATGTTTTCCATTGTTTTGCCAAATACTGAGTTGTTCATAAGTTTAAAGAAATCTTTTTCAAATGTAGTCTTTGCTTTTTTACGTAATTCTGTATTCAGACGTATGTAAGGTTCCATTCAAGGTTTCTCATCAAATTCTAATATTCTGTGTATTTTTGTTATTTTCATACCAAGTTGTTTGTATAGTCTTAAGTTTTTGTAATGTACTACATATTTCTTCTTATCCATTAGATTGGGGACAAGTTTTTCTGTTTTTAACATACTATTTTCAATTAGTTCATTTTGATAGTCGGATAACCATTCTTTTTTAATTGCTAATTTTTCAGGTGCAAGTGGATAGTCATTATGTAGTTTATGTAAATGTTTGGGGTATTCTAAATCTACTTCATATATTCTTCCTCTACCTTTTTGTAATTTTGGAAGTTTTCCATCTATTAAATCTTTATTAGTTATCCATTTGAAACCACCAAATGGAAGTGGTTGGCTCATTGAATGACCATATAAATTATTTTCATCTAAATACATTATGTAATTGTCTTCTTCATTTGGATTATAATCTGCTACATATTTATTGTTTGCTTTTGCGTGTCTTTTAGAAACCATACTTATTCCACCTCTCATTCCTTTTTCAATGAAAAGATGCATATCCAAATCTGATAGAAGTTGTAATTCTATTTCTGTGTATTTTAGAAGAGCATCCCAAGATAGACCAGGTGCAGTGTAGTAATGTAGAGGGTCAAGTTTATAGTTATTCATACAGGTTTCTCTAAACTTTTGAAAAACATCTGCAAGTAAGAGAACATCTGTTTTGAGGTATAAGTCATGATAATCACCAAGTGTTTTACAGTTAAATTGTTTCCATACTTTTTGAGCGTGTTCATAGTCTTTTTGTTTGATACTTTCATCTGTAAGACTGCTGTAGAATTTGTCTATGGGTGGTAGTTGTGTTTCATCAAATCTATCAAAACTATCAATGTATTCATATGGATAGATACCTTTACGAGCAAGAAGATGTGAGTTAGTTGTATGTTTTACAGTTAATGGTAAGTCTGATTTGTTGAGTTTTTTATATCTTGTATTGTGACATTTTTTACATTTCGCTGTTAATAACCAATTTTCATTGATGTTTATTTCTTCTGTACCTTTACATTTTTCACATTCTGTCTTTACACCAATTGCTCCATCTACCAACTTTTCAAGAGAGGAAGCCATAAATTGAAAACTGTCTAAGAATTTCAGTTGTCCAATACTGAATGAGATGAATTTCTCTGAATTATTTGCAATACAAGTAATGTTTCCACTTGCTTTGTGTAATTTCTGCATTATTAGATGGCTATCATAACCTTTTAAGTTGTGGAAGATAACTGGAATTTTGGTTTTATTTGGTTTGATTGCAAGTTTGAGATTACAGGATTTGTGTGCTGGTCCTCTATATTCTCCTGTGAAATGACAGTGGTCTTTTACTTTTGGATTCTTTTCATTATTAATTTCTTTTTCACATATCCAACAATGGGAAGCATTTTCATAATCTTGTATGTTCTGTTCTGTTGGCATTATTAATGGTTTAGGATGTCTAAAGATGTTGTTGATGTTATTCACTTCACATTTTAAATGATTTAGAAAAACCTCTGCAACATCTTCACCTCTGTATATTACTGGTTTGTCTGCTTTACCATCATATCTAACAACTTGATATCCAAATCCACACGCTTCGTGTTCGCTTGTTATTTCTGATTTATCTCCTTTTTGTTGTGATTTGGGTTTGATTTGTGCTTCAAAGTCAGCATAGATAACATATGGAACGGGCATTTGATTTTGATGGTTTTTAAACTTGATAAGACCTTTTGATGGCATTTCTATTCGCATTGGAGATTTATTTATGCCTTCACAGTCTTCTTTATGTTTGATTAGTAGGTCTTCTCTTGTAAAACCATAAAGACATCTATCACAGAAATGTGTTTTATGTTTGTGTTTATTGTTCTGATTGTAAAGTAATCTATTAAGGTTTTTAATAAAACAGTAGTGATATTTTGTTTTTGACTCATCAGGAGGATAGTCATCAGGATTATAATCTTCATCTATCATTTCTTCTTCACTATCATCAATTTCCTCTTCAACATCTTCAGTTATCAAAAGCAGATTAATTCGTTCTTTTTCATTTGGTTGATTTGAAATATGATATGGAAATATAGTAAGTTTCTCTGTCTTTTTTGTTAATGTGTATCCATAAACATTGATTGCTATATTGTTTTGTTTCTCAACTTTTGGTATTTGTGAGATTGGTGTGGGAAAGTCTATTCCTTCCATATTTAATGTGCCTAAATATTTACGATAACTTGATAACTTACTTGGATTGTTTTTGTTTGGGTATTTAGAAGCAAGTATATGCCATTCTAAACATCTATCATCATCATTTGATAAATTAATTATTGCTTTTTTATTTGCTATTGCACTTGGAAGAGAAATATACGAAGAACCTTTGAGTGGTTCATATTTTGCTATATTAAGATAAAGTTTGATACAATGGTCAATTTCTAAACCCGTTGCGGTATTTGTGAATTTTTCAATCCATGTTTGTATATAAGTTGTTTGTTTGTTATAGTTTTCATCTAAATTATTTCCATCAAGAACTGCACATTGTTCTCCGTGTGATGCACCGGTAACTTCTTTTCTTTCACCATTAAGTTCATATTTAAAAAACTTTATAGATAACCCAATTGAAAATTTAATACCATTGTATTCTTTAATGTTTTCATTAATTTTATCTATAATGACAGATTTTTTATCATTAAACAAAATATTTGGGTCTTTATATTTATGAGCATCTATTTCATACGCTTTGAAGTAATTGCATAATGGTTTATCAACCAGTTTCAGAACATTTTTCTCTTTAGTATCTTCATCATTAATTTTTTCACTTGTTTTAACAGCATTTTGTTGCTGTCGTTTTCTTATCTTTTTATCTCTACGTCTTTTACGCAGATTTTCCAATGTAGAAGTTTGTTGTAGTGCATCACTCTTCTGTTTCTCAATATCTAAGGATTTAAGACCCTTGTCTAAAGCCTCATCACTAATTCTTCCTTCACTATGCAATTGTATTAGTCTCTCTACAGAACTCATTTTTTTGTTTTCTTTTAAACTATAAAAAAAAAATTTAAATATAATAATAAAAATGGATATAGAAAAAGCAAAGATGCAAAATATATGTGCTATGTTGCCGTTAGGTTCAAATAAACCATGTAAAAACAAATCAGTAAAGCATTCTATATACTGCAAGGCTCATAATTTTATTATAAAACATAACAAAAGTAAAGTAGTGAAATGTTTACAATGTGGTAAAGGTACTACAGCAAAATATCAAATCTGTGATAAGTGTGGTGGAAAGAATTTTAGAGAAAAACAGAGATATTTTAACTCTATAAAACCTTTTAAGCAGGAAATTGCAAGATTGAGTATGATAGAGTGTTGAGGATGATTCAGGACTGAAAGAGAACATACATTCAAAACATTCAAAACTGAGTGAAAGTGAGAGAAAGAAACTTATTGAGGAAGGCAAGGCTCAAGCAAAGAATGAAATGAAAAAAAAGATAGAAAATGCTTGATTTTATTCAATAAAATTACAATAGTAAATGACCCACCACCAAAATATGAAAGTTAATATTTTTTTTTTTTTTGCTTCACTTCCGACCTACAATGTTATAAGAATGTGCATTTTGTATGTTGAAACATATGTACAAAGTTTGGTGGTAATTGGTTGAACCAATGTTATTTTACAACAATTCAAAGACTTGCAGGAAATTCCAAAATGATGCTAGAACTTTGAAATTTTGTGATAATATGTATATATGCAACCCAAATACATATGCAAAATTTGAGACTAATCGGTTGATGGGATTCCACTTTTAGGAAGACTCAAAGACTTTCTGAAATTCCAAAAGTTGTCATAGGAACTTGGAATTTTAATATGTTATACAGCCTTAAAGTCTTGTTATATGTGCAAAATCTGGTGGTCATTGGATTATGTAAAGGCACTTTCAGGAGGGGTTAAAGTTTTTGCCCCAAAGTGGAATTTTCAAAATTCTTTTTAATATGTTTCTATATAGTGTCTATCCGCGACTTTTATCGGAGCAGATTTTGGATATTACTTTTAATTATTTGTTGTTCTCTACGAGTTGCTTAGTAACCTTTCTTAATTAAACCGATTACAGTGTTATCAGGATTTTTTTGTATTTTTTCTTTTTTTTAACCCATTTTTATCGCTTAGAAACGCTTTTTATTGAAACCGATTACGCTGTCATCATTTTTATTCAATGTTCCATTATAAAAAGATTTTTATGTCATTACCGGGATTCGAACTCATGCCCCACCATTTACAGTCCAAACCATCTAGACCACTCGGCTATCACGGCTTGTACTAGAATAGTAAGAAATTGAACGTAAATAAATGACTAGTTTTTTGTCCAGTGAATGGTTTTCTAAATACTGAAATAGTCCGTAGGTGATTTCCCTTTTGGACTTTGATGTCCAACTATCAGTGTGGTAAAGATAAATTGACATGTAATAGTCGGTTTATCTGTCTGCTCAAAATACTGCGGTAAAATATATATGTGGTAAGATGTGTTTATATATAGATAGTGCTGGTTGAAGAGGTGATTTGTGAGGGTTTTTAACAGATTACCTCAAAACCGGCACTATCTATATATATGGCCTGTCTGTACAAATATACATATGGTAATGGGCAACATATGGTAAGAGTCATGCTCAGACAGAAAGCCAGACAGGTAAAATTATGACAAAAACCTTAGCGATTACTAATCGATTATCGATCGCATTAGCATGACTGATAATCGATTATCTTTTCAGCTCCGATTAGCCAGCCCTGGTTGAGACCCTCTTCTTATGCCGCCCTGCAGGCACATGACGTAATTATGACGTCACACCAACGTCGGTACAACGTCATGACGTTTATGCAACGTCACATCAACGTCGGTGCAACGTCGTGACGTTGCACCGACGTTGATTTGACGTTGCCCCTGCGACGTGTGCCTGCTGGGCGGGAGCGAATTTTGGCAGGTGTAAAAAAGAGCTCTCCGAACATGTTTTGTACACTATCCAAGGGTTTTTCTTTCCATCAAAACGTCATGCTAACCATGAATTTTCTTATGTGCAGCCAGCAGAAACATACTTGTGGCTGCGAGTTGTACGCATTTGCGATTGTGCGTACACTGCAGGAACACCCCTGAAGGAACAACTAGCAAATGAGGTAGGTCTAGTTTTTGCACATCTGTTCCAACAAACTCTTGATACGGCTAAAATCCTCAAAGGATGGCTCCTAGCGAACATATGTCCAGTTTTTAAAAAAGGTGATCGTGTTCTTGCTCGTAATTATGTAAATTGTTCAACTATCATGGCCCACTTGAATGAACATAAACTTTTGTCAGAAAAGCAAAACGCATTTAGAAAAAGGCATAGTTGTGAAACTCAGTTGAGTTCAGTAATTAACTAGAGAAAGTGACCAGTGGGTCACGTATACCCCCGGCCAGTGCCACCCTCTGATATATCTTTCTAGCTTGTATGTAACATGAATGAAGAAGTCAAGAAGCTATAAGAATCTATAATGTGCTTATAAAATCTAAACCCAACATAATCTTTCTAAATGGACCAAGGGAGTGTGAGCATCAAGTCCATGACCTTGAGGTCTAGGTCACTGTGGGTGGGGAAGGGACATGCATCAATGAAATCTTCAGACCAGTATGTAACATCAGTGTAAGTATCAACTAAATCTATCCAAGGATTCAGAAGATACAACCTCTTAGAAACTTTAACACAAAACTTTAACCAAAATGTAAAATTTCTAAGTCTGTGACCTTGACCTCAAGGTCACTGTGGGGGTGGGACATGCATCAATACTTCAGTGTAAGTATCAACTAAATCTATCAAAGGATTCAGAAGATACAATCTCTTAGAAACTTTAACGCAAAACTTTAACCAAAATGTTAACAGACGGACGGACGGACAGACGGAAACACGGACGGACGGACGAACGGCAGGACGAAAACTATATACCCCCATAGCATGCTTCGTATGCCGGGGGTATAATGATTGGGTGAAAGCTTGAACAAGGGGGGGACAAGTAGACATTTTTTCTAGACTTCTAGAAGGCTTTCGATTCGACACCCCAACATCACCACCTACTGAAATCTAAATAATTTGGATACAAAAAAAGAATTCCGCAGAAGACGGCGCGCACCTGCTAGGGGCAAAAGTCACAGGAGTCACAATCAGAACATTGTTATTAAATAAGTAAATTTCAATTTTAGCAGACGGTAGTTGATGTAAAATGTGTCAAAGTCACTGGACCAAAAAATATAGGCCATGGTCACCAGGTCATGGTATGTGCCAAATCAGTACATCGACGAGAAGCACTATGCAAGGCTTGGTGGCTGTAGGCCATTTATTTTAGGACATATAGAACATTGACATAAAATGTGTTAAAGTCACTAGAGTGCATAATATGGGTCAAGTTTACCAGGTCAAAGTATTCCCAGAGTCAGTAAATGTAAGAGAAGCACCATGCAAGGTTTGGTGATTGTAGGCCTTATAGTTTAGAAGATATGGCATGTCAACCTAAAATGTGTAAAGTCAATGGAGTACGATAAATAGGTCAAGGTCACCAAGTCACGGTACATGCACAGTCAGTACATCTAGAAGCAGCATTATGCAAGATTTGATGGTTGTAGGCCTATTATTTGCAGAGGTCTGGAACTTCGACATAAAATGTGTCTAAAGTCGCTGGAGCGTAAAATATAGATCATGGTCACCAGGTCAAGGTACCTGCAGAGTCGGTACATCTAGGAGAAGCATTATACAAGATTTGATGGTTGTAAGCCTTTTATTTGAGGAGATCTGGAACTTCAACGTAAAATGTGTCAAAGTCTGTGGAGAGTAGAATATAGGTCAAGGTCACCATGTCAATGTACCTGCAGAGTCAGTACATCTAGGAGAAGCACTATGCAAGATTTTATGGTTGTAGGCCTTTTATTTGACAAGATCTGGCACATCAACTTAATTTGTGTCAAAGTCACTGGAGCGTAAAATATACGTCAAGGTCACCGGGTCAAGGTGCTTGCCTAGTCAGGAGCTTAGGATGAAGTTTCATGAAAGGTTTGATGATTGTTTAATCGTATAGATGATTACAATACAAACTTCGATGTAATGTTGAACTTCGACGTAATGGTCAAAGTCACTGGAGCGCAAAATATAGGTCAAAGTCGCCAGGTCAAGGTGCCTACAAAGTCAGAACGTCAGGGAGATGCTTCATGTAAGGTTTGATGGTAGCTGAAGCTTGTAGTTGACTTAAATAAAAACTTTGACGTAAATGTCGGACTTCGACGTAAATGTTAATAGACGGATGGACGAACAGACACAAAACATAGGTCAAAGTCACCAGGTCAAGGTGCTTACAAAGTGAGAAGGCCAGGGTGATGTTTCCTGTAAGGTTTGATGGGAGCTGAGGTTTGTAGTTGACTAAAACAAAAACATTGACGTAAATGTCGAGCTTCAATGTAATGGTCAAAGTCACTGGAGCGCAAAATATAGGTCAAAGTCACCAGGTCAAGGTGCTTACAAAGTGAGAAGGTCTATGAGATGTTTCATGTAAGGTTTGATGGTAGCTGAGGTTTGTAAAATAAAAACTTTGGCGTAAATGTCGAACTTCGACGTAATGGTCAAAGTCACTGGAGCGCAAAATATAGGTCAAAGTCACCAGTCAAAGTCAAGGTGCTTACAAAGTGAGAAGGTCTATGAGATGTTTCATGTAAGGTTTGATGGTAGCTGAGGTTTGTAAAATAAAAAACTTTGACGTAAATGTCGAACTTCGACATAAATACTAACAGACCGACGGACGGACGGACAAGCAGGTGCGACAGTGAGGGAGGACTCTCAAGTGGATGATAGATTCCTGTCTTTGCTACAGAAAACAGCGAGTTGTTGTTGTTCGGATGTCGGGGTCCCACAAAGGACTGTTCTTGGCCCATTGTTATTCTCCCTGTACATTAATGGTATTTCAACTGACACTGACTAAGAAATAAGACTGTTTGCAGACGACTGTTTGCTATCGGGAAATTAGAGATACAGAGGACTCACTGAAACTTCAGAACGATAAAGATAGACTATGATGATGGACACGAAAATGGGGCATAAGATTTCATCCAGTTGAATGCAATATGATGCAGATAACTAGAAAGAGAACCAATAAAATTGAGGCTTCTTACACCTTAGAGGGAACGGTGCTCGAGAATGTGTAATTGTATCTGGGACCCCAAACGAGTGGTCCTGAAAGAAGGAATTGAAAAGGCCTAACAGAACAGAGTTGCTAGAGTCTTGACTAGGATTACTGCTTTGAAACTGGAAGTATAACTGAAACACTAGGAAAATTTAAATGGGAGTCTCTCAGGAAAAGGAGAACAGACAGTTTGTTTGTGTCGGAGTTAAACGGCCCAGTAGACACTATGTAGGTCATATAGAGCCAGTCAGTTTACCTATCCACACTTTTCCTGTGCACTGGACAGGTTTACGTAGGTGGTTAACCAGTATAGTGCACTTTCACGACCCTTTCCAGATTATTTCACTTATATCGAGCCGATCGTTAATCAGAGGTGGGCGAATACCGGAGTACCCAAAGAAAACCACCTGACCTTCTGTTGCAGAACTTGAGTGTCTCAAATGTGACCCGAGCCTGGCTCGAACTACATCGTTGAGAGACATAATGACATCTGTCTCAATACTTTGGATCATTACGGTATATTAGTCACAGATAAGATTGACTAGGCGGAGCTATCGTTTGTAATTGCCTTAGGAATAATTCATTAACAAAAAGGTTAACCAAGTCACCCGATTTTGTGAATTCAACTGTAAGAGAAGCATAGCTGTGGCGTATATGACAATTTCGTTCGCTTGTAGAAAGCGTGCGAAAGGCACTCTACTGAATCTTCTGGTGGACTCAGCGAATTTGACATATATCGACAACACATGAATAGCTCCGCCTAGTCAATCTTATCTGCCACTACTATTACTAATGTCTGACATCTTCCCACATTTTTTTTATAAAATAGAAGCGAAGGCAATGATCAGGAATTGATACAATTAACCCACAGCTCCCATCAGTGACACCAAAGGGAAAGAAACACAGACATGAAATAACTATAGCCTGATGGAAATATTAATATCAGAATGCCAAAAGGACAGTTACTTTCCCACAAAATGGCCCATTGGCCATCCAAAACAAAAAATATAAGCAATACACACATTCAAAAGACACACCATAAAAAAATAAACCTATTTTATTGCAAAAGCTACATGACAAAACATGAACGGGGGTTGGATCACAATCTCACATTTGTTAGAACCCTTCCCTATATACTTTACATTTTTTACATGGGGATAAACGTCTGCTCATTGTTCTCAACACTAAACCCTTGGTAGAAAGGCTCTATTATTACCAGTGAATAAAGCTCTCCTCTGATGCAATTTTTTGCCTGTAAAAGTGACACAATGTATTTTTTTCATTTGGTGCAATTTCTTGCCTGTAGAAATGACCCCTATCGACAGTGCAGATAAAAAAGATGGAAGTTATGTCCCCAGAAGGATTATTCATTCACATATAGATAGAGAACACCAGGTGAGTGTCTTTTGATATCAAGTTTATCAGGCAAGGCTTCGAGAACGCTTGTAGAATCGCGAGGCTTGCCGAGCAATTCTACATGCGTTCTCGAAGCCGAGCCTGATAAACTTGATATCAAATGATATGAATCTGGTATTCTATTTATCAGTTTATAATAGATCCCCTGGTACACTCTTAAATTTTATCAATTCACGATCAGTTATTGATGATCACCAGTGCGTCCCAGCATTCTGGCGGTCGATATTTTTAGTATCAGCTGACCATATTTTTCCTATGATGTTTTTTTTTTTTATGTAATTTTTCCATTTTTCTCAGTAGCAATAACATTTTTGTCATTTTTTCAGTGGTCCGGTTCATTCAAAAAATTGCAATGTCATGTTGACGTGATAAAAAGCTCACTTGACCCGAGATAGCATATCTTTATCAGGTCAATGCGTTGCAATGCAATATATATAGGGGGTAACTGATAATAACATTTCTCTAATATGATTAAGATTGGTCATTGTCAGTAATGACAGACAAGTGAGTGAGTATTTGAGTTTTACATCCCACCAACAGCTAAGGTCATAGTGAGAAGGGACCTCGGTTTAAAGACTCATCCCAAAGTCTGAAGAAGCCCGGGATCGATCCTGTGACTCCTGGTTTACAAGGCGTGCAGCATAACCACTACACAACAGAGGCTTCTATCAGTAATGACAGACAAACTATTAATAATTAAATTATTCATTCACATGAGAAAATTACATCTACGACATATATACATGTACATGTATGAATTATACAAAATACAAGAGCCATATTCAGAGAAAAAAAAACAAGAAAAAAACTGTTTTTGCCATTTGCAAAATATGAAATTGCAGATCATCCTGTGAACCTGCACAGTCTGATCAGCAACTTTTTGTTTGTTGTTTGCCTGTATGCAAAAAGATTTTTAAAAAGTTTGCAAAAAAACAAATCAGCAGACGACATAAGCAGACGACATTTTAAGACTCTTGCTAGTCTGTATAGCTGTACAAATATCATTACGAAAACACGCCTATATAATTCTGACCCCCTTGAAATCCACTTTTATAAAGTAAAACTGGCGTTTACAGGGGTTGTATTTTTCAAGATTATCTCTGCTCTAAAATATAGATTGTGTGCACTTGTTAGAACCACCTCGATGAAGGGGTTCTAACGGGTACCCACAATCTACATTTTCAGCAGAAATACGACAAATATCACAGTTTTCCATCAATTTTTTTTTTATATTTTTTTTCAGCAGTAAAATTTGCAGTTTTTTGTACAGGCGTGTGTTTGTAATGTGTATCACTTTGCTCTCTCTGTATCCTAACATTACACTGTGCCGTAAATATGTACATATTTTATGTTATTTTATCATATGACGTCATGTCTGAGTGTAATAACGCCATGTAATATTTTCGATAATCCACTAGTGGATTAAATATGCAAATTAGCTAGATACGTCCCATAACGTTACATGTACGGCGTCCTTAACAACGTCGCGTTTACTAACGGCGGAAAATTGACATTTTTGTAAACAATCGTGAATAAAATGCGTTTAAAATGTCATATGATAAATAGAATCATGCATTCGTGCTCATGTATTATTAAATTTATAAAACTCGTTGTGGAAAAGGGATAAAATGCTCGGCAAAGCCTCGCATTTTATCCCTTTTCCTCATTTAATAAAGTCAATAATACATGAGCACTCATGTAAGATCCTCTATTTAGATAATTGTGTGTCAGTATGTGTGGTGTCCTTCGTAACTGTCTGTTTATGTTCTATGTGAAAAGACCTACTAGTAGCCACTGGGCTGTAAGGAGTCCTTGTTAAATAACTAAAACAATAAATTAGTTTGAACAGCAGAACGGGCTCATTTGTGACCTACCAAAGACCGGTTTTCCCTTGACAGATCCCACATGTAAGATTACAATCAATACACTAACATGTCAATAATATAAGGACTTTTATGAAAAACAGAAGCGAAGGCAACACCACTTAAGGACGTTCATGAATCCCACTTTTTATGGGGTTTACAAGGGTATATTATATTTTTTCTCCTTTCTGCTTTAACAGATAGATTGAGAGTACTTGTTAGAACTGGTTCATTGAGGCGGTTCCAACAAGCATCCACAATCTATACTTGCTCCAAAAGTAAGACAAATATCAATTTTCTCCAAAACTATGCTTTAAGGTTTACAAGCACAAATAAAAATGTACTTTGTCACATAGCTGTGTTTTTCTCACAGTACTTAATTTACAATGAATATATGAAAATAGAACCCACTAATACATGTATGTACAAAATACTGAATTCTCTGAAATACACGAGTCTATGACATATGAAAAAATATACTCAGATTCAATGAGAACGCACCACTAGTACCATACCTAAAATTTTAACTGATTCACACTTATATTTCCAGCATTCACGTTTAATGAATTATCACTACCTTATCCACAGACTCACTGCAGAGTTACAGCATTTCAATGGATGCAGAGATACGGAGACTCGAATAAGTCCAAAAAAATAAAAATCACATATCCTAATACTGGGTATGTCCACCATTAGCATCAAGTGGTGCTTGGCATCGACGCCTCACACTTCGAATTAAACGCTGTATCTGGTCTTGGGTGATGTTGTCCCATTCTTCCTGTAGCGCCATGGCAAGCTGCTTACGGTTGATTGGCTGCTGACGTCGGCTGTACACACCTTTTCCGAGCTTCTCCCAAAGGTGCTCAAATGGGTTAAAATGTGGCGAAAAAGCAATCCAAGGAAGAACTTGCGCACCATTTTGATTGAAAACGTGCATGGTTAGCCTCGCAGAATGAGCATGTGCATTGTCCTGCTGGAAAAGCGTAACGTCACCATACCTGCATAAAAACGGTACCAGTTCAGGTTCTAAGATTTAATGGGTCGCGTAAATGACTCAAAACAATGTACCGGTCCTGCTGACGTATAGTAACATGTTCACATCCATGGCATTGTCTATTGTCTACAGACCCAGTTGCGACGCTTGGCAACTTGGCAGTATGAAAGTCGACCTTCAACCATACCAAGGGCACAATAATGATCGACATTACTTAGACGTCCTATTGCCTTGTTCTTATGAAATGTTTTGCTGGCTTTTAACCAAAAGAATCCGGACCTTATAATGACAGTAATGAAGTGCCAAAAATATTGTGATTACAAAAATTTTGTAATTTTTGCATTTTGCACTTGCAGATGCACATCATGAAAATCACCCAGCATTCGTGTCAAACTCATGCTTAGAACCATGAATAAAAATGTACTTTGTCACAAAAATGTGTTTTTCTGACAATACTTAATTTACAATGAATATATACTGAACCGAAAAAAAAAGCAACTCCAAATATAAATACGAGTATTTCGAGGGCTGCCCGCAAAACTGCGGTAACTCCGTTTTTGAAAACTTTACAGGAGAAGCAAAAAACTGTTTCTTTTCATAAATAGTCATTGTGCTGGGTTGTGTTTTAGAATATAAACTTATAATCACCAAGGAAATTATATGACAAAATGTAATTTTACTTAGCTCTGCTACTTATTTTGATATTTGTAACCTCTTGAGTTACAACATTTTTTGCCACGTTTTGCATTATTTTCACAACAGAAGTTTACCGCAAAACAGCGGTAACTCAACTTACAACTGTTTTGCGGTGACATTTTTGTAGTTTTTTGGCTGGTAAGGAGGTGGTATCTTTTAGCATTATTAAAATATATTAAAGCATATTTAAATCAATCTGTTCAGTTAGATAAGATCATGGTGCATATTTATGAAACAATCTATGCATAGCATGCAAAAATCAGGGTCATTGGCAAACAGTGAAGACCCAGATTAGACGCCACAAAATGATCAGTGTCAAGTTGTGAAAAACAAACGTGTACAGTGAATAAAATAAGCCAGAGAACCATTTTATTGTAACCAAACTGGATTGAAGATTAAAAAGATTAAAATCATGATGAGTTGCTAATTATATAGGCGTGTTAGAGATTTGGAGATGACTTCAATACTGTCATCATGAAAACACACCTATTATATAATTCTGACCCCTTGAACCCCACTTTTATACAGTAAAACTGGGGTTTACAGTGGTAAACATTATTTTTCTAATTTCTGGCCAAAATATAGAGTGTGGGTACTCATTAGAACTGCCTCAATGAGGCAGTTCTAATGTGTACCCACAATCTATATTTTAGACCAGAAAAAAAACAACATTTTTTGCATCTTAAAATTTTCGTGTTTTTTTTTTTCGGCTGTAAAATTTACGATGTATTTGAATAGGCGTGTCTTCGCAATGCTTTATGTTGGCTCAATGGACTCTGTCAATCTCATATTTTCTGCAAAAAACCTTCCTCTGTGCATTCAAACTTTAATACTTTTAAAGGAACACCTAGCAAAAAAGACAAGAGCTGTTACAAGATAGCATAGCTCATCTGTTCGTGCCTTGTCTACCTACATTATGTTTACACATCAATATGTGAAAGGTTTTTAAAGCAATTCTTAAATGAAGATTTTATATGATTTTATGATTATATTCCATACACTGAAGGGTTCTGGTAAGTAACTGCTAAGATATGAACTTAAAAGTTTGCTTCAAGTGAGTGTGACCTAATTTTTGAACCCTAAACCTTGCCCCCGGACCCTGGGGACTGAATGGGAAATGGCCCTGGGGGCTGAAGGGGAATAGAGGTTTAACCCTCGATGACTCAAACACAGAAGGTTTATCTACTATTGCTAATTCGAACTTGTTCTAGAGTCCTAAAGAATTCTTTCCATAGATCCAGATAGCCATATTTTAGGAAAATAAATGGTGATGTTTTTTTTATTTTATCTTGAAAAATGTGTTGTGTGTACTCATTAGAGTTGGCTGTAATAAGTTTACACGTACACCATTCCCTTCAATAACATAATAGTGCAAATATATCCTTAAATCATCCTGAAATGGCATTTTGAGTAAACCTCAGATTTTTGTATGCCCAAAACATTCAATTTATTGTAGTTTGTAAATTATTAAACTCCAAATATGATAGGGTTAATGTAGCCAGTGCTTGCTTTAAAAATGACTCCTAAGCCCCACCCCTATTAAATAATTATATTCCAAAGACGAAATGTTTGTTGGCCAGTGATAAATGAAACATGAACTGTTATGTAAAACTTCAAAGTGAGCATGACATGGACGTGAAAGCTGATGCTGACATTTGGGTAACATCAATAGTTCTTCTGAACTTTATCACCTGCTCAGGCCTTGTCTTGGAAAAAAATAAAACATGAAGTCTTTTACCTTGCTCTTATTGATTATGGACACGGGTAGTACTGTATAGCAAATAAGCCAATTAGACCTCATCAGTAACCCGTTTTATTTTTTACAAAACCTGGAATAGACCTGATGAATGATGATCCCTAAGGAAATAATATAAAGTGCACTATGATGAAGTAAAGAGAGATGTTCTATTGCACCTGATGCCACAAACTGTGTAATGGGGTTGCAGCCAGTTAGACCAAAACCAGTCAGCTCAGCCAAGACTAGCAAATCTTGAAATTTCATATATAGACACTAGAAGTACTCCCAAGTGAAATAGTAACCATGGTTGACCATGGTCATCATGGTGTTGATGGTCTACCTTTTTTTCATGGCATGTTGTCTGATAGTATAAACTAAAGAGTGTTTGTATTACATTTTTTTTTCATGGTCACCATGGTTGTCGGCCCTGCCCATCGGGGCTTGAAGAAATAGATGGGCTGCATGGTGCTTCCACGCAGAGCTGAAACCGACCGCACATGAGTACTGGTAAACCGCTTAGAGGATCTAAGCCTGCCCAGGCAAAGCGATGCAAGTAGGACCATCCATGTTTGTAGACCCTATTGGTTTCATTGGGCGACACGGCTTGAGATGTCATTTCACCTCAGTTTCGGGTAAAAGTCCCACAAAATTGCAAACAACCGTTCCAAAATGAGGTATACAGTGATGACAGGGACGTTTAACCTCAATTCAAACAAACAAAACCATGGTTGTCAGTGGTTTGAAAGGGGGTAAAAAACACAGTACTACTATGGTCGACTATGGATTATAATCGCCAATTGTCATAAATGTTCAACTCACCATGGTTGTCCATAGCAGACCATGGCTGCTCGTTAGTAGAAACCAGTGTCAAAGTTACTAGGGTCATTGACCATGGTTGATCATGGTCAACTGTCATAAAATTTCTACCTTATCATGGTCTACCATGGCCAACATAGTATCATGGTGGACCATGGTCAAATTTAGCTCTGGTTAAATAACAGTGTATAAAATACAACACTCTAATCCATAACAGCAAGATTATCATTTGATTATTTTTTGCAGCTTTAGCTTTAAGGCTTTTGGCTGTCTGTTAAAAAATCACCCTCCCCTAGAATTGTCCATCACCTAAGTGCCACTGTGGACCATGTCAGTAAACCCAGTGGACATTTGCAATAGACTCAGTGGACAGTCTGGACATTATCCATGGATTCAGTGGATGCTAAGGGAGGTCAAAGCACAGAAGACAATGTCCAAGGACACTGGGCAGTCTGATTTAGTTCAAGTGTGAAGGTTCAGTAGCCTCAATTGAAATTTATATCCTCTCTATTTATATTTATTTATTTATTCAAATTTATATTCATTTACCAAAAAATTCTAATTATTTGAATTAATTAGTTATTCATATTTATGTAGACAAGAAGCATGTATGTAGCTTACCACCTAAATATAAGTTTTGTATCCACACTTTGATCACCTCTAAGAGATGATTTTCGAGATTGTTGTCGACAGAATTTTATCAAGATTGTTTAGTACATTTATCTGCCTGTTGGTCTGAGGTCTTAAAGAGCATTCATTTGAATGTCATAAAATCTGAGTGACAGGCATCTCAAACTGGAAGAATTCCTTCAGCTTGGTAGGGTTCCTATACATTGTACATTAAGTGAATATAAAAATGTCTGCCCATGGTTTTTTGTGGTCTCGTCAACACCATGGTCAAAGATTGACCATTGTCTACCATGGTGTGCATGGTCAACTGACCATCATTTTCATCGGGGACCATGGTATATGACCATGGTCATCAAATTATGTGGTTGTGGTGCCATTTTACAAATCCTGGCCAACCATGGTCCCAGGTCCATAGAATACCAAGGAAAACATGCTACTTCGTGGTAAATGACCATTTTCACCGGGGTCAGTGTACTATCCAATTGCACACATGCAAGGGTTGATCTGCATCTTTTGAATTCGCCAGTGGCAGAATTTGCCGCTTATAAGCCTGCAAGGTAAGCTGATAGGCTTGACAGCGGCCCACAGCTGGGCCATTAACACATTTAGTACCAGAAACGCGGCGTCTGATCAGGGCATCCACTGTTTTCAAAAAAGTTCAGCCATTTTCCTAATCAATTTTGAAGAAAACACAACCTGACACCCCTAAATTTTGAAATGGGCTCATGCTATATATATGGAAGAAGATTCCATTTGGTACAAAAGGGTTAAACTTCATACCAAATCTGTGTAACTGAGCTTATCAAATTTGGTATAATGTCCTGAATAATAGAGAGAGGAGGGTTTAGTCATCTCTTTCCACCACTTCTCCATCTCCAATAAGGCTTAAATAAGTTTCAAATGCTTTGTAAGAATCCCTTATTGTTTGAGAACAGTGGCAGCAACTTGGCATCCTTACTTCTATCTATACATAGACTTTTTTAAACAGGAAACTACCTCAAGGTGAAAAACTCATTCTGATTTCTTTAAAACAAAAGCTCAGCCAATGGGAAATCTTCACAAAGTCAGTGAACCATGAAACGTATGCCAAGGTGAAATGTGGATGCTTGCACCAAAATTGTCATCCCAAGATGCAAGTTTGTACCAAGTATAATTAATGATTCTCTTATTGTTCTTTGGACCTGAACATTGGGTTAAAAGCTAGGCTTGATACAATAGTTCTCTAAGTCAGTGAACCATGACATGAGATCAAGGTCAAATATAGATGCATGCAATGAAGTTGCCATCGCTAGAAGCAACTTTGCTCTTAGTATGATCCATGAAGCTCTTAAAGTTAGAACTTGAGAAATGGACTTGAACATTTGGGTGAAAGTTAGGGTGGCCACAATAGTTCACAAAGTCAGTGAACTATAAAAAGTAGGTTAAGTGCAAAAATGGATGCCTGCACTAAAGCTGCCATCCTTAGATGCTAGTTTGTACCAAGTATCAGTTATGAAGTTCTAATATAGTTCTTGAGAAATGGACTTGACCACATGGGTGAAAGCCTTGGTTGACGCAATAGTTTACAGTCAGTGAACCATGAAGTGTATGTCAAGATCAAATATGAATGCTTGTATTGCTATCCCTAGATGCAAGTTGCTACATCAAGAATGAAGAACTTAGGATTCTCAAGAAATGCAGGGTGATAGTTAGGGTGGTTGCAAATGCTGCCAATGGCTTGAGGAATGGATGAACAAACAGGAAAATGGGTAAAAGGGTGGACTCCTACATGTATATAGAGCCATGCTTCAAGCAAGTGTGACAAAAAACTGGACACAATCACAGGAGGCAGCAGTATACTCTATCATTTGTTATCGTTAAGGAACAACATGAAAAATGGAACCAAACTCTAACAGCACTAGGTCATTATATAAGATGGACACAGCGTACATGTATGTCATACACATGCAGGTTAGGATAAATATTTTGTGCCATTCTTAATACCTTATAACCTTATCATTAAAACTAGCTGAATATGGTAATAATATAAAGTAAAATAAAATTTCCTCTTAGATCTTAGTCATCAAAGAGTTCGCAACTGGCAATGTAGGGACCTTATACAAGAAGGATCAACGTAAAGTTTCCAGTTAATCTTGTTTTGAGGGAAAAAAAGGTCTAAACTATGTCAAACCTACGGCAAAGTGATACTAATAGGTTTTTGAAGAAATGTATGGAAAGCTTTAATGTATGGCTAGCACTGACCTTCACTGTATTATCTGGAACTAAGAGTTACAACCGTATTGCAGACAAAAATGCATAGACATTTGATACATTTTTCCCCGCAAAAGTGTTGTAACTCGAGTTACAACCCTTTTGCGGTGAAACTATTATGCATCTGAGATACAACATTTTTGAATTTTCAAAATTCTGAAAAAAGTAGTTTCAATAGCAGCCTGTTATTTTTACAGGTTGTGGGCCTTTAAAATCAGAATAGAATTCTGCAAAAAAGTCATTTTGTGAAAAATGTGTAGTTACCACAGTTTTGCGGGCAGCCCTCGATTTGCAGAAATAATCATGTTTACATAAAATCGATTTAATGACGCAATATCATTCCTGAATGTAGCTACCATAGAGGGTTCAATTTCCAGTGAGAATGTTTGGAACACAAATCCATTTTGTCTTAGAGGTAGTCATTTCATAAGTTCAAAACATAAGCAGTTAATAGCGAGTATGTCCTCCATTTGCATTCAGGCCGAGACGTCTCGACGGCTGTACGGAAGCGATTACGAAGGTGGGTAAGACGGATGTATCGGTCCTGTCGACGTGTAGTGCCGCGTGGACGTCCAGTTCTGGGCCTGTCATTTGTCCTTCCCGTTTGACGTAGATGCTGGTACAAATGAGTTAACATCGATTTACTCACTTGGAAGTTCCCGGTGATGACAGCCTGAGAAGTTCCACGTAGAAGCATTTGGACCGCTAATATACGTTGATCTTGCGTCAAATGTGCCATATTCCTTAGAGACATTTTACCAGACTTTTGAAACCTAAACTCCAGGAAACACAATATGCCAATATGATGAGGTTACTGTATACATTTAATGTACTGCATGAGGAAATGTTGAAGACAATGAATTGCCAAGTGGAGTGTTAAAATGTACAGATATCGCCCAAATGTTTTCTGCATAAGAAAGTTTAAAAAGTATGAAAGTAAATCACAAAATGATTTTTCAGTCAACCTGATGGTTGCATGAAAATCTTTTGGGTTAAAAAGTTGCGTTTCTTTTTCGGTTCAGTATACTACAATTCTGACAGTACTTAATTTACAATGAATATATGAAAACAGAACATACTACAATTCTGACGGTTCTTAATTTACAATGAATAAATGAAAATAGAACATACTACGAGTACAATAAGTAAGAATACAGAACTAACTACAACAACTTTTATGGCACCCACTTATATGTACAAAATAAGGAAAGTTAACATTAAAATACAGTGAAATACTCGAGTCCATGACATATAAAGAAACACAACGCCAAAAAATATTAAATTCTTCAGAACCCATCTTCGGGAAAGTTGAGTCCTCATTTCTTAGCAGCCTCATCAGATATAGTTATCTGAAAAAAAACAAAACAAAAAACATGTACATTACTTTATGATTCAACAGTCCTTGCAGACCCTGCCTCACATGTACATACAGTAAAGTGTGTTAACCCATTTTGTACCAGTGTAACAGGCCGGTTCTTCCCCCCAGTCAGTTTCTTCCCCGGGGAAGAAACAGGTTGGCCCAATTCTTCCCCGCCCAGTCAGTTTCTTCCCCACCTGAAATTTTTTAGAACCACGGAGAACATGTAATTTATACCTCACAAATTGTTAAAAATTCGAAAAGAAACCATTCTGAATTAGTTTTGAGTCTTTACAGCTTGAATGGCAAAATTTTCTCTATGCCATACAATATATGGAGATCCAAGGAAATTTTCGTCCCAATTCCAGTATCTATGATTAATTAGGGCCCCGCACTGAAAGTGTGGGTGCCCTATAGTAATCACTCTGTCCGTCCGTCTGTCTGTCTGTCTGTCTGTCAGAACGTGCGTCTGTCCGTCCACAAATTTCTGATAGCACTGCCGGGGCCCTAGTCAGTTTCACTGACAGCTCTAGTTTTCTTAGCTTTTTATAACATTAATTGGTATTAACTAAACAGATATAATAAGCAACAACTATTTAGTGCTCCAATCTTAATATTATTTGGAAAGTGGGGGTGGGGAAGAACTGAACTGGACCGGCCCAGTTCTTCCCCACCCCAAATTTTTCTGTTTACTAAAAATTCTTGTGATAAATTTTCTTCACTTTTAAAGACATAAATTGGTATTAACTACAGAGATATAATAAGCAACACATGTTTGGCCCTTAAGTTTCAATAGAATTCAGAGACTGGGGGTGGGGAAGAACTGGGCCGGCCCGTTTCTTCCCAACCCCAGAAGTTTCTGTCTACTAATAATTCTTGTGATAAATTTCCTTTGCTTTTTAAGACAAAAAATGGTATAAACTTATATAATAAGCAACGATTGTTTGGAGCTCAAATCTTAATAGAATTTGGAGACTGGGGGTGGGGAAGAACTGGGCCGGCCCCTTTCTTCCCCACCCCAGATTTTTCTATTTACTAAAAATATTTGTGTTCAATTTTCTTCACTTTTAAAGACATAAATTGGTATTAACTAAACAGATTTAATAAGCAACAAATGTTGGCACTTGATTTCAATAGAATTTGGAGACTTGGGGGTGGGGAAGAACTAGGCTGGCCTGTTTCTTCCCCACCCTTGGGTAGTGTTGTACAGTTATGTCAGTTATATTGCTGAAGATGTCTTGGGTGGGGAAGAACTGGGCCGGTCCATTTCTTTCCCAACCTTGGTAAGTGTTGTACTGTTAAGTCAATTATGACGCTGAAGGTGTCTGGGGTGGTGAAGAACTGGGCCGGCCCGTTTCTTCCCCACCCCTGGGTAGTGTTGTACAGTTATGTCAGTTATATCACTGAAGATGTGATTTGAACACCAAACAGTTTTTGCTTATTATATCTGTTTAGTTAAAACCAATTTATGTCTTAAAAAGGGAAGAAAATTTATCACAAGAATTTTTTGTAAACAGAAACATCTGGGGTGGGGGAGAAACGGGCCGGCCCAGTTCTTCCCCACCCCCCTGTCTCCAAATTCTATTTAGATTTGAGCTCCAAACATTTGTTGCTTATTATATCTTTTTAGTTTATTCCAATTTATATCTTAAAAAGGGAAGAAAATTTATCACAAGAATTTTTCGATAAACAGAAAAATCTGGGGTGGGGAAGAAACTGGCTGGCCCACTTGTTCCCCACATCCATTCTCCAAATTCTATTTAGATTTGAGCTCCAATCATTTGTTGCTTATTATATCTTTATAGTTAATACCATTTTTTTGTCGTAAATAGCAAAGGAAATTTATCACAAGAATTATTAGTAGACAGAAACATCTGGGGTAGGGAAGAACTGCCCAGTTCTTCCCCACCCCCAGTCTCCAAATTCTATGTAGATTTGAGCGCCAAACATTTGTGCCTTATTATATCTGTTTAGTAATAAGCAAAGAAAATTCATCAAAGATGCTTGAGTATGGATGCATATTTTATTGCATCTCCATGAATGGCGCAGCATAGAGCAAATTTTGTCATTCAAGCTAAAAGGACTCAGAACTTATTCAGAATGGTCTCATTTCTCATTTATAACAAATTGTGAGCTGAAAATTACTCGTTGACTATGGTTCTGAAAAAAATTTTAGGTGGGGAAGAAACTGACTGGGTGGGGAAGACCGGGCAAGAACCGGGCCGGCCCAGTTCTTCCCCCGGGGAAGAAAGGGGCCGGCACAGTTCTTCCCCAGGGAAGAACCGGGACGGGGGGAAGAAACTGACCGTTACATCGGAAACGCCATAACTGGTACTTGGTAAACGGTGACAGATTGATAAAATCAAATCCACAACTGAAATTCATTCCTATCATGGTTACTCAGTACAGTACATTGAATATTCTTTCATCGGATACAGACAACTACCCACCATGAATCTGAGGAAAGAATGATCACAGAAAAGATTTTATGATCAATCTCCATGAGAGAATGTTGCCATCTGAGCAAGATCAAACCTGCAACCTCCTGAGCATTATACAGATTTATGGAAATGCGATGCCTTGGTATGCAACAAAGTGGAATTTTGTGCATGTGTATGAGGTCAGATAGTTTCAGATAAAGAGCAAATAATCAAGGGATAATTTTCAGAAACATGTCTTGTAGGTACTTGTTAGAATGACCTTATTGATGTGATTCTAATGAATACCATAGAATATGGCATAGCAACAGATAGGGTAAGTATTTTGCGATAACTGAAGGATAGTTTTTGCCAATTCTCCATAAAACCTATGTTGTGGGTATTCATTAGGTGGTTCTAATGAGTACCAACAACATACATGTAGGTTTATATGTAGAAATAAGCACAAAACTATCCTTCAGATATCACAAAATACCTTACCTTATCTGTTGCAATGTATATGGTTTAACCCATTTTGTACCGGAAACCCCAAAACAGGTACCCGGGCAAACAGTGTAGGCCAAGATCAGACCCCGGCGTCTGATCAAGGCCTCCACTGTTTGCTAAAAGTTCAGTCCTTTCCAAATAAATTTTGAAAACAAAACCGGAGACCCCTAAATTTTGAAATGGACTCCTGCTATATATTGGAGGAAGATTCCATGGTACAAAAAGGGTTAAAGTAGCAATAAGAAAAAAGTCCCTAAATTATCTAGATTAGTCTTCCTTATCTGGAGATATGATGACAAAAGAAATCCTTACCATTAGTTCAGTTAGTGCTCCAGGGATCTGCTCCTTAAAAGACAAAACAAATTTTGTTTTACTGTCAAATCAGGTAGCTATCTTATTCACTCATCAAAATCAACAGCAGCAAGAAGCAAATCTGCTACGTTAAAACTAAGTTTGCTCCTGGTCAAACAAACGGTGACAAGAAATTGCCAGGTAGGGTAGTGCTTACATTACAGTGTCAGTAAGACAATGATTTGCTTGAGTTAAGGTTTTACTTCAGTGTCAACTGTATAGGTCATTTTGGAGACTTTGCTTCCGATTTTGTGGGACTTTTATCCGACACTGATATGAAATGACGTCACACTGTACCGCCCATAGAAACTGCTAAGGTTTTAGGAGCTGCCTGACTTGCATCACATTTCCTTGAAAGGCTTAACCTAAGCAGTTTATCACTGCTCAAGTTCAGTCTGTTCCAGCTATGTGGTCTGCTGAGCAGTCGATTCACATGAAATGTAAAGCTTTATTTTGCTGAAAAATTACTTGACAAATGTCACCTTCTAAACATACTTAAGCAGAATGAATACACCTCCAGGGGAGGAAACTCCTGCAAAAGTATTTTTGTCTCCCATGTCAATAGGAGTCGATTCTTAAAGGAAAGTGTCTGCTCAGTTGTTTTCTTTTCCCATGGGACAGGGCTTATAGAAAAGCGAACAGGGATTCCTTTAAGGGGAATGGGAACACCTTGCAGATTTTTCCACCATTTTTCAAAGGGAGACAACTTTCGGGACTTCCTGTACGCTTTTCTATAAGTCCTGTCCCACTGAAAAAGGGGTCTACTCTTAAAGGAAAGAATTTGCTCCTCAGGAGCAAATTCTTTCCTTTAAGAGTTGACCCCTATTGACATGGGAGACAAACGCACTTTTGGAGGAGTTGCCTCCCCTGAAGGTGTTCCCATTCCCCTTATGTTGTCTCCCGGAAAAATCTGCCAGGTGTTCCGATTCCCCTTAATACTTGAAGGGTATATCTATGGGAGGGAAGGCTCCTCCTGGAATGAACCTAAACCTTTTTGTGCCAAATAGATGGCCTTTTCCACCTACTTTCAGACCAGGTAGCAACTACCTGCTACTTGCAAAATATAATAATGATTTCTTACACTGCTTTTGCACTTGAGAATGTAATGCGACATATTATTATACATAACATCGTAGATTTGTGACAGTTTATTCTATGACATCACACAAACATGCCTTTATAGATTTGACCCCCTTGAACCCAACTTTTATATTGCAAAACTGGGGTTTACAGGGGTAAACCTTATTTTTCTTATTTCTGCTCTAAAATATAGATTGTGGATACTCGTTAGAACCACCTCAGAAAGGTGGTTCTAACGAGTACCCACAATCTATATTTTGAGCAGAGGCGGTTCTAACGAGTACCCACAATCTATATTTTGAGCAGAAATATGAAAAAATATCAGGTGAAAAAATTCATTTTTGGTGGTAAAAGTTTACCAGAATATTTGAATCCCAATCTCATCATGTCATTTTTTACTGGCTTGCAAATGGAACAACTTCAATTACACATTGAAAAGTACGAGGGTAGGCTGAAAAGTTCTGAGCCTGACCAAGAAGCAGGCATCGAACAGCCATGAAATTCTGTATTCATTAAATCCAAACCTTTATTACTTGATTTGACTCAAATTAGTTCAAGTTTACCTGCAATAACGTAGAAATTCTAGACTTTGAAAATTGATACTAGCACGTTTTTGAGGAAATGGACAAAATCTGGCATCGTGGTGTCATCAAGTACCTCCATAAAAAGGGGTTAGCTCCTAAAGGCATTCATGCAGATATGGTTGCTACATTAGGGGATGATGCTCCTTCGTATGCAACCGTGAAAAGGTGGGCAGCAAAATTTAAGATGGGCAAGGACAGCCTTGAAGATGATGACCGGTGTGGACAACCCACAAAGGCAACAACTGAGGAAACTATCATTCAAGTGCACAGCGCCGTGATGGATGACAGGCGTTTTACTGTGAATCAGTTAGCTTACACTGTTGGCATCTCCCGTGAATGAGTAGAGAACATTCTACACAGTGAATTAGGAATGTCGAAAGTTTGCGCCAAATGGATGCCACGGCTTTTGACACCTGACCAAAAGCTGGCCAGACTGAACCTGTCACAAGCCAACTTGGCTATTTTTGAAGCAGACCAAGATGGTTTTCTTGACCGTTTTGTCACTCAGGATGAGTGTTGGGTTCATCACTTAGAGCCAGAGACCAAAAGACAATCCATGCAATGGAAGCATCATGGCTCACCCCCTCCAAAGAATGCAAAGGTCGTCTCCACTGCAGGGAAGGTGATGGCATTAGTGTTCTGGGATGCAAAAGGTATAATATTCATAGATTACCTTCAAAAGGGCAGAACAATTAATGGGGAGTATTATGCAGATCTGCCAAAACAACTGCGAAAAGCAATTAAGGCTAATCGACCCGGAAAATTGACAGAAGGGGTCTTGTTCCATCAGGACAATGCGGCTGCTCATAAATCGGTTGTCGCAGTGGCTGCTGTGCATGACTATGGCTGCACACTTGTTGATCACCCTCCGTATTCACCTGATCTAGCTCCATCAGATTATTTCCTGTTTCCAAACATGAAAAAGCACTTGGCTGGGCAGCATTATCAGTCAGACGAGGTGATAGCTGCTGTGGAGGAGTTTTTCAGGGACCAAGATGAGACCTTCTATACCACTGGGATCCAAGGACTCCAGCATCGCTGGCGGAAGTGTGTGGACAGGAAGGGAGACTATGTTGAAAAATAAGGCACTTTCAGCATGGACAAACCATTGGATCTTGATCAGGCTACCCTCGTACTTTACAATGGAGATAAATGTAACAAGAGCTGGCAGAGGATATGACTATAGCCCCACTGCAGCGCTATTACAGGAGAGAGACCCATAGTGTTGAAATATTTTGAATTCATGCTTACCACATAAAATCACTGCAGGACATGGTGTATGGAAACATATAATTAATCAAAGGATTTAACACCTTCAGTTCTGGGTCATACCCCCCACCCCCACCATAAAGACTATAAACATAAAGCCTATTCAGCAAAACGCATTTCGATTACTGCAGTTCTAACCTATGCATTTTATTTTTGCAGTCACTCATTGGCAGAATTACGGAATGACTGAATCTCGTAAAGACATGGCAAATCTGTTAAAGCCACACTTTTTCAAAGCGGGTCTATAATAAATATTGCCATTTGGTGAAATTTTATATCATTAAGGAAATGTCGTAACACCAAAATTGCGGGCCATAAAACAGGATTTCCTTATCATTTGTGGAGGTTGACTACATTCAATGTTTCTGGAAAACAAAATTTCTGACTCTTACCTAGTCATTTGGGAAGGTAAATCATTGGTTTTATGGTCATGAAATCATGCTGTAAATAGAGGATCTTACATGAGTGCTCATGTATTATTGAATTTATTAAACAAGTTGAGGAAAAGGGATAAAATGCGAGGCTTTCCAAGCATTTTATCCCTTTTCCTCAACGAGTTTAATGAATTCAATAATACATGAGCACGAATGCAAGATTCTATTTATCATATGACATTTAAAACGCATTTTATTCACGATTGTTTACAAAAATGTCAATTTTCCGCCATTAGTAAACGCGATGTTGTTAATGACGTCGTACATGTAATGTTAAGGGACGTATCTAGCTAATTTGCATATTTAATCCACTAGTGGATTATCGAAAATATTACATGACGTTATTACACTCTCAGACGCGACGTCATATGATAAATGTAATTTCTGCCTGTAAAATGGACATTACTGTTGCATCAAGGCTGGCTTCTTACAAGCAATGGCAGGAAAAATATGCTTTTTTGCAAAACACTTTTGTCTGCAATCGTATGCAATCTGATCACAGCTCAATCAAAAACCCTAAAAAAAATTTATAACAACATTGGGTAAAAACTTACCAACATTCGGCATGACAGAATTATTGGAACTGCCAAGTTTTGGTACAATAAACCGTGGGAAGGCAGGATCTGGAAAAAATAACAAATAAATAGTTCACTTTTACCCTGATAAAATAGCATTATTGGATATGAAAGTAAGTTCACTGGAAATTATTACACACACAACTAGACAATCAAGTGAGCATATGCTCACTAATACCCCCGGCTGCAGCCATCAGTAAAACATGAGCCAAAGAAACCATGAAATTATCTCAAACGGTTTGAAAGTTACAGAGCCGACACAAGTGTATGGTAAAAATGGCCATTTTCAATATTCAAGTGGCAATAACTCTGAAAGTAGGAAAGCAAGAGATGTTAACAGACACATAACTTACTATCTTCAAAGGGAAATAATTTATAATGTATGCAAACAAGAGTTATGGTTATTGTGTTTTGCCCATCCTATTATCTTGCTTTACATTTGTTTGAAGTTTCATGAAATTATCTCAAACGGTTTTAAAGTTTCAGAGCGGACACAAGTGTATGGTAAAAATTAAAGGGCAATAACTCTGAAAGTAAAAAAAAAAGAGTTATGGTTCATGTGTTCTGCATGTCGTCTCATGGTGTTTAACATTTGCATGAAGTTTCATGAAAATATGTCAAGCCGTTCAAAAGTTATGCAGCGGACACGAAGATGTTAACAGACACATAATTTACTATGTTCAAAGAGAAATAATTCATAAAGCATGCAAGCCAGAGTTATGGTTCTTGTGTTCTGCCCATCCTATTATTGTTCTTTACATTTCTTTGAAGTTTCATGAAATTATCACAAAAGGTTTGAAAGTTACAGAGCGGACACAAGTGAATGGTAAAAATGACAATTTTTAATATTCAAAGGACAATAACTCTGAAAGTAGGAAAGCAAAGAGCTACGGTTCATGTGTTCTGCACGTCGTCTCATGGTGTTTAACATTTATGTGAAGTTTAATGAAAATATGTCAAGCAGTTTAAATGTTATGGAGTGTACACGAAAATGTTAACAGACAGACACACACACACACACAGAAAAGATGAAAACTATATACCGCCATGATATACTCCTTATGCCGGGGGTATTATAAAAATGCAAGCACTGCATGATGCCCGACACTACAATTACATCAAGAAAGTACCATATCACAGTGAAACAAAACCTAATGGCTGTTTTCCCCATCCTATTGATGTAACCATGCAAGTTTGGTCAGAATCAATCATTAAGTTCAGGAGATATAGTGCTTCAAACAGACTACAAGATAGAAATGGCAATGTTCAAGGTTCAAAAGTAGGAAAATCAGAGTTATGGTTCATATGTTCTACGTTGTCTCAGGCTGGTCTACATATCTGTGAAGTTTCGTGAAAACATCTCAAATGGTATCAGAGTTATGGAGCGGACTCGAAACTTGGATAGCCACTGCTATATTCAAAGTTCAAAGGGAAATAACTCCAGAAGTAGGAAAATCAGGGTTGTAGTTCATATGTTCTGAACGTTGTCTCATGGTGTTCTACATATCGGTGAAGTTTCACGGATATATCTCAAATGGAATCGAAGTTATGGAGCGGACACGAAACTACGACAGAAATGGCTATGTTCAATGTTCAAAGGGCAATAACTCCAAAATTAGGAAAATCAGAGTTACGGTTCATATGTTCTGCGCGTCGTCTGATAGTGCTCTACATATCTGTGAAGTTTCGCGAAAAATATCTCAAAATGGTATCAGAGTTACACTGATACCAACAGCTTTATACAAAGTTCAAAGGGCAATAACTCCAAAAGTTGGAAAATCAGGAGGAAAGGTTTGACTGTATTTACCTGTTGATCCCCAAGCACCTGCTCTCCCCAAGCCTCCAAACCCAGGAGGTGGGGGTACGAAGTTCATTCCATTTCCACGCCCAACACCAACAGTACCACGACCACGTCCTCTTCCAGTGGGAGGCTGTTGATCGGAACCAGGAGCAGGCTTGGGAACTCGGTTGGAATCACGTCGATAAATGATCTCAGGACTTTCATCTTGGGGACTATGTCTTCCGTTCTGTTCTCCATTTACTGAAAATATACATTAATGTCTTTGTATCACCATTCATTATGCTTATGTATAAAATTCTCTATAAGGGGCTGTAACTCAGCTAAAATTCATTGGACCATAGTATGGAAATAATAAGCTCTGGCTCACCGCATGGTTTTTGCAATATTTTCCCGGTTCAACCATTTAGTACTGAAAATCCCAAAACGGGTAGTTGGCAAACAGTGCAGGCCCAGATCAGACGTCGCACAATGCGGCGTCTGATCAGGGCCTACACTGTTTGCGAAAAGCTAAGCCATTTTCCCAATAAATTTTAAAGAAAAAATAACCTGACACTCCTAAATTTAGAAATGGACTCCTGTTATATATAAAGGGGAAGATTCCATTTGGTACAAAACGGGTTAATGTCTTTGTATCACTGTTCATTATGGTTATGTATATAAATTCTCCATAAGGGACTGTAACTCAGCTATAATGCATTGGACCATACCATCACGAAAACAAGTCCGTGAAACGAAGACCCCCCTAAACCCCAGTTTATATAGAGAAAACTGGGGTTTACGGGGGTATACATTATTTTCCTTATTTCTGCTCCAAGACATAGGTTGTGGGTACTCGTTAGAACCGCCTCAATGAGGCGGTTCTAACGAGTACCCAAAACCTATGTTATGAGTATAAATAAGAAAAATATCATAAATTTTTATCAGAAAGTTATCTTTTTTGACGTATGAAAAAATGCACTATATCACACGGATGTGTTATCGTAATACTACTGAAATAATAAGCTCTGCCTCATCTCATGTTTTTTCTATATTTTCCCAGTTTAACCCTTTTTGTACCAAATGGAATCTTCCTCCTTATATATAGCAGGAGTCTATTTCAAAATTTAGGGGTGTCAAGTTGTGTCTTCATCAAAATTTATTTGCAAAATGACTGAAAATTAAGCAAACACTGTAGGCCCTGATCAGGTGTGGTGTTCTGCGGCTTCTGATCTGGGCCTGCACTGTTTGCTGTTTCGGGGTTTCCGGTACAAATATTTTCCCAGTTTAAGCAGAAGCCTCCGTGGTGTAGTGGTTACTCTACTCGCCTTGTAAACCAGGGGTCGCAGGATCGATCCAGGGCTTCTCCAGACTTTCGGATGAGTGTTTAAACCGAGGTCCCAACTCCGTATGACCTTAGCTGTTGGTGGGACGTAAAACTCAAACACTCACTCTCCCAGTTTAAGCATGACCTTTGGAGGAGTAATAGCTATCTTGATACCAAAACATGAATTCCGCAGAAGGCGGCGTCACATCTGCTTGGGGCAAAAGTCATAAGAGCCACAATCAGAATGTTGTTATGAAATAAGTTAATTTCATTCTGAGCAGTTGATAGTTGACGTAAAATGTGTCAAAGTCACTGGACCAAAAAATATAGGTCATGGTCACCAAGTCAAGGTATCTGCCACATCACTTGGCAAGGTCTGGTGGTTGTAGGCCATTTATTTAAGGACATCCAATATATAGGCATGCAGTGTTAGAATTTTGGATTTTAAAGCTTACCGATTCCATTTGCCATTACTCCATTAGTATGTACACCATTCATGACAGGGGCAGAGTTTGAGTGTGTCAAGCCACCACGTCCTCGACCTCGACCAACACTGTAGGCAAATACAGCAGACGTGGGCTGTTCTCGAGGCTTAATCTGCGGCTGGTTGGCCATAGCGGCATAGGAGGATGACTTGGGTAGTCGGAGAGAGCCACTGTCTTCTGTATCGTTGATCTGCATATCCTGCATCAGGGTTTTCCTGAAATTCAAACAATGCATGTTCCAAGGCGGTTCTTCTGTCGCGGTCTATTTTTGTTATGGTTTGTCTTTTAGTGTTTGTATCGCTTACTTTATTTTGTTTTGGATAGCCAGATAGCCATTTTGTGGGAAAGCAACTGTCCTTTTGGCTTTCCGCTATTGATGTTTCCATTAGGGTCTGTTGTTTCATGTTTGTGTTTCTTTCCCTTTGGTGTCTCTGGTAGGAGCTGTGGGTCAATTGTATTGATTCCTGATCATTGCCTTCACTTCTATTTATTCATCATATAGGGCTGTTGTTATTCATCTGATAGTTATGACCCTCCTATGGTGGGGCCTGACCCTGCCCAAGGGGTCAAAATTCTTTTTTGCACAAAGTCAAACATAGTCATGTTGCATATCAAGTCAAAGGTAATGAAGAGAAGAATACAATGGTGCAAATATTTTGCCCCAGAGGCATGTCTGGGGGTCACCAGAGGTCAAAAAGTAGTATTTTGGGTCCTTTTATTAGGACATGAGTTTCACAGCCTGGGAATATGCAATGGCGTGCCATCAACTTGCTCTGTTTTTGATAGTCACCCAACTCCTCCTAGGCCCAAGGGGTCAAAAATCTATTTTGTACAAACAGAGACATTAGTCATGTTTCTTTGTTTTCATTTGATTAGAGGTTTACCATCCCCATCAACACTATTTAGGTCATTTTGGAGACATTCTTTCAATTTTGTGGGACATTTACCTGACACTGAGATGAAATGACATCCAAAGCTCTGCTGCACAATTTATATCCATGTACCGCCAGATTGGTACCACTTTGCCTGGGCAGGCCTAGACCTTCTGATCGGTTTACCAGTACTCATGTGCGCAGTTGGACTCAGCTCCGCATGGAAGTACCATGCAGCCCAAGCTATTTCTCCAAGCACCGATGGATGGGGGCACCAAACATAGTCATGTTGCATATCAAATCAAAGATAATTTAAAGCAAAATATTTTGCCCAAGGGCATATCTGGGGTTGCCAGAGGTCAAAAAAGAAGTATTTTGATCATTGTACTGTGTTGTAGTTCAACCCATTGTATGCTAGTGGACCCTTCCATTGCTATATGCTGGACAAGTCCATTTGTCATATAAGGGATGTCAGGCCTATTTTTAATTTTTATTCAATTTTTGATGGAAAATTCTTTTAGCAAATAGTGCAGGCCCTGATCAGACGCCACATTCTGCCTTTAAGGGTTTCCCGCATACAATAGGTTAATAAACATTTAAGTGCTATGGAAAATATTTAAACACACAATCTAAATTTTGTTCTTGTTTTTTAGAGTGAATATTTCTAGACAATTCTGGTGAATAAGCTGTGCAGTCAAACATAATTTGAGCCGGGCACAGCATTTCCTACAGCTTACATGTGTGCCGAACAAAGAATCAGATCAGCCTGCACATCCATATAGTTTACCCAGAGACTTCTCTCACTGCATGAAGGAGCATTGGGCCCTTAGCTATCCATAGAGAACACAACGAAGACTGATCAGACTCAAGGATGCACAGGCTGATCTGTATCTTCGTTGGGCGCATGCGTCTTATTGCAAGGTTTGTCGTAAGCTGGCTCATTTTTTTATTTTCTATCTCCAGTCAACCAGCTGATATTTGTGGTGCTATACATGTTTATCATATGACGTCGCGTCTGAGAGTGTATTAACGCCATGCATTATTTTTGATAATCCACTAGTGGATTAAATATGCAAATTAGCTAGATACGTTCCGTAACGTTACATGTACGACGTCCTTAACGACGTCGCGTTTACTAACGGCGGAATACTGACATTTTTGTAAACAATCGTGAATAAAATGCGTTTTAAATGTCATATGATAAATAGAATCTTGCATTCGTGCTCATGTATAATTGAATTTATTAAACTCGTTGAGGAATAGGGATAAAATGCTCGGCAAAGCCTCGCATTTTATCCCTTTTCCTCAACTCGTTTAATAAATTCAATAATACATGAGCAGTCATGTAAGATCCTCTATGTACTACATTACATTGATTACATAAAACACCCATGTCCAAACATGGCGTTTTTCATACAAAGTGTCTCTAGAATATAAGAATCTTATATGGGTGTGAGGGGTGGATTGAAAAATCCGTCCCGAGGGACACTGTCCGGCATCACGAGGCTTGCCGAGTGATGCCGGACAGTGATCCCGAGGGACGGATTTTTCTATCCACCCCTCACACCCATATTGGATTCTTTTTCTTGCATACCTTCCATTTCTATTGCGAATTTTTAATGCTGCTGTCACTTCGATTACCGACGTCCGCTATTTTTTGATGACACAACAGGAATGTTTAGTGACGTCACGCATGACGACGCCGCGCATGAGGTTGTAATCAACCAGTGCATTTATCAAACACGCGATTATATTCGATTTGGGGTCGGAACACCAGGGTCAGAACATAAATTTCTATCCCAGGGTAAAATCACGGATTTCCTTGTCTGGTGTCTCTAGAACAAGCATTTTTTAACCCTTGTCCTGCTGAATATTTCAATCTGCCACACCCACTACTGATTATCAACCAATCAGATTACTTGATGCAAATTTTTGCAACAAATTCATTAACTGGATGACAAACAATGAAGATCCTGATCAGATGGCTTCTTCAGAAGCCATCTGATCTGGATCTGCATTGTTTGAAAGATCAGACATATCCGGGATCAGCAGGACAAGCGTTAAGATGAAAACTGTTGATATGTTTCTTATTTCTTGGCCAAACAAAGATTGTGGATACTTGTTAGAGTGGCCTCATTGAGGCAGTTCTTATGAGTACATGTACACACAATCTATGCGTTTGAGCAAAACTAATCAAAAAATAATGTTTATCCCTGTAAACCCTATTTTCTCTATATAAAGTGGGGTTTAGAGGTCTGTTCATTACACAGACTTGATGACCTGATGCAGGAAGATAGAAGCACAGATCAATACACTTAAGGCACCAATCCATAGGGTCTTCGAGAAATAGATTGGGCTGCATGATGCTTCCACGCAGTGCTGAAACTGACCGCACACAAGTACTGGTAAACCGCTAAGAAGGTCTAAGCCAGCCCAGGCAAAGTGATGCGAGTTGACCCGCCCATGCATATAAACCCTAACTGGTTTCACTGTGCGGCAGGAATTGAGATGTCATTTCATCTCAATGTTGGGTAAAAGTCCCCCAAAATGACCTACATGTAGTGTTGGCTGGGGCGTTAAACCGCAAATCAAACAAGAGGGCCCAGAGGGCCCTGATTCGCTCACCTGAATGTCACTGTCTCTAGTACATTCCATTTTTAGCTCTGGTGGCCATCTTGTTGATCAGAGTGGAATGATCTTAGCTATTTTGGTAGGGTGTCAACTAGGCAACATTCCTTTGAAGTTTGAATCAAATTGACCCAAGGGTTTAGGAACATTTGAAGCAAATTTACAATGTTTTTCTATTTTTAGCTCTGGCGGCCATATTGTTCATCGGAGCAAGACCATTTTAGCTATTTTGGTAGAGAGTCATCAAAGCAACATACCTATGAAGTTTGAATGTAATTGGCCCAAGGGTACAGGAGGAGTTGTCATTTGAAGATTTTTTCTATTTTTAGCCCTGGTGGCCATCTTGTTTATCAGAGTTGAATGATTTTAACTATTTTGGTAGGGAGTCACCTGGGCAACATTCCTGTGAAGTTTGAAGCAAATTTACAATGTTTTTCTATTTTTAGCTCTGGTGGCCATTTTGTTCATTGGAGCGGGATCATTTTAGCTAATATGGTATAGGGTCAATGACATAATATTCCTGTGAAGTTTGAATCAAATTGGCCCAAGGGGTAAGGAGGAATTGTTTTTTGAAGAATTTTTCTTTGTTTAGCTCTGGTGGCCATCTTGTTAGTCCGAGCGGAACAATTTTAGCTATTTTGGTAGGGAGTCAACCACATAATAGTCCTGTGAAGTTTGAATCATATTGACCCAAGGGGTAAGGAGGAGTTGTCGTTTGAAGATTTTTTCTATTTTTAGCTCTGGCGGCCATAGTGTTCGCCGCATTGAACGATTTTAGCTATTTGGTAGGGAGTCACCTAACTAACATTCCTGTGAAGTTTGAATCAAATTGGCCCAAGGGTTGAGGAGGAGTTCGTGTTTTGACATAAATTTACAAAGTTTTTCTGTTTTTAGCTATGGCGGCCATTTTGCTCATCAGAGCAAAAACGTTTTAACCATTTTGGTAGTGGGTCATCTAAGCAACATTCCTATGAAGTTTGAATGAAATTGGCCCAAGGGTAAAGGAGGAGTAGTCGTTGAAAGATTTTTTCTATTTTTACCTCTGGCGGCCATCTTGTTAGTCAGAGCTGAATGATTTTATCTATTTCTTTAGGGAATCACCTACATAACATTCCTGTGAAGTTTGAATCAAATTGGCCCAAGGGTTAAGGAGGAGTTCGTGTTTGAAGCAAATTTACGATGTTTTTCTATTTTTCGCTATGGCGGCCATTTTGCTCATCAGCGCAGAATCTTTTCAGCTATTTTGGTAGATGGTCTTCTAAGCAACATTCCTATGAAGTTTGAATAAGATTGTCCCAAGGGTACAGGAGGTATTGTGGTTTAAAGATTTTTTTCTATTTTTAGCTCTGGCGGCCATCTTGTTTGTCAGAGCACAACGATTTTAGCTATTTTTGTAAGGAGTCATTTGGGCAACATTCCTGTGAAGTTTTAATCAAATTGGCCCAAGGGTTGAGGAGGAGTTTGTGTTTTAAGCAAATTTACGATGTTTTTCTATTTTTAGCTATGGCGGCCATTTTGCTCATCAGAGCAATACCGTTTTAGCTATTTTAGTAGAGGGTCACCTTAGCAACATTCCTATGAAGTTTCAATAAATTTGGCCAAAGGGTACAGGAGGAGTTGTCATTTAAAGAATTTTCTATTTTTAGCTCTGGTGGCCATTTTGTTCACGGAGCGGAAACGTTTTAGCTATTTTGGTAGAGGGTCACCTAAGCAACGTTCCTATAAAGTTTGAATGAAATTAGCCTTAAGGTACAGAAGAAGTTGTACTTTAAAGATTTTTCTATTTTTAGCTCTGGCGGCCATCTTGTTCAGTGGAGCAGAACAATTTTAGCTATTTTTGTAGAGGGTCACCTCAGCAATATTCCTGTGAAGTTTGAATCAAATTGGCCCAAGGGTTAAGGAGGAGTTCGTGTTTGAAGCAAATTTACGATGTTTTTCTATTTTTCGCTATGGCGGCCATTTTGTTCATCAGCGCAGAATCTTTTCAGCTATTTTGGTAGATGGTCTTCTAAGCAACATTCCTATGAAGTTTGACTAAGATTGTCCCAAGGGTACAGGAGGAATTGTGGTTTAAAGATTTTTTCTATTTTTAGCTCTGGTGGCCATCTTGTTTGTCAGAGCACAACGATTTTAGCTATTTTTGTAAGGAGTCATTTGGGCAACATTCCTGTGAAGTTTGAATCAAATTGGCCCAAGGGTTGAGGAGGAGTTTGTGTCTGAAGCAAATTTACGATGTTTTTCTATTTTTAGCTACGGCGGCCATTTTGCTCATCAGAGCAATACCGTTTTAGCTATTTTAGTAGAGGGTCACCTTAGCAACATTCCTATGAAGTTTCAATAAATTTGGCCAAAGGGTACAGGAGGAGTTGTCGTTTAAAGAATTTTCTATTTTTAGCTCTGGCGGCCATTTTGTTCACCGGAGTGGAAATGTTTTAGCTATTTTGGTAGAGGGTCACCTAAGCAACGTCCTATAAAGTTTGAATGAAATTAGCCTTAAGGTACAGGAGAAGTTGTACTTTAAAGATTTTTCTATTTTTAGCTCTGGCGGTCATCTTGTTCAGCGGAGCAGAACAATTTTAGCTATTTTTGTAGAGGGTCACCTCAGCAATATTCCTATGAAGTTTTATTGAAATTGGCTCAAGGGTTTAGGAGGAGTTAGCATTTAAAGCAAATTGTTGACGCCGCACGACACACGACGGACGACGGACATTGACCGATCACAATAGCTCACCATGAGCACTTCGTGCTCAGGTGAGCTAACAAACAAACAAAATGAATGCACTTCTGCTTTAATGATACAGCTACCTTAAATGATGTGTGTGAGAGGTGAGAAAATAATATTAGTGTGCATATACGGTTAGGTGTAACACATGTACACATATGTGTTCCTTGTTAAATACAGCCATTGCTATTATTATAATCATTATTATTAGTAGTAGTAATTCATTATACCATCATAAGCGCCGGCTTCGATAGCTCAGTCGGATGCGCGTCTGACTGGTGATCAGAAGGAAACGGGTTGGATACCCGACGGGGTCGGCAACGTTCTTTCCTGGAGATTGATCATGAAATCTTTTCTAGGGTCATTCTCTCCTTCCTGCTGATTAAAGAAGGGCAGTTGTCAGTTTCTGGTGAAAGAATATGCACTGTACTGATAAACCTCTTATGTATAAGCCTGCCCAGGAATAGTGTTGATAGGTAAACTGACCGGCTCAAAAATAACCTTAATAGTGTTGACTGGGCCGTTAAACTCTACTACAAAGAAACAAACAAAACCATCATAAGCACAAGGTTGTTTGAACAATCACATGAAATTTGAAAGCAATACAAAAGCATTTTCAAATGTTTAATGACTGAATTTGTTTTGTTTGTATTGTTCAGGTTTAACATTACCATCAACACTGTTTAGGTCATTTTTGGAGACTCTGCTTCTGATTCTATGGAACTTTTACCCATCGTTGAGATGAAGACAGCTCAAGCCCTACGGCCCAAGGAATATGTTAGGGTTCAAGTGACAGTCCAACTTGCACCACTTTTCCTGGGCAGGCTTAGATCTTCTAAACAGTTAACCAGTAATCAAAACATTGTAATTTGTTGAACTGCCTTATTATAAATTTAAAAAAAAAAAAAAAAATTATATACAGTGTCATGTCCTCCTAACAAGGGTTTAGATTCTCATAAATTTTCTCATAAAAAATGTGTCATTTTGAATATCAAAAGTTGCAGTTCCCAATCTTACATTTTCTCTTCATTGGAAAGATTGCCAGCTTGTCTCATCTTTTTCTTCTGCCCAGTAGACAAACTGAAAAATCATATAAATATCACATATTAAAGCAAGTTAGAATAATTAAAAGATTAGTTATCTCATTTCTTGCTAGAAATATATGTCGTGGGTACTAGTTAAAATTGCAATGAGGCAATTCTAACAAGTACCCACAACATGGTTTTTTGTGGAGGAATAAGAAAAATTATTCTTACACACCAATTAATGAAATCCATAGTTTTAGCTTGGGATAGAAATTCTGTTCTAACCCTGGTGTTCTTACCCAAATCGAATATTCTCGCGTGTTTGATTAATTCACTGGTTGAATACGATCTTATATACGTCGTTGTTAAGGTTGACGTCACAAGTCATTACGTGATGTCACTAAACATTCATGTAGTTTCATCACAATATGGTGAACGTCGGTAACCGAAGTGGCTGCAAACTTAAAAGTCCGCGCTAAGAAATAGAAGGTATGCAAGAAAAACTAGAAATGCGTCCATAGGACACGGATGCCCCCGCCTAAAAATATCTCTATGTTCGTATTCATCCATAGAAAGTTATGGACCCTTTTTTCACATATGACCTCTAAGTATGACCTTGACCTTAGAGGTAAGGACCTTGATTTTGTGTGATTGTCTCATGATGGCCAACATTTCTGCCAAGTAATTTCAAAATCAATCCAGAGATATGAAAGTTATTGACTGCGTTTAAGTTTCGGACCATTTGTTTTATCTTTGACCTCTAAGTATGACCTTGACCTTGGAGGTTCGGATCTGGGTTTGCATGTGACACATTGTCTCATGATGGTTAACATTTCTTCAAAGTAATTTCAAAATCCATCTAGAAATAAGTAAGTTATTGACTGCGTTTAAGTTTCGGACCCTTTTTTTGACCTTTGACCTCTAAGTATGACCTTGACCTTGGAGGTACGGACCTGGGTTTTGCAGGTGACACATCACCTCATGATGGTTAACATTTCTACAAAGTAATTTCAAAATCAATCCAGAAATAAGAAAGTTATTGACTGTGTTTAAGTTTCGGACCCTTTTTTTGACCTTTGACCTCAAAGTATGACCTTGACCTTGGAGATACGGACCTGGGTTTTGCACGTGACACGTCGTCTCATGATGGTTAACATTTATGCCTAGTAATTTTAAAATCCATCAAGAAATAAAGAAGTTATTGACTGCGTTTAAGTTTCGGACGCAAGGACACACAGACGCACGTCCTTACGGATGTATACTTGTGTGTCTTCATCCCTACAAAGTACCCTTGTGTGTCAAATTTCCTGGAAATTTCTTGGAAAATAAGACACACAAGTAGCTATTTTTGACACACAAGTCAGTGACTTGTGTGTCTACGGAATAAATCGCATTGAGTTTAATGGAAGTGTCCATAATTTTAAACACACAAGTATACATCTGTTCCTGCGAATGGACGCACGGACGGACAGGGGCAACGCTATATGCCCTTTCCACCATTCTTCGAATGGCGGGGGCATAAAAATGGGTGTGTGGGGCAGATACATGTAGAAAAATCCTTCCCTCGGGATCACTGTCCAGCATCGCTCGGCAAGCCTCATGATGCCGGGATGTATTTTTCCATCCACCCCCACACACATATAAGATTTTTATATCCCTCAATGATCTTCATTACTCTTCCAGATTGATTAAGCACTACATCAAGCAAGTGCCATAACACTGTCAAAAAAGAATTTAAAGTGAAGGTGAATTAGTCTTTCCCTAAATAAAGTTGACAATGTCCAAAAGTAAGTTAACCAGTATTACAGTTCTCATTTTCTGCAGACACCCTCATGGCCCCTTAAAGGTCAAGACCTTTGTATGCAGTTTAAGGAAAATATCTCAAAATAGTTCCCTGTTTACAGAGTACCGGTAGATACAAATATATAACAGAAAACATTACTTTCAATGTTCAAAAAGCCATAACTTAAAACTTAGCTTCGCAATACTTATGGTTTTTGTGTTTTTCATCTTACGTTGCATTTTACATTCTTGCAAGACTTCAAGAAACTAGAAATTTTTTTAGACGAAAACAATGTCCCTCCACAATAAATACCCATTTAACGCACATTTGACCTGGGCCATAAACTGACAGTTTTCGGGAGCCTGTTGCCTTAAAGAAGGTCAAAGGTCACCAAAATCTAATCATATCTTTGGTATGTTGCAATCTATACTGTACCAAGTTTGACCAACAATCATCAATTCTTAAATAAGACAGCGTGCAGACAAGCCATTATTTGCCCAAAACTGAACATTTTTTCAGGAGTTATGACCTTGAAAATAAGGTCTAGGTCACCAAAATCTATTAAAATATTTTGTAAGTTGCAATGATATATTGTATCAAGCTTGATGAAATTTCAACAATTGGTTCATGAGATAGGGTGCAGACAAGCCAATATTGACAGTTTTTTGGGGCCTGTGGCCTGGAAAATATGGTCAAGGTCACAAAATTTTAAACTTTTGATAGGTTGGAATGATACATTGTACCAAGTTTGACCAAATTTCGTTAATATGTTCATGATATAGTGTGCAGACAGGTGAAAATTAACAGGTTTGGCTGCCTATGCCCTTGAAAGTAAGGTCACCAAAACCTGATCAAATCTCTGGTATGTTGCAATAATATATTGTGCCAAGTTTGATCAAATTTCATCCATTAGTTCGTGTGAAAGGGTGCAAAAGAGCCTTTTCTGGCCCAAAACTGACATTTTTTTGGGACCTGTGCTCTAAGTCACCAAAATCAAACCAAATCTTTGGTAGATTGCAATGATACATAGTACAAAGTTTTACCAAATTTCATCCATCATTCAAGAGATAGGGTGCAGACAAGCCAAAATTTACAGATTTGGGAGGCATGTGCCTTTGCAAATAAAGTCAAGGTCACTAAAATCGAATCAAATTTTGATTGGTTTCAATGGTGTATTGTCCCAAGCTGGACATTTCATTGATTCGTTCATTAGACATGGTGCAAACAAGCCATTTTTGGCCAAAAATTGACATTTGTGGGGGGGGGGGGGGGGGGGGGGAGGGGGCCTGTGTCCTTGTAAATGAGGTCAAAGTCATCAAAACCTAACGACTGTTTTCCCCCATCTTAGTAATGTTTTTGTTTGTTTGATTTGAGGTTTAACATCCCCGTAAACACTGTATAGGTCATTTTGGAGACGTTGTTTCCAATTTTGTGGGACTTTTACCCGACATGGAGATGAAATGACTTCTCGAGCCCTGTAGCCCAATGAAACCATGAGGGTTTATAAGCATGGATGGTCCAACTCGCACCCCTTTGCCTGGGCAGGCTTAGATCCAGTAAGTGGTTTACCAGTATTCGTGTGTGGTCAGTTTCAGCTCTGTGTGGAAGCATCCTGCAGACCATTTATTTCTTCAAGCCCTGATGGGCAGGGGCCGATCTTAGTTATGTAACCATGAAAAATTGGTCAGAATCCATCACTAGGTTCAGGAGATATAGTGCTTCAAACAGACTACATGATAGAAATGGCTTCATGTTCAATGTTCAAGGGGCAATAACTCCAAAAGTAGGACAAGCAGTTATGGTTCATATGTTCTGCATGTCGCCTCATGTTGCTCTACATATGCGTGGTGTTTCATGAAAATATCTAAAATGGTATCAGAGTTATGGAGTGCAACCAATACTAACAGAAACTGCTATGTTCAAGGTTCAAAGGGCAATACCTCCAAGTAGGAAAATCAGATTTATGATTCACATGCTCTGCACGTCTCATGATGCTAGTTCCATGAAAATATCTCAAATGGTATCAGAGTTATGGAGCAGACACGAAACTATGACAAAAATGGCTATGTTCAATGTTCAAATGGCAATAACTCCAAACGTAGGAAAATCAGAGCTATGGTTCATATGTTCTGTACGCTGTCTCATGGTGCTGTGAAGTTTCGTGAATAATCTCAAATGGTATCAGAGTTATGCAGCAGACACGAAACTATGAGATGCTGAAGGAACAGTCTGATCAGGGTCTACACTGTTTGCCATTCTGTCTCCACCCTTTGGACTCCTTGCTGGATCATGAAACAAATTTGTTAAAATTTTAGGAGAATTACAGCAACTCCGCAAGCTGTCCGAATTTTTAGAATTTTTCCGGCTTACACACGTTGCTCATAGAAAATCGGCCCACCCATACTGTTAGTGCTTTGATTGAGTTTGGCTCTCTGTAACTGAAAACAAGGTCAATGTCGCAAAAGCTGCCACCTTTGGCAATTAGAATTCCACCGAAGGCTACATCGTACTTGTGGGGGCGCAAATTCAGTGAACCACAAAATGTGATAACAACTAACAAAGTGCATGCACTTTAAGATCAACACAGTATCAACTTACCCTCCAATGTTGAGGAATCTGACTCTTGAGAAGTGGGCTGGGTCAACTCCTACCCTGACTGCCCCCTCTGCCTCTATAAGACAAATAAGAAACTTGAATTATATGTACTGTAAAACACTAAAATTTGGCAGCAGTAAGTTTTGGTGGCTTTGATGAGGGGACTTTTTCGCGCATTTATTTTTTGGCATATTTTAAATTTCCTAAAAAAAAATCAGTCAAATCAGTTTGATTGTTCAAACATCCCTGTAAATCCAACTTTCAAACGAGAAACCTGGGGCTTACAGGGCTTTATTAATTGACTATCCTGTATTTTTCTGAGGTCATCCATATTAACCCTGAGGTCAAAAATCAATAATCATGTTTTCAATGGTGCCAGTTGATAAAATTGTCATTAATCAAGTAATTCCATATTGTCCCAGTTACAGGTCCTCAGTCTGCTGTATTGGCCTCGGTATTTGGCCTCGGGCCAATCCAGCAGACCTTGATATGAAATTACTCGATAAATAACATTATAATACATTATTCTTCTGATTCTGCTCAAAAACACAGGCTGTAGTTACTCGATAGCAGATATAACAAACACCTACCATCTATATTTCGGCCCCCGCCCATTGGGGCTTGAAGAAATGGAATGCATGATGCATCCACGCAGAGCTGAATCCCACCGCACACGAGTACTTGTAAACCGCTTAGAGGATCTAAGCCTGCCCAGGCAAAGTGGTGCGAGTCAGATCGTCCATGCTTATAAACCCTATTGGTTTCATTGGGCGGCAGGGCTTGAAATGTCATTTAATCTAAATGTTGGGTAAAGGCCCACAAAATTGGAAGCAACATCTCTAAAATGACCTATATAGTGTTGACGGGGATGTTAAACACGAAATCAAACAAACAAAAATCATCTATATTTGGATCAGAAATGCAAGTAAGAAAAATATGACAATTTTACATTTAATATGAGCCAGTGCACAACAAAACCTTCAATAAGACATTCACCCATTGAACACACAGATCAGCATGCACATCCATATAGTCAAACCAGAGACTTCTCTTGCTGCATGAAGAAGCATTGGGGTCTCAGCTATCCTTAGAGCGCACAAAGAAGACTCTGATCAGAATGCACAGATGCGCAGGCTGATCTGAGTCTTAGTTTGGCGCACATGTGTAGTTTTGTCGTGTGCTGGCTCATATAAAAATATCAATATTGGAGATTTTAACAAGAGATCCGCAAGTGGGGCATTATATGCCCATGGCAAGTTAATATTTGTTGAACTGCAACCTCAAAACAATATGAACTGCTCCATATCATAGTCTTACTACATATCTTTATTGTAAGAGCCAGAAACAACATGTTTACAGAAATTTTCAAAGGGTTGCTTATTTAGATATTTGGTGGACCATAACCTCTCAACACATGCGCTGCTCTACATTGTGGTTAACCTACATATCCAGTTTCAGCTTGATCAAATGTTTGCTGTACGAGGACTTAGCCAGAGACAAAATGTTCACAGAAATTTTCAAAGGAGTTACTTATAAAGATATTTGGTCGACCATAACCTCTAAACATATGCACTGCTCCACATCGTGGTCAACCTATATATCCTGTTTCAGCTTGATCAAATGTTTACTGTACGAGGACTTAGCCAGAGACAAAATGTTCACAAAATTTTCAAAAGAGGATAACTAAATATTTGGTGGACGGTAACCATGAAACAATATGCTCTGCTCCACATCATGGTCTAACTATATATCAAGTTTTCAGCTTGACAGGATCTAAAAAGCTTGCAGGTGAAGTAAGCCGAAACTGAATGTTTCCAGACATTTTCAAAAGGCCTAAAGGTTTTTTATTTGGTGGACCGAAACCTCAAAACTAGACCACTGACCATGTCAGAAAGGGCCCAAAACAAAGCTGTCAAAGAGGAAAGGTACAAGTTTTTGTCAGAATGTAGGTCTTGTGATGGTAAGTATGTGTGTTAAGTTTAAAGAGAGAAAGGCAAATACTTTTGAAGTTATTACCAAGATAAGGCTTTTTGGTTAAGGCAGAATGTAGGTCTTGTGATGGTATGTGTGTTAAGTTTCATGAGATTGGGGCAAATACTTGGAAGTTATGACCAAGGTTAATGATGTCATCCGACTCCATGTTAAATTTAATTGTTTTGTTTTAATGGGGCGTATTTCTTTCATAAAAAAAATGACTGTAACCTGTAAAAAACATTTTCTCGATTTCTAAATAGTTGTGGATAGAGGTGGATACAGAAAAAGGCGCCCTGCACAATTCCCGACTTATCCCTGGAAGCTCCATATCAATCACCAACAACAGCATACAGATGTGTTTACACAAATTAAAGGGTTCAACTTTTCCCGCCAAGCATCTGCAATTTTGGCGCCAAAACATAACCATGCACAAGACAGTATAGTCCGTTTTTATTATGCATACATCTACCGTTAGCTGTAGCTTAAGAGCAATAAAATCATTTTCACATTGATTGTGGATCAAATGTTATGATTGAGGGATAAATGCAAATTAGAGACATACATGTAACTTGATCTTATTTTCAGACCTTGTCACGCAGAACATTGTAGGCTTATCTATAGCGCCGGAGGCTTGTGTTTAGTGTAATAGTAGAATAGACTGGTCAGTGACAATAGGTCAACGTTTATAACACGATTCGCTTAACTTACACGGCCCATTGGTTGGACCCAATGTTCCGTGTTAAAACCAGGTTGAGGCGTAAAACTGATATGCCTGACATGACTTAATAGAGTTGACTGGGCTGTCGAACTCCAAATTTACCAAAAACTAAACATACCCTCATCCCAGCTCTCTGTCTCGGGTACAACCATGTCACTATGAGCTGGTATAGCTGTGTATCCCTTCAGTGTGGAATCATTCCCTTCTTCTAACCTTGCCTCTGAAACAAAATTACTACCCCTTATCCCCTTGAACATGACAATCTCTATCATTGCAAACAGTACAGATCCAGATAAGATGGTTTCTGACAAAACCATCTGATCAGGATCTACACTTTTTGTCAGGCAGTTTGTGAATTGCACAAATACATTATATCATATAATTTGATTGGTGGACAGGAAGAAAGGGGTTATAGCTAAATTAATTTATTCAACAGGATAAGGGTTAACATTTCTTACATTTCTCAGTGAAGAGATTTCTCAGTGAAATTGAAATCAATATTATCACCGTTTCAAACAGTGAAAATAAAGTTCTTATTTTTGCATGGAAACATGTTGTGGGAACTCATTGGGAGAGACACTTCTAATGAGTACCCCCACAATATGTCTACATGCAGAAATTACAAAAAATAATATCAGTAATTTTTGGATGAAAATGTACCTTAACTGCATTGTCTATGTATTTAAAATAGCAAACTTACGGTACGCTCGCTCTGGCTCTATAATCGCCTTGTCTGGACAATGCTGCAAATGATGTCTATATTCAGGCTTCGGCATTTCATGTTTCGCATTAAATGGGCATGTCATAAACTCCCTCCCTTTGTAGTTCTGAAAAAATAAAACAAACCATGAATTGAAAAAGTTGCAACAAATTGTGGATTGTGGCCATGTAAAATCGATTTAAGTCCCCCAGTGGAATTTGTTTCACTGACCGGTTCTTCTGTCACGGTTTATATTTCTTATGTTTTATTTTGGGGTGTCTGTGTGTATATTTTGTATTTTGTTTTGGATAGCCAATTGGTCATTTGGTGGGAAAGTAACTGTCCTTTTTGGCTTTGCGCTATTGATGTTTCCATTAGGGTTTGTTTGTTTCATGTTTGTGTTTCTTTCCCTTTGGTGACTCTGATGGGAGCTGTGGGTTAATTGTATCGATTCCTGATCATTGCCCCCACTCTATTTTGCAACAAAAGCTGTCAGAGGATAATTTGCCTTAGTTCACTTTTTAAACCTACATGTATGTTGTGGGTATTCAAATTAGGGCTGGCTAATCGGAGCTGAAAAGATAATCGAGTATTAGTTCTGTCATTGCGATCGATAATCGATTAGTAATCACTAAAGGTTTTTGTCATAATTTTACCTGTCTGGCTTTCTACTGAGCATGACTCTTACAATATGTTGCACTTTACCATATGTATATTTGAACAGACAGGCCTGAGCAAACAGTGTAGACCCAGATGAGACGCCGCAAAATGCGGCGTCTCATCAGGGTCTGCACTGTTTGCCACTCATGCAGCTATTTTAGGCATAACTTTGGGTAGTAAATTGCACCTATCAAGTAATCGATTAAAAGCAAATCAGAAATGATAATCATTTTGTTGAATTTATCGATCGATTAATCGATTATACGATTAATCGTGTCAGCATTAATTCAAATGAGCCCCCTTGTTGAGACAGTTCTAATGCATACCCATAACACATCACGTGAACAAGTCCGTGAAATGCATAGCCCCCTAAACCCCACTTTATATAGAGAACACTGGGATTTACCGGGGGGGGGGGGGGGATACTTTATCTGCCTAATTTTTGCTCAAAAACACAGGTTGTGGGTACTCGTTAGAAACGCCTCATTGAGGCATTTCTAACGAGCACCCAAATCTATGATGAAAGCAGAAATAAGGAAGACGTTATCATTTTTACCTCAAATTTGTCACTTCTGACACCATGTTGGATGCCATTATTTCACACGGATGAAAGGTCTTTCTGGAGAATGGACAGAACAGAAACTATCCGTGAAACATCCCTAAATATGCATCTTTTCTCTTTCTATATCATATGATAAGGTATAAGGCTGGCACGATTAATTGGAGAATCCATCGATAAATTCTGCAAAAATTATTATTACTGACTTGCCTGTAATTGATTATTTGAAAAGTACAATTTACAACCCAAAGCTGTGTCTAAAATAAGGAGCCGTCTGAATTAAAGTGAATTGGGTCCACACTGTTTGCAAAAGTGACTTTTAAAGTAACCAGCAGACGACAAAGCAGACACAATTTTTCCGATTGGCATATCTTATGGGTTAAGGATAATATGTTGTTATCAATCTCCATTCACAACTGTTCATGCAGTACTGAGGATAATTCTGGGATATTTTTTCTTACTATTTTTTCTTATTTCTCAACCAAAACATACAGTCAACCCTCTTTATACCGACAATCAATAAAAAGACAAAATGTGTTTAAACGACTATTTCAATGGTACAAATCCTTAGCTCACAATTAGATAGAATCCTCCGTGGTGTAGTGGTTATGCTACTCAACTTGTAAACCAGGGGTCACTGGATCTATCCCAGGCTCCTCCAGACTTTCAGATGAGTCTTTAAACTGAGGTCCCATATGACCTTAACTGTTGGTGAGACTTAAACTCAAACACTCACTCAGCTCAAGATAAGATGAATTAATAGAGATATGCACGAATATTGTAAATATTTAATACTCAAAGAAACGAATGTTGTGGATGTTTGTTAGAATCGCCTTGAGGCGATTCTAACAAATGTCCACAACATTTGTTTCTTGGAGTAATTAACCAAAAAATCCTTTATTACCTATTATACTACACCTTATTGGGATTCTTTAGGCCCCCGCCCATCGGGGCTTGAAGAAATATATGGGCTGCATGATGCTTCCACGCAGAGCTAAATCCGACCCACACACGAGTACTGGTAAACCGCTTAGATGATCTAAGCCTGCCCAGGCAAAGCGGTGCATGTCTGACCGTCCATGCTTATAAACTCTATTGGTTTCATTGGGCGACAGGGCTTGAGATGCCATTTCATCTCAATGTAGGGTAAACGTCCCACAAAACTGTAAGCAACGTTTCCAAAATGACCTTTACAGTGTTGACGGGGAGGTTAAACCTCAAATCAAACAAACTGGGATTCTTTATAACGGCAAATTCGCTACAGCGGCAAACTGTTAGGGAACAAAATTAATACTGCCATTATCAGGCCTCATACTGACCATGCTTTTCCACGCCTGAAAGGCCCGATTTTGCAGCTTCAACTCTTATCTTGCTGAACAAGACACAACTACATTACCTTTGCAAACAGTGTAGATCCTGGTCAGATGGCTTCTGAAGAAGCCATCTGATCAGGATCTACACTGTTTGTAATGGAGTTTGTAAAACTATAAAGTATTTTGGTTTACTAATAGTCAGAAATAAGGGTTAAATAGTTTTTTAAACAGACTATACACACAAAAATCAGACTCTAAAAGCCTGAAATCAAGAAAAAAAATCAAGCTCTAAAAGCCTGAAATCCTGAAAATGCCTGAACAATATGAGGCCTGCATTATATTGCGGGTCCTCTGTACAAGTAGATGTATGTTGTGGGTACATGTACCGTACTTGCTAGAATCGCCACAATTCTAACAAGTGAAATAGATCAGCTCTAACTGTGATTTGTTGTGTAATAAATCACAGTTTGGAGGTCAGTTGTAAAGTAGACAAATCACGAGCGCGTAGCGCGCGTGATTTGTCTACTTACAACTGACCGACAAACTGTGATTTATTACACAACAAATCACTGGCTAGAGCTGATCTATTTCGATTCTAACACGCTAAAAATCGCCAATAATGTTGTTGTTTCCTTCAAAATCTCACAACTTTTCGCCATTGTTAGAAGATATCCCGCTAAAATTATCGACTGAAACACATGCATTTATATCCTTTTCTAACGTTTTCGATGCGAGAAAATGACATTACACCGTCTAACGTCAAGTAAATCGACTAGTGACGTCATAAATTTGCAGTTTTTAATGACGTCACACGTCACACTCTTCAGAGCTGTGATTTGTTGCAGAATAAAACACAGTTGTTTTCCATTGCCTATATAGGCGCGGTGTGTTAGAATTGTTTGTTTGATTTGAGGTTTAACGTCCCCGTCAACACTGGATAGGTCATTTTGGAGACATTGCTTCCAATTTTGTAGGACTTTTACCCGACATTGAGATGGAATGACATCTCAAGCCCTGTCGCCCAATGAAACCAATAGGGTTTATAAGCATGGACAGTCCGACTCGCACCGCTTTGCCTGGGCAGGCTTAAATCCTCTAAGCAGGTTACCAGTACTTGTGTGTGGTCGGGTTTCAGCTCTGTGTGGAAGCATCATGCAGCCCATTTATTTCTTCAAGCCCCAATGGGCGGGGGCCATCCGTACATATTAGAATCGCCACAATTCTAACAAGTACCAACAGCATATGTTTCTGACCAGAAAAAAGAACACCTATCCTCATTATTTGTCTTTATATGCGGATCTGTATGTAGTAAATGTTCATAAAAAAAAAAAAAATTTTTTTATATGAAATCCTAAACACACCTTTTAAATGAAATCCCTATTAACCCTTCTCTTGCTGAATATTCATATAAGCCACACCCATTTCTGTCTATCAACCAATCAAATAACTTGATGTAATTTATTGCTACAAATTCATAAACCGAATGCCAAACAGTGTAGATCCTGATCAGATGGCTTCTTCAGAAGCCATCTGATCTGGATCTACACTGTTTGCAAAGATAGGGGTTGTCGTGAACAGCAAGATAAGGGTTAACCCTTTTTGTACCAAATGGAATCTTCCTCCTTATATGTAGCAGGAGTCCATTTCTAAATTTAGGGGTGACAGGTTGTGGTGTCTTCAAAATTGATTTGGAAAATGATTGAACTTTCTGCAAATAGTGTAGGCCCTGATGAGACGCCGCATTCTGCAGCGTCTCATCTTGGCCTGCACTGTTTGCCAAGGTACCACTTTTAGGGTTTCCGGTACAAAATGGGTTAGCAAGGAAATCCAACTTACATTCCGGCATTTCATTAAATGGTACTGGAAGCGTTTCGCTCGAACCAAATGCACTCTGTCGTATGGACATTCAAGAAGTTCTTCAGCATCAGGAACATTGTACTGTGCCATCTGCAAGAAAAAGAGAAACGGTGAAACCAAAGGATGCTCCCCAAAGATCTATCTATGTGCACTAGTAGGAGGGTTATGTTAGTGTGTGTGTGTGTGTGTGAATTCAGGTTTAACGTCGCTTTCAACAATTTTTCAGTCATATCACGGCGGTGTCTGGTTGCGACAGGGAGCTCAATGCTCACGTTTATAGTGCTGCCTCACTGAAGTATCATGTCCCAGACACATTACATGATACCACACCCAGTCACATTATCCTGACACTGGATCGACCAGTCCTAGCTCTACCACGTAAATCTGAGTGCCAAACGAGGAGCAGCTAGTACCATTTTTAACGACTTTGGTATGTCGCGGCCTGGGATCGAACCCGAGACCTCCCGTTCCCCGGAGTGGACACTCTACCAACTGAGCTATCGGGGCCGGTGGGTTATGTTAGTAAAAGAGTAAAACATACTCTGAAGTGTGGTATGAAATCTGGGGTTCCACTACACATGATTTTGATATGAATGAGTGAAATACTGTTGAAACTTGAAAGGGGTGTAAAATGTACAACTTAGTATGCCTTTTCCAAAATGCATGTTGTCTGTCTGACAAAAGTTTATGTTCTGCAAGTGGGCAGACTATGTGCTCAAGCAATTTACACAGAACACAGGTCAGCGACACTGGGCGATAATTACGAGCAAAAACCCTGTCTACTTTGAAAAGTGGGCAGATGTTCGCTAGATGCTATTCTTTGGGGATTTCACCCATATCGAGAGATTGTTGAAAAAAATGAGCAAAAACTGGACCTAATTCATTTGCTAGTTCCTTCAGTACTCCAGGAAGAAGCTCATCAGGTCCTATAGCTTTAGATGGGATCAAGCCTTTAAGTAACTTGATCACTCCCGCCGAGGATACAACAATATTTTCCATGAAATGGGTCAATCTTCCAGTCAATGGAACCTCGTATAACACAGTTTTATTAAACGCATCATTGAACTGACCAACTAATTCCTCTGCCCTTTCAGAGTCATTCAAGGCCTGGTGACCTCTGTAGACGCATTCTGGTAGGTTGGTCGATATCTGGTTCTATCGCCCAGGGAGTAACACCATGGGTTGAATTTATGTGGGTGCCCCTTCCAACACTCATTTAGTCACGATTTGAAACTATTTAGCGAGGGTGCATCTACAACTTCAGCTGGTAAATCATTCCAGCTGGCCGCAATTCTACATGTATTACTGAAGAAGTTTTTTCTGATTCTTAATTTTTGTCTCCATTTGAAAAGTTTCTGTGAATGTCCTCAAGATTATAGCAGAGTATGTTGACAATTGAGAAAGAGAATCCGTATCCATCTTGTCCATATTATTTAGAATCTTATATACTTGGATCATGTCAGCTCCATAGTATATTCTGTGTCAGGGAATTTCTTTCCAATATGTAAATTGGTGACATTTTTTAAAGTTGTAAAACATGTTCCACGCACCTGCCCAAATGACAGAATTGTTTAGACTGACCCACCGTTAGTGCTAGCTATTTCTCGTTTGCGTCCTGCGAACGCAGAAAGAAAATTTGCATCCTTGACCCATTATTTCGCGCCCACGAGTGTGGTCGCTAAAATAAACGAATGTTGCTTCTTGTTTATTGCCTACACAAGCCGTTTCCAGACAGTTGTATGTCGCCGCCTGAAATACGCAATGTTGATTAAAAGCATATTTGATGCCACAAATCGTTAGACCGGTCCAATAGGAGCTTTTTTCGTGACGTACTTCCGGTTCTAAAAATAGAACGGAACTAGAAATGTGTCCAGACGACACAGATGCCCCCGCCAAGGGCCCCGCCTCATCCCGAAAATCCATGTTGCAACAAAATTTTCTAAGTGTGTGACCTTGTCATCAGGAACATTTGTGAGAAGTTATATTGAAATTGGTGAAAAAATGTAAGCTCTAGAGCAATGACAAAGTTTTTCTAAAAATAGCCACAGTGACCTTGACCTTGAAAGTCGACCTCCCTCGAGGTATTGTCATAAGGAACATTTGTGTGAAGTTATATTGAAATCAGTGAAGAAATGTAGTCGCTAGAGCGATGACAAAGTTTTTCTAAAAATAGCCACAGTGACCTTGACAGTCAAACTCGCTCGAGATATTGTCATAAGGAACATTTGTGTGAAGTTATACTGAAATCAGTGAAGAAATATAGACGCTAGAGCTATGTTGTGCGAGGGGATAATTAAAAATTTGTAAAAGTCTGTGACCTTGACCTTGAGCTCATGGGCATGGGTGGGGGTATCGCTGAATAAAAAGGACAGGTATCTAACAACATACAAAATATCAACTCAATCCATCGCACGATTTGGAAAATATCAACTCTTAAAATATCTAATTAAAAATTTCTAAGTCTGTGACCTTGACCTTGAAGCCATAGGCATGAGTGGAGGTATTGCCAAATAAACATTTGGACCTGTATCTATCATCATAGCATATATAAGCCAAATCCATAATATAGTTTGGAAAATTTGAGCTCTTTAAAATCTTTCACATTAAAATTGTCTAAGTCTGTGACCTTGACCTTGAGGTCATAGGCATGGGTATGGGTATTGCCGAATAAAACATTGTACCTATATCTATCATCATATGAACCAAAGCCATCATAAAAGTTCAGGTTCTACCAGGTACAAATACCTTAACTGGAGTCTTTAACATGGAAAAGTCCATGACCTTGACCTTGAGGCCATGGGCATGGGTAGGGGTATCGCTGAATAAAACTTTGGACCTATATCTATAATCATACAAAATATGAACCTATTCCATCAAATGGTTTGGAAAATTTAAGTTCTAAAATGTTCAAGTCTACCTGTTACAAAAACCTTAACCTGAGTCTTTAACACTGAAAATTTCTAAGTCTGTGACCTTGACCTTGAGGTCACAGGCATGGGTGCGGGTATTGCTTAATGAAACTTTGGACCTATATCTATCATCATACCAAAGATGAACCAGTTCCATCAAATGGTTAGGAAAATATGAGTTCTAAAAGTTCAGGCTCTACCTGTTACAAAAACTTTAACCTGAGGTTACAGGATCATGTACGTACGTACGTACACACACACGTACAGACGGACGTACACATGTACACACGTATGGCAAACTGAAAAACTATATGCCCCCGGCATCATATGATGCGGGGGCATAAAAAGCCCTGGCCGTCATCTGTCGTATTGCTTCAAAGGCAGTGGGACAGATAAAGTGTTAATTACAGCGTAAAACAGTGGAATTATTTTAAACTTTTGGGGAATTCTAATGTAAGATAATGGGAGAAACACCGATATGCTGCCAGATGTGAAACTTCGCATTACGAAAATGATATATTGTACATACGATCTCTCTCTCTCTCTCTCTTAGCGCACCAACAATGAGCGAGCACAGGCAAATGAAAATTACAGTTTGTCGTTAAATGACCCTACATCAACCGACATCTACCGTGTCAACAACGTCGTGTCTACATCAAACCAACTTCAAAGCGATGCATTGAATTTGACATTGCAACGTCGATGAAACGTCACAACGTTTCGTTGGCGATAATACAGCGTTGCTTAATAAAATGTCATTTGCCCAGTGCTCGGAACCATCAAGACTCAGTGGGATTGGAACATTAAATTCAAAACAAACGTAGAACACCCTTTCAGAGCATAAGAATGTTAACCACTCCTTCGCAAGTGCAAGACTTAACAGTAAAATCTGGTAGATTTGTTCAACCTGCCCAGCCCTTAGGTCTACAATAACTCATTTGGTACCGGAAACACCAAAAGGGGTAAGTGACAACCAGTGCAGGCCCAGATCTGACGCCACAGAACGCGGCATCTGATCAGGGCCTGCACTGTTTGCAAAACGTTCGGCCATTTTCGAAATAAAATTTTGAAGAAAACACAACCTGACATCCCTAAATTTTGAAAATGACTCCTGCTAAATATAAGGAGGAAGATTCCATTTGGTACAAAAAGGGTTATGGGCTTCTTGGATACAGGGATCAGTCAAACCATCTCAACGGTCACGTGCCATTGAAGTGAGTTGGAGTGGTTGTCGACGGCATGACGTCGAACCAACCTTGACTCGACGCCCGTTTGTAAGTCCACTCATTGGTTGTTGGAGAGACAATAAATGGAAAGTGGTAGGTTTGCAACATCTATCTATCTTCTTATACTGAGCCGGTCATATCTGGCCATTACCTCAGTTGATTGGGTGGCTAAATTTAGAATTTAGCTGAAAAAAAAAAAAGAAAAAAGAGAGGCACTGGATGCGTCCTTAAAACTATTTACAATCTGCATAACAGAGGTATCCTAAAACGCATACCTCTGAGACCCAATCTTACACTGTGCGGGCTTTGAACTCTTCTGCGGACTTGGCATTCACCGCAGAGGAGGGAAGACTATTCCATTGGGGAATAGTTCTAGGAAAAAACGAGTTCTTCAGGGCATCACTATAGGACTGGTATCTACGATATTGTGAGTCGTTTAATTTTGATGCCCTTGTTTGGGTCGACAGTGTTACAGGGGTCAAGTACCTATCTTTATCAATAGACACTGAATCAGAGTGTATCTTGTAGAAGAAGGTTAAAGAGGACTGCTCACGACGGGCCTCCAGGGACGGCCACTCTAGCTCATTAAGCATGTCACCGACGCTACTTCTATTTCGCCATCGCCTACAGGTCCATCGAGCAGCTGTCCTCTGCACCTTCTCCACCTGCTGAGTCTGAGTTTTAACATAGGGGTGCCAAATGGGTGATGCATATATATTCGAGTTGAGGGCGAACCAATGTTTTATATGCAACATCCTTTGTCTGCCTAGGTGCAAAAGCCAAGTTCCGTCTAAGGAATCCCAAAGTCCTAGTTGCTTTAGATGTAATCTCTGAGATATGTTGACCCCAATCAAGATCGTCAGTGATGGTGATACCAAGATATTTGGCGGATTGAACATGCTCCAAAACTTGCTGGTGAAGAGTATAGTCAAACTTAATTTGCTTGTCCGGAGGGTGTCGTGACACTCTCATTGAGTGACATTTGGCCACATTGAACTTCATTTGCCAATCGGCCTCCCACTGTGCAAGTTGATCCAGGTCATCTTGTAAAATAAGACAGTCAGAAGGAGAATATATGTTCCTATACAGGACACAATCATCAGCAAACAAACGGACCGATGACCTGATATTATCGGGGAGATCATTAATGAAAACCAAGAAAAGGACCGGTCCAAGGACCGAACCTTGGGGGACTCCAGATAAAACAGGGACTGGATCAGACGCTTGGCCATCAAGTACAACTTGTTGTGAGCGCCCAGAGAGCCATGAGCTAATCCACCTATGCGTGGATCCTCTTATCCCATAGTACTCCAGTTTATGTAATAGCCTTCTGTGAGGTACCTTGTCAAAGGCCTTAGCAAAGTCCATGATGATCAAGTCAGTCTGTTTGTGGCCACGATTTATGGCCCCATCCAGATTGCTCACATGTGTTAAAAATGCTTGAACTGTTGTACCTTTAAATCCCGCCGCCCACAGATACTAGGGGTCAGTAGAGCTTTCTTGCGGTAAGTACGTACGGTCAAATGCGGCTGATCGCAGTATAGATAGAACTCTGGAATTCCCCAGGAAATTTCACAGGCCTCTGACAAAGGGAGGAAATGATTATTGTAATATTTTTACACGGATCGGTAACAATTCTGATCTTTCGGTCCTGACTAAAATATAAATAAAACAATATCAAATTCATTGAGTTCATGATTTTTCATGAACCACAGAAAATCACTTTATTAATTATAATTATTAAAGGTACCTTTTTCGCTGCAGATGTTCTGACTTCGCTACTTCCTTGTTTGCGCTATCGCGTGATTTCGATCATCAACCGGACTATGGTACCGATTGTCAAATTGGGAGAAACAAGACGTTTCGCCCCCAAGACGTTTCCTCCCTGGTCGTTTCCCACGATCCGTTTCGCCCCACCCCTTTTTGGTCGGGTATGAAACACCCTTCCCGATCCCGATCCGAAAATCCCCGATCCAAAATTTTCTATTTGCCCTAATTCATTAATAAGAATATATTTTAAACACTTTTTGTGTTTATTTTATTACTTTTAATTATTTTAATCATCATTTATGTATATTTTGTTTAAATGTGTCCAATTTGTGATTTTATCCTAAATTATTCCTCTCTCTGGGGTATGAAAGACCCTGCCGAGTTGCTTTAGATGTAATCTCTGAGATATGTTGACCCCAATCAAGATCGTCAGTGATGGTGATACCAAGATATTTGGCGGATTGAACATGCTCCAAAACTTGCTGGTGAAGAGTATAGTCAAACTTAATTTGCTTGTCCGGAGGGTGTCGTGACACTCTCATTGGGTGACATTTGGCCACATTGAACTTCATTTGCCAATCGGCCTCCCACTGTGCAAGTTGATCCAGGTCATCTTGTAAAATAAGACAGTCAGAAGGAGAATATATGTTCCTATACAGGACACAATCATCAGCAAACAAACGGACCGATGACCTGATATTATCGGGGAGATCATTAATGAAAACCAAGAAAAGGACCGGTCCGAGGACCGAACCTTGGGGGACTCCAGATAAAACAGGGATTGGATCAGACGCTTGGCCATCAAGTACAACTTGTTGTGAGCGCCCAGAGAGCCATGAGCTAATCCACCTATGCGTGGATCCTCTTATCCCATAGTACTCCAGTTTATGTAATAGCCTTCTGTGAGGTACCTTGTCAAAGGCCTTAGCAAAGTCCATGATGATCAAGCCAGTCTGTTTGTGGCCACGGTTTATGGCCCCATCCAGATTGCTTACAATGTCATGGTAAAATTGAACAAGCTGCGTTTCGCAAGACCTTTGACTCCGGAAACCATGTTGACAGTCAGCAAGAATGCTCTCAAAGGCTAAGTGCTTGTTGATGTTGCTTACTAATATATGCTCCAGGGTTTTGCAACAGATGCATGTTAGCGACACTGGTCTATAATTTGCTGCATCATATTTTTCCCCTTTTTTATAGACCGGGTTACATTTGCTTGTCGCCAGTCATCTGGTACAGTGCCCTGGGCAAGTGATTGATTGAAGATAAAGGCCAACACAGGAGATATTTCAGCACTACATTCCTTAAGTACCCTGGCATTTAGGTCATCGGGCCCAGATGCCTTATGTATCTTGAGCTTACCTAACAGTTTAGCGACCCCATTGGGGTCAACTGTTATGTCCCCCATAGAGGGGAACGGACTTGCACCTTTAGATGGTAGCTCACCATCAGTTTCACGCGTAAATGCTGATTGAAACTGTTTATTGCAAATATTAGCCTTATCGCGCGCATCTGTTTTTAGAATTCCATTTTCCCTTAGCGAAGTGATCCCAAACGCATCCTTTTTCAGGGACTTTACGAATGACCAAAACTTTTTAACTTTACCATTCTTTTGGGGACTATCGGGATCTATATTGTCATCTTCAAAGGTAAAGATGCTGGAAACATGCTTCCAATATGCATCTCTTATAACGCTTTTGCACATGTGCTCTGAACCGTTTGTAATGGTTCTTAACGTCAGGGCTGCTAGACTTGCGAGCACGAAAATACATTCTATTCCGTCTTCTGATGAGATGCTTGATCGTGTTATCGATCCATGGTGCCCTATATTTTGTTTTGGTCATTTTCGTTGGTATAAACCTTTCCATTGCCGTGGATAATTCGGACTTAAAACTGACCCACAAGTCATTAACTGACATGTGCGAGAGGTCAGAGGAAAGGAACGAATCCTTAAATCGCGCCATATGGTCTCGCAGACCATCCATATCCGCACGTTTGTAGAGAAAAACTTTACGCGGGACTTGTCTGATTCGTTTAGCTTTTATGTCATACTCAACAAGGACTATGTGATGATCAGCTTTGCCAATCGGGGGCATCTCCTTAACTCGGCTTACTGGGGATGGAGAATTTGTAAACAATAAATCAAGGGTCTTTTCTTGTCGGGTGGGTATGTTAACAACTTGGGCCAGGCAGTGTTCTTTAATTATGTCCAAAAGTTGTTGCTGTGTCTGCCTTTTAGGCACCCCATGGGCACCTGCATGCTGCTCCATTCATGATGATGATGATGATTTCGTGTTTAACGACGCGTCAACCCTCTTTGTGGGTCATAAGCGTCAAACGGTTAATGGTTAAACGGCATGAATAATTATGATGATATTAAAAGTAAAAAGTCAGAATGATAATGTATAAAAATCTGAAACAGTTAAATCTGAAACAGTTAAATCTTATGAAAAAGTCCAATTTCTTTTAAGAATAAAATAATATTTTCAAAAGGTACATCTTGAAACAATTGTTGCAAAGTGTCAGCTTTGAAGTATAAGTTACGGGACTGAAAAATCTACACATTCAATTAAAATATGTTTCACAGTGAATGGCTGATCACAGCCTACACAGGAAGGCTGCTCATCACCATTTAAGATAAAAGAATGAGTAGCTCTAGTATGGCCAATGCGCAGTCGTGTTAATACTACATCCTCTTTCCTGCAAAACTGTGGAGGAGAGCATTTTGTTCCAACGACAGGTTTAATGGCATGGAGTTTGTTATTTATTGCACGGTCCCATTCGCCTTGCCATTCCGACAAGATGTATCTGTTGATAAATGGTTTAAAATTATTAAAAGGAATTTTAAAAACAGACGGATCAAGATTGAGCGATTCCTTTGCTTTCTTGTCAGCAAATTCATTGCCGACAATTCCAATATGGCTCGGAAGCCAACAAAACAAGATTTGGTGCGTTTTAGAAATTTCATGATGTTTTTCGATCAGTTTTTGTATTTGAGGATTTTTAGATGATGAATGGTCTAAAGCCTTAAGCACAGAAAGTGAATCAGAAAATATAATTGCTTTTTGAATTGTTGAAGAACTGATAAAATCTAAAGCTAGGTCTATTGCTTTGGCTTCAGCTGTAAAAATAAATGAACCATCTGGAAGGCGCAAGGTTTGGTGCGTATCTTTAGAAACATACGCACAACCAACTTTATCTCCTTCTTTGGAACCATCAGTATAGACTTGCTGGTAATCCTTGTAACGTGACTGTAGTACCTGAAAGTCTTGTTTGAGTAGAATAGGATTTGATTCGGATTTTTTTCCATCGTGTAAGTCAAACAGAATAGAAGGTTTTTTAATACACCAAGACGGAACTTCGGCGGTTTCATGGTTTTGAATATTTTGAAGCTCTATGCCTGAATTTTCTAGAAGTGGTAACACACGTAATCCAAAAGGTTTGATTGCTGTGGGTTTATTTTCATACTTATCTACAAATTCAGGTGGAAATGAAATTTGGAATGCCGGGTTAGATGGATTAACAGCAAGTCTGATAGCATACTGAAGAGAAAGTTTCTCTCTGTGCGAAGTTAAAGATGGTTCACCTGCTTCCACATAAAGGCTTAATACGGGAGAAGTACGGAAGGATCCCATAGCCAAACGAAGGCCTTGATGATGAATAGTATCCAAAGATTTTAAATAAGACTTTCTGGCAGAACCATAAACAACAGACCCATAATCTAATTTAGACCTTATCAGAGATCGGTAAAGATGTAATAAAGTGTACCTATCTGCTCCCCAACTTGTATGAGCTAAAACTTTCAAAAGATTCAAAGCTTTTAAGCATTTCGCTTTAAGATATTTAATATGGGGAATAAAAGATAACTTTTGATCAAATATGACCCCAAGAAATTTGGCTTCTTCAACGACAGGAATTTGTGATCCGTATAAAAACAGGGAAGGATGGTCGTGTTTCTTCCGCAGCTTACAAAAATGAACACACTGCGTTTTCGACTTGGAGAACTTGAAACCATTTTTATCAGTCCATTCTTCTATTCGTTTTAAATTTTGTTGTAACTTTCGTTCAATTGTTTTCATGTTTTTTGAACGATAACATATACAAAAATCATCAACATACAATGAACAGTCTGTTTTGTCGTCCAAACATTGAACAATATTATTTATTTTGATGTTAAATAGCGTAGTTGAAAGAATACTACCCTGTGGGACACCCTGCTCTTGTGCATAGAGATCCGACAGGGTAGATCCCACGCGGACCTGAAACACACGTTCACCTAAAAAACTTTGAATAAAACTGGGAAGTTTTCCCCTTAAGCCGAGGTTATGGAGATCTCTCAATATTCCATAACGCCATGTGGTATCATATGCTTTCTCCAAGTCGAAAAAGACAGCAACTACGTGTTCTTTGTTAATAAAAGCATTTCGTATAAATGTTTCTAGTCTTATTAAATTGTCGTTGGTACTACGTTCCGAACGAAAACCTGACTGATATTCTGAAATGAGGTTGTTGGACTCTAAGTACCAGACTAATCTCTTGTTTATCATTCTCTCCAATGTTTTACACAAACAACTTGTCAAAGCTATCGGTCGATAATTCGTAGGTTCTGCATGATCTTTTCCTGGTTTTGGAATTGGTACAACAGTAGCAAAACGCCAGCTTTCAGGACAGACCCCCGTTTCCCAAATATTATTATAGATATCTAAAAGTGTTGTAAGAGAACTTTTTGGCAGATGCTTAAGCATCTGATAATGAATTTCATCGGGACCGGTTGCCGTATCATGTGATTTGTCAATGGCTTCAACCAGTTCGGATAAGTTAAAAGGTTTGTTGTATTCTTCGTGATTGTGGGATTTGAAGTTTAGATTTCTTTTCTCTTGGTCCTTTTGGAAATTTCTAAAAGTGTCAGAATAATTGCGCGGTGATGAATTACTCAAGAATGTGTGACCAAGAGTATCTGAAATATCTTTTTTAGTTGAAGCTTTGGTGTCAAAACCAGTATTTAAATGTGTAAAACTAGGGGACTTTGTTTTTCCTGAAATTTTTCGTACCATATCCCAAACCTTTTTAATGGGAGTTTTGTAGTTCAATTTGGAGACATATTCTCTCCACGACTTTCGTTTTGAAGCTCGGATTGTTCGCCTAGCTTTAGCTCTAAAAACTTTTACGTCGTTAAGCTTCTCTGAAGTGGGACTTTTGCAGAACTTATTTAAGGCCTGTTTGCGCTTTTGAATAGCTTCTTTGCAGTCATTATTAAACCAAGGCTTGCTTTTCTTAGTATTTGTTGAGGTCTTTGGAATGCATTGTTCTGATATATTAATAAGCGTATCTGTGAAATCAGAAACAATGTCAGATGATTCATTTAAGTGAATAAATTATGGAATAATTCCCAGTCGGCTTTATTCATTTTCCATTTCTGGTTACAGTCCTCATCTGGTTCGTTTACGCTCTCAATTATAACAGGGAAGTGATCACTTCCGCACTGATCGTCATGTACAGACCAGTCATAGTCCAAGAAGAGAGATGGGTGACACAAAGAGAGATCTAAAGAAGACAAATGACCTGTCGCAGGATGAAGGTAAGTATAAGATTTATCATTCATCAAGCAAAGTGCGTTCTGTGCTATAAAATCTTCAATAAGAGCTCCTCTGTTGTTGTTATCTTTACAACCCCATAGAATGTTGTGACCATTGAAGTCACCAACTAACAGATAAGGAGATGGAAGTTGACCCAGTAATGATTCAAATTGTTCAGGTTCTAAGGAAAATGAAGGCGGTATATATACAGAGCAAATTGTAGTTTCTTTATCCAAAGAGACCGATACTGCCACAGCTTGCAGTTGTGTTCTCAATTTGATCTCGCTTTGTGGTAAACAAGATTTAACAAAAATTGAACTGCCACCAGATGGTCTGTTACCATCAGAATAGATGTAGTTATATGTATTAAAACCTCTGATATCAATGTTGTCACCAGTTTTTAAAAAGGTTTCTTGCAAACATAAAACCGATGGGTTTAGTAAAGAAAGAAGTAATAGGAGTTCGTTGTAATTTGATTTAAGACCTCGACAATTCCATTGTAATATTTTGTGTTTTGTATCCATTTTATGGAGAGATATTTACATGACTAGAAACTTATGCGTCGTTTTCGACGAATTATCCTACTTTGGAGTAGGTAACCTAGTAATTCTATTACCCTTGCGAGGACTAGTTGGAGCATCATTAACGTCCATTAAATCATCATCGTCATCGTCCTCTTCAAGAGGTATTTGCGAACAATGAAGTTTAGGAGGATCTTCCGATCCCTTCTTTGTTCCATCTGTGTCAGGTTTCTCTTTTACATGCGGTGCCGGCTCCGGTTCGGTCGCTGTCGACCGATCGGGAGCAACCTGACTTGCACCTTTTGACAAATTGGTTGAACTACGTTGTGCTGGAGTAGAACCCCATGCACCAGATTTTTTCAGTTCAGCAATGTACGATTCAGGAGTCTGCGTACCACTGTGTGTGACTGTGACACCAGCACCCTTTGTGATGCTGGCGTAACTGGTGTTTGGTGTTTTGTATCGTTCTTCTACAATTTTCCGCGCTTCCGGAAATGCTATCGACCTTTGGTATTTGACAGTGAGAATTTCTTTTTCTTTTTTCCATGCCGGACAATCTCGAGAGAAAACAGCATGTTTGCCACCACAATTGACGCATTTGGCTTCATTTCGACAATCTTGGTGATTACTGACATGTTTCTCTTCACCACAGTTTGGACAGAGTTGTTTCTTCTGACATCTGCTTTCGTGGTGGCCAAAAACCTGACAATTGTAACATCTGAGTGGGTTTGGTATGTATACTTCTACATTTACAGACAGATAGGCTACTTTGATTTTCGTGGGTAAAACTGGTGTATTAAAAGTCAACACGTAAGTACTTGTAGGTTTTAACACACCATTTTTACGAATTTGGATGTTACGTACACCAATGACGCCTTGATCTCTCAGGTTTTCAATAATCTCTTCGTCGGTGCAAGGTCGTAATTCTGGGCTGCGTATGACACCTTTGCTGGAATTAAGTGTTTTGTGTAGCGAAACTTTAACTTTAAGATCTAATATTTTTTTCATTTTAAGCAGAGCTTCAATATGCTGTTGTCTCTCGACTTCAAGTAGCAGATCACCTGACCTAAGCTTTTTAATACTTTTTGGGTGTCCGGCTATGGACTGAATACTCTTTTCAATCACGAAAGGTGACAGACTAGATACTGTTCGTTCATCATCAAGTGATGTCATTACCAAGAAGTGCGGAACTTTGTTCACTTTTGGTGCTGCAGACTGCTGACTGGGTTCATCAGATTCTGATGATGACTCATCTTTTTTACGTTTTGTTTTGTTGCGGTTACTAGAAAGAGGGGGACCCATGAAGAAGGTTTGAAGATTCGTCTCAAGTGCTCTCCGCCCTCCGCGGAGCCCTACAAGGGAACACCATAATGGAGTGGCTATCCGACTCGCAGGTGTTAGAGATACACGTGAGATATACTCGCATAAACAAAATGCTTACACGATTGGTCCGTTGCGCCACCGCCTTCTAGAGATAAAAAGACAGAAAAGGGTAAGGTAAATGGGCACATGGTTGGTATCAGGAAAGATACAAAAAGAATGGAAGAGAAAGTTAAGCGGTATCTCTAGGGCAAGGCGTGACCAGCCGATTGACTGTGCCGGACCGCACAGCCTCCCGTCTACACCGAAAAGCCAGGCCAAAGAGGCGTGTTGGGAATCCGAAGCACCGCAACCTCGGGTATCCCTCAACCTCCAGGATCCCTTCTTCCGGCTTACAGGACGCCACCCACGGCAAACGGGTGGTACTTCCTTTAGCTCTTCCCAGTGGGCACATTGACCACAGCAGCAACGTGCCCAGTGGGAATTGAGCCCCCAGGGCCACGGCAAGGCAGGAAGTCTAATACCTGGGGGCTGCTCCATTCAATGTCACCACAATTAAAGTCTCCGCCAACCAAAATATGGGCATTTGCATTTGACATTATCCTAGACAAAGATGAATTAAAAGCCTCAAGATATTCTGGGTCAATCTGATCTGGTGGGCGATAAAAAGATCCAAGGTACAAAGTCCTACATCCAATGATGTCCAATTTACACCAAACTAGTTCACAGTTGGTGTCCAACTCCGGAGTTTCTGTACAGAGTAAGTCTCGCTTGAAAGCCACGAAGACACCTCCATGTGCATCCCCAACTCTGTCTTTCCGGATGGCCTCAAAGGATTCAGGGAAAATTTCCGAGTTTTTAATTTCTTGGGTTAACCAAGACTCATTGCCCAAAATGATATCTGGTTTCGCCGAGTCGATAATTGTATGAAGTTCAGTCCTTTTATTCTTTATTGACTGACAATTCATGATCAATATTCTGAGGGGATGGTTAAGGACCGCCTTTTTGGTCTTTCGTTTAGCTTCTTTTGACTGCTGCACAATGGGCGATGAAGCTGCCGTGGGTGGGCCGATGTTGTCTGGTATCGGACTATCAGGCTCGGATAGGGTAGATAAAGGTTCAAAGTAGTTGTAGGTGTCTATAGAAGATGAGGTGTCAAACAGAGATGTGGAAAAGTTTGGCATTCCACATTTCATACACTCCCATGCAACATTTTTATTCAATGATCTGTTGTAAAAACTATACATAGTTGATGACATGCCTTGACATCCTATGTGATACCAGACATTACAGGTGTCGCAACAAATTCCCCGGTCTTCCCAACCAACACTTTTTAGAGTCCACAAGGGAAGTGTGAACTGTCATTTCGGGAGTTTGGACCAGGATTTGATTCAACATCCCAAGCATTACCTATAACAACTGTAAATATATACAAGTAGAAAAGTTTATTTGAAATAAACAATAACTAAATGATAAAATCAACATAACGGAATTGTTATATATACTTTTATGGCTTTTCTGGAATAAAAGGGATCTTAAAAAAGGTTTCGGAGGTGTTTTTGCATATTTTTATCCAAAACGATTACCGATCATTATTGCTATTTATAGCTACGAACACTGAACCAAATGTGAAAGAAATGACCGGAAACGGACCGATCCTGGGTTTCACATTGTCTCAAAAATAAAAGATAGATAGATATGACATCGTGAAACTTCCATCACTCGCACAATGGACATTATATGTCACACATACGATTTTTGAGACATTTAAAAACTCAAAATCGGTCCGTTTCCAGTCATTTATTTCACATTCGGTTCAATTTTCGTAACTATAAATAGCAATAATGATCGGTAATCGTTTAGGATAAAAATATGCAAAAAACACATCCGAAACTCTTTTTAAGTTCTCTTTTATTCTAGAAAAGCCATAAAAGTATACAACAATTCCGTTATGTTGATTTTATCATTTAGTTATTGCTTAATTTTTTAATTAGAGGCGGAAGAATACAATATTTTTACGAAAAATCGGCAGGGTTTTTCATACCCCTGAGATAGGAATAATTTAGGATAAAATCACAAATTGGACACATTTAAACAAAATGTACTTAAATAATTATTAAAATACATAAAAATAATAAAATAAACACAAATGTGTTTAAAATATATTCTTATGAATGAATTAGGGCAAACAGAAAATTTTGGATCGGGGATTTTCGGATCGGGATCGGGATCGGGAAGGGTGTTTCATACCCGACCCCCCTTTTTGGCCCCTTGTCGTTTCGCCCCCAAACCCTTGCTGTTTTGCCCCCCAAACCATTTCCCCTAGTCGTTTTGTATAAAAAGATTCATGAAAGGAGAGAGAGAGAGAGAGAGAGAGAGAGAACATGTATGTGGTTTGAATGGAAATGTTAATTAGAACTGATGATAAGTATCACCTGTTTTGATTTCAATACCATCAATAACATTGTTAATTTAAAAAGATAAAGATAAAGAAGCTTTATTTAACGTCGCATATCCGTAACAAAATAACATAAGCTCTGTACAGCTTTTATTGCGACAACCAAAGTATCCTGTAACAAATACTTACTGCCTTCATTTATCTTTCTAGGACAACCCCTGATAATGCGAGCGTCAGCCAAGGGGGCGCCTAGTACCATTTTCACGCCTTTGGTATGGCGCGACCGGGGATCGAACCCGCGACCTCCCATTCCCGAAGCGGACGCTCTACCACTGAGCTATCGGGGCCGGTTTGACTCAATTGACTCATTAATAACGCAGTTAATGCGAAAAACGATGAGGTGTGAAAACACGTGCTCTTCACAAAGTTAAACATCTTTATGCCTATGTGACATAGATTGCAGCCCAGACACATATGCCTCTTTATATATGTACTTTGAAATTGTTTTACCTATTCTCCCTACCCTCCCCCACCCTGTTGTTCTTCTCCCCACCCCTATGCTTGTCTGTGACTTGTCTTCAGTAAATAATGTGTATGCTAAAATGTTTGCCGCCGCCAAATGTGATATGTTGTTCCTCATATGTCATTTATATGTACTTGAGTGAATAAAGTGTTTGTCTGTCTGTCTGTCTGTCTGTCTTTAATGATCTCTTTAGTACCTTAATCAGTTTTGTTTTAAATTGGTCGGTTGGTTCGTTAACACTGCCGGAGGGCAACGATTAATTGTGAAGACGAAAACGCGTGCTCTATGAAAAATTTATTGTCTTTTCACTCTTTATATCTTTTACACACATATATTTAGGGGATAACTGAATTCAAAATTGTCATTTGGGGAGGTAAATGGGTGGTTTTACGGTCGGAAATTTCGTTTTACGGTGACACGTCACGTGATGACGTCGGGTTTCCGACAGTATATCGCAGAATATACTGTCGCAAATTTTTGACGTTATCCAGTCAGACGTCACGTTACATACGCAAGTGCATTAGAATGTATACATTTTTATACCGCAATCAGGCATTCTAGTAACCTAATAAAGGGGGATCGAATAACTGCACGCTATTATGGTAGCGACCTATAATACATTCTATTGACCTTTGCCGGCCTCGGTGGCTCAGTCGGGTGCGCGTCTGACTGGTGATCAGGAGGACGCGGGTTCGACACCCGCCGGGGTCGGCAACATTCTTTCGTGGAGATTGATCATGAAATCTTTTCTACGGTCATTCTCTCCCTTCCGCTGATTCAAAAAGGGCAGTCGTCAGTTTCTGGCGAAAGAATGTGCACTGTACTGGTTATCTGCTTACGTATAAGCTTGCCCAGGAAAAGTGTGGATAGGTAAACTGACCGGCTCAAAAATGACCTTAATAGTGTTGACTGGGCCGTTAAACTCCAATACAAACAAACAAATCTACTGACCTATAATACGTCTAGTGACCGTTTATAGACCTACTTTTCAGGTCCATAATTTGCAAGTATAAACAATAACATGCAACCTTTTGTACACGGGGAAACAAATAAACTGCAAGTTCTAATCTTTACAATATTTATTTAAACAGATTTTCAGGAATTTCAGCTAAATTCTTACCTTGTCGGGCTTTCCTGATTTGAATGGTCCGTTGGAATATTTGCGCACTGCTACTGCGGTTGCGTCTCAATCTCGAAAATAAATTCTAAAGCTAGAATAAGCTATTTATTTTCAGCTTTTCATACAGAATGGAAAGCGCTGAGAAACTTTTATTCCAGCGTCCATGTTGTTACCAACGTCTATGTGGCACGGTGACGTCATAAACTTTGCACTCCTTGACGTCACGTTGCACTACGTGTGCGCGTCATGGCACTGAATGTCGTTTAACACGCCTCACTGTTTTGTGGTATTTTTTTGCTTAAATTTGCTAAATTATTGCAAAACCCTTGGGTGTTTTGAATTGCGGTAAAAACTAAATACATGGTTAGTGTCTTTGATAATAAAATATAATCGGTTCGCCACGACAATTTTATAGGGGCTCGCCGACGCTCGCCCCTAAAAACTGTCTAAGGCTCATCGATTATATTTTATTATTTAAGACACTAACCAAGTGTTTACTATATTTATAATTAGTTTTGTTCATTGTATAGCGTTTTAGGCATTACAATTATAAATGTATTAATGAGCTAGAGTAGCCATCCCTGGAGGCCCGTCGTGAGCAGTCCTCTTTAACCTTCCTCTATAAGCTACACTCTGATACAGTGTCTGTTAATAAAGATAGGTACTTGGCCCCTATAACAGCGTCGACCCAAACAAGGGCATAAAAAATAAACGACTCACAATATCGTAGGTACCAGTCCTATAGTGATGCCCTGAAGAACTCCTTCTTTCCCAGAACTATTCCTCAATTGAATAGTCTGCGGTGAATGCCAAGTCCACAGAAGAGTTCAAAGCCCGTGCAGTGCAGTGTAAGATTGAGACTCAGAGGTATGCGTTTTAGGATACCTCTGTTATGCAGACTGTAAATAGTTTTAAGGACGCATCCAGTGCCTCCTCTTTTTCTTCTTTTTTTCAGCTAAATTCTAAACTTAGCGTCCCAACCAACTGAGGAAATGCCCAAATGTGACCGACTCAGTATAAGAAGATAGATAGATAGATAATGTTTTCTGATCACACAACATCACGTGAACTAGTCCGTGAAATGAAGACCCTCCTATACCCCATTTTATATAGAGAAAACGGGGGTTACGGGGGTATACACTATTGTTCTTATTTTTACTCCAAGACATAGGTTGTGGGTACTCGTTAGAACCGCATCAATAAGGCAGTTCTAAAGAGCATCCAGGACCTATGTTTGCAGTATTTCGATAACCGATTTAAGCCCCCCCCCCCCCCCCCCCCCCCATTGGAAATCTTCCACTGACCGTTCCAAGGCGGCTCTTCTGTGGCGATTTATTTATGTTGTTGTTTGTTACTTACTGTGTGTGTCGCTTGTGTCTTTTGGTTTTGGATGGCCATATGGCCATTTTGTGGGAAAGTAACTGTCCTTATGGACTTCCTTTGTTTAGGTTTCCATTATGGTCTGGTCGCTTAATGTTTGTATTTCTTTCCCTTTGGTGTCTTTTATGGCTGGAGTAAGTTAATTGTATCAATTCCTGATCTTTGTTTTACTTCTACTTTATAAGAACAACATCAGGGATTTTCATCAGAAAAGTAGCCATTTTGGAGATGAGAAATATCTATCTATATATCTTCTCATACTTAGTCGGTCATATTTGGCCATTACCTCAGTTAGGTGGGTGGCTAAATTTAGAATTTAGCATAAAGTAGTGCACTATGTTGCACGGGTGTGTTATCGTAATGAATTACCCATGCCGCTAGACTTTCTTGATTATTTATTTATTCTGATTTATTATTTATTTATTTATTACCAGTACTGATTTATGTTGGTTCTTTCCTTCTGGATCTGGATCTGGATATGTACGTCGTAGGGCCTTCCAGCATAACACGACGGGAGAGAGAGAGAGCGTGAGGTTTAATCCCACTGCTGGACAGCTGTTCTGAAGCTGTCAACTGAATCGATGCGCACTACACTGTCATCAAGTTTATTCCAGTCTAATATAGTCTTTGGAAAGAATGGATTTTTCAGTTGTGCAGATTTACACTGTGCTGGCACAAAGTATCTAGAGTTGTTCAAGGTTTGATCGTCAACTATGTTTTCACTTGTATAGTCACCAAAAGTCTTTGGTTTTATCTTACGTTTGTTGCACGTACAGGCGTTAAATAATCATGACATGGCATGGCTGGCACCAGCCCCTCGATTACCTTATAGTAGAAGACCAGTCTGTTTGCCTTCCTTCGGTCTTTGAGGGGTGGGAGGTTCAGGTCTTGTAGCATACGGGTGACACTTCCAGGGGATCTTGAGGAATAGTCGCCTGTGATGAATGAACCTGGCCGCGTGTCTCTGGACCTCTTCCACCCTGTCGATATCTTTCAGGTAGTACGGGTCCCAAATGGTGCTGCTGTACTCCAAGGTTGAACGGACCAGTGATAGGTAGGCTGTTCGTCTGAGTGCTTCAGGGCAGTGACGTAAGTTACGACGAAGAAAACCTAGTGTTGAGTTGGCCTTTTTGGTAATCTTGGTAATATGGGAGCTCCATTTGAGATCGTTCGAGATGGTGACGTATGGGTTTTCAGGTACCTGCTGTAGGATGTGGTTGTTGATTTGGTAGAATCTTGAGGATTTCTGGTTGATGCTCATGATGTATCACTTCTTGGCATTAAATCGCATCCCCCAAGTTTCTGCCCATGCGTCGAGTTGGTTTAGGTCGTTTTGTAGAATCCCGTGGTCCTTAGGAGTTCTAATACTGCGATACAACAGGCAATCGTCGGCGAATAGGCGTACTTGGGATTTGGCGGAATCAGGTAGGTCATTAATGGGGCAGAGGAGGAGTAGTGGTCCCAGCACTGTGCCCTGGGGTACCCCAGAGTCCACTGTTGTTCCCTCGGTTTCTTCCCCTTCGACGATGACCTTCATGCTTCTGTCGGTAAGGAAGTCTTGTAGCCACCGGTTGATGTTTCCCGAGATACCATACTGTTCAAGTTTATAAAGAAGTTTACGGTGAGGGACTGTATCGAAAGCTTTACTAAATTCTAAAATCGCTATGTCTGTCTGTAAGCCCTTGTTCGACTGTTGGAGTAGGTCTTGGACTGTGGTGACTAGCTGGGTTTCACATGAGTAGCCAGAGCGGAAGCCATGATTCAGGTTTGTGAGGATCTTGTTGTACACTCTAAGCGAGTCTGGAGATGTCTGGATACTATATGTTCAAGGAGTTTACTTGCTACGCAGGTCTGCGAGACGGATCGATAGTTTTCAGCCTCGTGGATGCCCCCTTCTTGAAGACGGATGTTACGTTGGCGTTTTTCCAGTTGGTGGGAAGTTTGCCGCTGTCGATGGATAACTGGAATATTGCAGCAAGGGCAGGTTCGAGCTGGGTGGCACAATTCTTAAGGATTAGGTTGAGGATTAGGTTGGGGATCAGGTCCGGGCCGTTCGCTTTGGAAGGGTTGATGGATTGCAGCAGCTTCTCGACTCCTTTCGGGGTGATATGCAGAGGGGGTAATTCTTTCTTGCATCTCTTCTTTCTTTCTTTTTCTTTTTGTTAATAATACCCCGTTTTTGTTATTGCATTCTTTTTCAGACCAGACAGCACCCTTGAAGCTTTATATTGCAAACATAGTTTGTGGGTGCTCGCTACAGCTGTCATATTAAGGCGGTTCTAACGATCGAGTACCCATGTCTTAGAATGTAAATAAGAAAAGAAATGAACACTCCCGCAAACCCTAAACTTGGCCAAAACAATGAATCCAGCAACAGACGAGAAAGTGACCATTTTTGCCTTGAACTTAAATGTTATTGACCAAACACTTCCTTACGTTAACATGTCTATACAATATAATGTGATTTTTTTCACAATGATGAAACTTGTTTGAAGAAAACAACTTCAATATTTATAGCCGCAGCTCTCCGCTCCGAGTGGCCATTTTTAAGATACGGTGCCGGCCGGTAACTAGGGATTAATTATTAGCATAAGGGTTAATTATCCTTATGCTAACGTGACAGGGCGATGCTGCTACTTAAATATTTGCCTCTTCCCACTCTGTCCTGTTAAAGATGAATAAAAGTTCTACAGTTGAAATTAGTTTTGCCTTGGAAAGTGGGCGAAACGACTAGGGGGGCGAAACTACCAGGAGGGGGGGGGGGAAACGACTAGGGAGGAAATGACCAGGGAGGAAACGTCTTGGGGTCGAAACGACTTGGGGAGGAAATGGTTTGGGGGCGAAACGACTCGGATTCAAATTACGCACGTTCCTTCACAAATGTGATGGTAAATCTTTGTAAACAAACATGGCAGCCTCCATGGCACGATTGCTGTTTTTAGGAAGAACACATAACACTGTAAACATAGCAGTGCCGATTCTATCTTTCATATTGTGCACATTTTATATTTCTTTACAAATAAACGTGCTTTAACAACACTACTTTTCGCCGCCATCTTGTATTCACTGTAGTACCAGAGAAACCAACGCTTTAGAGTGACGTCACGACTTTCCCGCCATTGAACCAGAGGTCGTTCGAGCATAGGTTAACTACGGTTTACCATAGTTGGTGATCGAACTCACCCATGGTAATGAAACGAAGTGACTATTCCCCCGGTGGCCGTGTCAATTAAGCGCAACAATGTTTACTCATGAATCACCTGCCTCTGATGCTAGAGGTCCCGGGTTCGATCCCCGGCAGCGGAGATAAAATTTCTGTGTCTAAACACGCTCCATTGGCATCATTTGCAGGGATGAATGTCATAAAGTGTACCGTCCTTCGGATCGGGACGTTAACTGGAGGCCCTTTGTGCAAGGAAAGTCATCCGCTGTGCAGGTTAAAGACCCCTACCGTAATTACATGATTACTGTGTAGGCTTTCATCTTGCAGACCTGGAGTGTATATGGGCCCCGTCAAGCGATTTTGGTACTTATCGCCTATGCGAGCAGCGAAGGTTCAGGCGAGCCTGCGCATCCGCGCAGTCTCGTCAGAACCTTCGCTGCTCGCTCATGCAAGCAGTGAATCAAGAGGAACCTCCAGACAGAAAGCCACATCCCTGGCCCCTCTGAATGGCTGGGCATGCGCAGTTAAAATTTGTCCTGACGGAATGCACGAAGACACAAATTCGCTTGGCGGGGCTCATATAATGTACACCGTCTGTGTCCCCTTCTGGGGTTAAGTAGCATCATAGCCCTGTCACGTCAGCATAAGGATCATTAAACCTTCTTGTCCTTTGGGATCATTGATTCCATTGTTGAATCTTGAAAATATTTGAGGGTCCATTATGAGGCCTAATTGGCCGAAACTAGCTAGTCTGGCCCAGAAAACATGTACACTCCATATTTTCCAGTTCTGCGTTGTATTCCTTGCTTCCAAAGGATAGCCCTTTCTAGAACATATTTAAGGAGAACTGGAAGAAAGAATGATCTCATATGCCGAGTATGGCACTTTGGTAAACTCAAACTGCCAATGGATCTGCCCAAAATGTGAGGTGTGCAACTTTTCAGACGAATATATATAGAACTGAGTAAGCAAACAAATTCGAACTTCTGTCAAAGGATACAAGAGATAAATCTTCGACTGCTGACGAAAATAAGCCGCATTTTGTGAAAAGGTTTGAAACTATGCAGTATAAACATCAATGGAAAAGAGGAAAATTCTTGAACTTTTAGCTTTCCTGGATATTCATCAACCACACATTGTGGCTATTCTGGAAACAATGATAGACAATTCAATTACCACATCTGAACCTTTCCCTGAAACTTGTCAGTACAGTGTCTATAGAAAAAATAGGAATTCTCATGGCGGTGGGGTGATGTTGCTCATTCACGGAGATATCCCTCACATGCCTTTCATGGAACTGGAAAACGACACCGAATCGGTCTGGGTTAAGGTTTTTGCAAATAAAACTTCTCCCTTTATAGCAAGTTGGTATCGACCACCAAATGGTACGGTCGAAAACTTCCAGCTGTTTAAAGATCAGCTTAATTGCATTAAGTCACGACACAAGGGTAAACACTTCCGGCTGTACTTGTTCTGGGTGACCTCAACTCAAGAGACATTGTTTGGCCCGACAGGATCAGCAAACAAGGCACAAAGTTGAGTCAATCAGAAGGACAAACATTAATTGATATTATGAACTATCATGGCTTAGAACTACTTGTTAACTTCCCCACTCGTGATAAGAACGCATTGGATCTGATTCTTACAACTTTGCCAGGACAGTTTGAAGACATTCAGTCTCCAGACAAACTAAGCGATCATGATATTGTTTTGGATATTTAAAAATACACATTCCACCAATAAAGAAACCTCGGAGGATGGTGTTTTCATATCAAAAAGGTGACTATGAAACTATGAGGAAGGATGCGCTCAGATTTGCAAAGGAGATATACTTAAATGATCATTCAGATGCTCGGTCTGTCCGGGAGAACTTTGATTTGATAACTTCTTTCATCCTGACTTCGGTCGAAAATCATATTCCCTCAAAAACTAGTAGATCTGTATCTTCGATTCCCTGGATCGCACCACAGATAAGATATATGCAAAGGCAAAAAAAGACGGGAAGTGGTAAACTCAGGACCAAATTTGAAATCTTGAGACGTGAGATCACAACTGATATATATAAAAACAAATCAGCACGATTTGTATGTGAATAACTTGGTAGGTGATGTAAAGGCAAATCCAAGAGACTTTGACAAATATATCAATAGCCAGAAGAAAGACAGGCAAGGTATCCCTCCCCTTAATTAAAAAAGGAGGGAACGGGTTGCTGAATCAGACCCTGAAAGGGCAGAGCAACTAGTTGGTCAATTCAATGGTGCGTTTAATAAAACTGAGTTCACATTGACTAGAAGATCGGCCCCATTCATGGAAAATATTGTTGTATCATCGACAGGAGTGATCAAGTTACTTAAAGGGTTAAACCCCACAAAAGCTTTAGGACCTGATGAGCTACATCCTAGAGTCCTGAAGGAACTAGCGAAAGAGTTAGGTCCAGTTTTTGCCTACCTGTTTAAGCAGACTCTTGATACGGGTGAAATTCCCAAAGAATGGCTCCTAGCGAACATTTGCCCACTCTTCAAAAAAGGAGATAGGGCTCTTGCTCGTAATTATCGCCATGTGTCTCTGACTTGTGCTGTGTGTAAATTGCTTGAACATATAGTCTGCTCAAACATCATGGCCCACTTGGATGAGTGTCGCAGACGCGCCCTACGCAGGTCTAGTAAAAATCTACCCACTGGGTTCTCAGATGTCGCAGTGACTCACTCAAACGGCACACCACGGGTTCAGTATCAAACTCTGCAACAAATATAAGGAAAACTATATTTATTTTGATGAAATGTATGATGTTATTGTTTGTACAACACAAACAAGCAATAGGCATGAATGGTCATGTGACATGTTAGTCAAGGTTAACTGTGAACTCATAGTATACTACAGCAAAATACTATAGCCCTACACTACTACTAACTAGCTATACAGTTAACATTCACCTAAAGAATCATACTGGAACGAGCTATGGACCGGGCTATGGGATGAAGGATCAGGGGACTCTAAAGGAATTGTTAGCCTATGACATATTTTCCCCCTTTATGGAATGTCGTCCCGACATTCAACAAACAAACAGGTATGGTCCAAAATAATAAGCAATACGTAATAATAATATGAACTTAGGCACAGCCTAGATACGGACATGAACATTACCGGTTAGTTAATGTTTAAAAGCAAAGATGATAGTGTTTTAACCTACCTGAACTTGAAGTCCGAGTGAATAATTGCAAGCCACTTTACCAATATGCTTTAACCCTTATCTTGCTGTTCACGACAACCCCTATATTTTCAAACAGCATAGATCCAGGTCAGGTGGCGTCTGAAGAAGAAGTAAAACCTAAAACAGAAGAGAGTTTAGCATAACTATGTTCTCTGCCATGTACTGAAATGTAAGTTCATAAAACCACAGTCATGTCTAGGTTATGCCTGTAAAACATCATGTTGACAAGTCCGTGAAATGAACACCCCTCTAAACCCCACTTTATATAGAGAAAACTTGGGTTTACAGGGGTATACATTATATTGTTTATTTCTGTACCAAAATATAAGTTGTGGGTACTCGTTAGAACCGCCTCATTGAGGCGGTTCTAACGAGCACCCACAGCCTATGTTTGGAGTATAAGTAAGAAAAATATCACAAATTTTCATCGGAAAAGTAGCCATTTTGTGGAAATGAAAGGATGCACTATGTCATACGGACGTGTTATCGTTATGGAAAGAAATAACAGGTTACCTTGATTTCTGGCATGTGCTGAAAATGAAATACACAGATTACGTATTTAAACAACAGCGCATGCAATCTAAATAAAAATCGTGATTATATTCAATATACTAGACAACATAAGAATGGACAGTAACTGAAAGTGAAACAACAATGTGACAAAAATATCAGCAGCGCCCTCTGAAAATCAAAAATTCCTATTTATTAAATCAGCAAGCACAGGTTTATCAGGCTTGCTTGTAGATGACATAGCAGAATATGTCACAAAAAGCCATCTTAAAGCAGCGTGATTGCTAGTGCACTTTTCATAATGATGGTTTGTTTTACAACACTCTACAAAACAAAATTTCTAAATGACAGAGTACTGTATAGGTTGTTTCCATCATCTGTATCATTTGTGCACAAGTATGCTGCGCGCGCCACCTGCATAAATGTAAAGTCCGAGCATAAACTTTTCTCAGACAGACAACATGCATTTCGGAAAAGGCATAGTTGTGAAACTCAGTTGAGCAGTTATTAATGACTGGACAAAATCTCTGACAAAGGGGACAGGTAGACACATTTATTCTGGACTTCGAGAAACTTTTGACACCCCACCACATGGACTACTTAAATCTAAGTTATTTGATTATGGAATTGGGAGAAATACTCTCAAATGGATATATTCCTTTCTTTGCTATAGGAAACAGCGAGTTGTTGTTAATGGTGAATCTTCAGAGAGGGCACCAGTTTTGTCTGGAGTCCCACAAGGGATTGTTCTTGGTCCACTATTATTCTCCCTGTACATCAATGACATTTCAACTGACATTGACTCAGAAATAAGATTGTTCGCAGGCGACTGTGTTTGCTACCGGGAAATTAGAGGTTCAGAGGACTAAGGCTGACACGATTAATCTTATAATCGATTAATCGATCGATAATCTCCACAAAAATGATTATCATTTCTGATTTGCTTTTAATCGATTACTTGATAGGTACAATTTACTACCCAAAGTTATGCCTAAAATAGCTGAATGAGTGGCAAACAGTGCAGACCCTGATGAGACGCCACTACACTGTTTGCTCGGGCCTATCTGTTCAAATATACATATGGTAAAGTGCAACATATGGTAAGAGTCATGCTCAGACAGAAAGCCAGACAGGTAAAAGAATGACAAAAACATTAGCGATTACTAATCGATTATCGATCACAATGACAGTACTGATAATCGATTATATTTTAAGCTCCGATTAGCCAGCCCTACAGAGGACTCACTGAAACTAGAGGTTCAGAGGACTCACTGAAACTTCAGAAGAATATAGATAGATTAGGATGTTGGGCACGAAAATTTGGCATGATATTTCAGCCCGTTAAATGCAATATAATGCAGATAACTAGGTGCTTACTGGTGCAGCACGGTCTCCCAGGCATAATCCTGGTATCCTACTTGTGCAGCACGGTCTATCATGCATATACCTGGTATCCTACTGGTGCAGCACGGTCTCCCAGGCCTGATCCTGGTATCCTACGTGTGCAGCACGGTCACCCAGGTCTATCCCTGGTAACCTACTGATGCAGCATGGCCTCCTAGGCCTGATCCTGGTATCCAACTGTTGCAACACGGTCTCGCAGGCCAATACCTGGTATCCTTCTGGTGCAGCACGGTCTCCCAGGCCTGCTCATAGAATCCTACTGGTGCAGCACGGTCTCCCAGGCCTATCCCTGGTATCCTACCGGTGCAACACGGTCTCCCAGGCCTGATCATGGTATCCTACTTGTGCAGCACGGTCTCCCAGGTCTATCCCTGGTATCCTACTGGTGCCGCACGGTCTCCTAGGCATATCCCTGGTATCCTACTGGTGCAGCACGGTCTCCCAGGCCTATCCCTGGTATCCTACCGGTGCAGCACGGTCTCCCAGGCCTGATCCTGGTATCCTACTTGTGCAGCACGGTCTCCCAGGCCTATCCCTGGTATCCATCTGGTGCAGCATGGCTTCCCAGGCCTGATCCTGGTATCCTACTGGTGCAACACGGTCTCCAAGGCCAATACCTGGTATCCTGCTGGTGCAGCACAGTCTCCCAGGCCTGCTCCTGGATTCCTACTAGTGCAGCACGGTCTCCCAGTCCTATCCCTGGTATCCTACCGGTGCAACACGGTCTCCAAGGCCTGATCCGAGTATCCTACTGGTGTAGGACGGTCTCCCAGTCCTGTCCCCGGTATCCTTCTGGTGCAGCATGGTCTCCCAGGCCTGATCCTGGTATCATACTGGTGCATCACGATCTCCCAGGCCTATTCCTGGTATCCTACTGGTGCAGCACGGTCTCACAGGCCTATCCCTGCTATCCCACTGGTGCAGCACGGTCTCCCAGGCCTGATCCTGGTGTCCTGCTGGTGCACCACGGTCTCCCAGGCCTATACCTGATATCCTACTGGTGCAGCACGGTCTCCCAGGCCTTATCCTGGTATCCTACTGGTGCAGCACGGTCTCCCAAGCCTTATCCTGGTATCCTACTGGTGCAGCACGGTCGCCCAGGCCTGGTTTTGGTATCCTACTGGTGCAGCACGGTCTCCCAGGCCTTATCCTGGTATCCTACTGGTGCAGCACGGTCTCCCAGGCCTTATCCGGGTACCCTAATGGTGCAGCACGGTCGCCCAGGCCTGATTTTGGTATCCTTCTGATGCAGCACGGTCTCCCAGGCCTATCCCTGTTATCCTACTGATGCAGCACGGTCTCACATGCCTATCCCTGGTATCCTACTGGTGCAGCACGGTCTTCCAGGCATATCCCTGGTCTCATACTGGTGCAGCCCGGTCTCCCAGGCCTATCCCTGGTCTCATACTGGTGCAGCACGGTCGCCCAGGCCTGATTTTGGTATCCTACTGGTGCAGCACGGTCTCCCAGGCCTTCTCCTGGTATCCTGCTGGTGCAGTACGGTCTCCCAGGCCTTATCCTGGTATCCTACTGGTGCAGCACGGTCTCCCAGGCCTATCCCTGGTGTCCTACTGGTGCAGCACAGTCTCCCAGGCCTATCCCTGGTATCATATGGTGCAGCACGGTCTCCCAGGCCTATCCCTGGTATCCTACTGCTGCAGCGCAGTTTCCAAGGCCTGCTCCTGGAATCCAACTGGTGCAGCCCGGTCTCACAGGCCTATCCCTGGTATACTAACGGTGCAGCACGGTCTCCCAGGCCTGATCCTGGTATCCTACTGTTGCAGGACGGTCTCCCAGGCCTATCCCCGGTATCCTACTGGTGCAGCACGGTCTCCCAGGCCTGATATAGGTTTCCTACAGGGGCAGGACGGTCTCCTAGGCCTATCCCTGGTATCCTACTGGTGCCGCACGGTCTTCCAGGCCCGATCCTGGTATCCTGCTGCTGCACCACGGTCTCCCAGGCCTATACCTGGTATCCTACTGGGGCAGCACGGTCTACCAGGCCTGATCCAGGTATCCTTCTGGTGCAGCACGGTCTCCAAGGCCTATCCCTGGTATCCTACTGATGTAGCATGGTCTCCCAGGCCTGATCCTGGTATCCTACCGATGCAGATCGGTCTCCCAGGCCTGATCCTGGTATCCAACTGGTGCAGCACGGTTTCCCAGGCCTGATCCTGGTATCCTACTGGTGCCGCACGGTCTCCCAGGCCTGAACCTGGTATCCTGCTGGTGCACCACGGTCTCCTAGGCCTATACCTGGTATCCTACTGGTGCAGCACGGTCTACCAGGCCTGATCTTGGTATCCTACTGCTGCAGCACGGTCTCCTAGGCCTATACCTGGTATCCTACTGGTGCAGCACGGTCTACCAGGCCTGATCTTGGTATCCTACTGTTGCACCACGGTCTCCCAGGCCTGATCCTGGTATCCTCCTGGTGCAGCACGGTCTACCAGGCCTGATCCTGGTATCCTACTGCTGCAGCACGGTCTCCAAGGCCTATCCCTGATATCCTACTGGTGCAGCACGGTCTCCCAGGCCTGATCCTGGTATCCTTCTGGTGCAGCACGGTCTCCCAGGCCTGATTCTTGTACCCAACTGTTGCAGCACGGTATCCCAGGCCTGATCCTGGTATCCTACTGGTGCAGCACGGTTTCCCAGGCCTGCTCCTCGAATCCAGCTGGTGCAGCACGGTCTCCCAGGCCTATCCCTGGTATCCTACCGGTGCAACACTGTCTCCAAGGCCTGATCCTGGTATCCTACTGGTGCAGCACGGTCTCCCAGGTCTATCCCTGGTATCCTACTGGTGCCGCACGGTCTCCCAGGCCTGATCCTGGTATCCTGCTGGTGCACCACGGTCTCCCAGGCCTATACCTGGAATCCTACTGGTGCAGCACGGTCTACCAGGCCTGATCCTGGTATCCTACTGGTGCAGCACGGTCTCCAAGGCCTATCCCTGATATCCCACTGGTGCAGTATGGTCTCCCAGGCCTGATCCTGGTATCCTACTGGTGCAGAACGGTCTCCCAGGCCTGATCCTGGTATCCAACTGGTGCAGCACGGTCTCCCAGGCCTGATCCTTGTATCCTACTGGTGCCGCACGGTCTCCCAGGCCTGATCCTGGTATCCTTCTGGTGCACCACTGTCTCCTAGGCCTATACCTGGTATTCTACTGGTGCAGCACGGTCTACCAGGCCTGATCCTGGTATCCTACTGGTGCAGCACGGTCTCCAAGACCTATCCCTGATATCCTACTAGTGCAGCATGGTCTCCCAGGCCTGATCCTGGTATCCTTCTGGTGCAGAACGGTCTCCCAGGCCTGATCCTGGTATCCTACTCGTACAGCACGGTCTCCCATACCTATCAATGGTATCTTACTGTTGCACCACGGTCTCCCAGGCCTATACCTGGTATCCTACCGGTGCAGCACGGTCTCCCAGGCCTGATCCTTGTATCATACCGGTGCAGGACGGTCTCCCAGGCCTATCCCCGGTATCCAGCTGGTGCAGCACGGTCTCCCAGGCCTGATCTAGGTATCCTACTGGTGCAGGACGGTCTCCCAAGCCTATCCCTGGTATCCTGCTGGTGCACCACTGTCTCCTAAGCCTATACCTGGTATCCTAGTGGTGCAGCACGGTCTACCAGGCCTGATCCTGGTATCCTGGTATCCTACTGGTGCAGCACGGTCTCCAAGGCCTATCCCTGATATCCTACTGGTGCAGCATGGTCTTCCAGGCCTGATCCTGGTATCCTTCTGGTGCAGAACGGTCTCCCAGGCCTGATCCTGGTATCCTACTCGTACAGCACGGTCTCCCATACCTATCAATGGTATCTTACTGTTGCACCACGGTCTCCCAGGCCCATACCTGGTATCCTACTGGTGCATCACGGTCTACCAGGCCTGATCCTGGTATCCTACTGCTGCAGCACGGTCTCCAAGGCCTATCCCTGATATCCTCCTGGTGCAGCACGGTCTCCCAGGCCTGACCCTGGTATCCTACTGGTGCAGCACGGTCTCCACGGCCTGATCCTGGTATCCTACTGGTGCAGCACGGTTTCCCAGGCCTGCTCCTTGAATCCAACTGGTGCAGCACGGTCTCCCAGGCCTATCCCTGGTATCATGCCGGTGCAACACGGTCTCCCAGGCCTGATCCTGGTATCCTACTGGTGCAGCACGGTCTCCCAGGTCTATCCCTGGTATCCTAGTGGTGCCGCACGGCCTCCCTGGTATCATACTGGTGCAACAAGGTCTCCCAGGGATACCCCTTGTATACTACTGGTGCAGCACAGTCTCCCAGGCCTGATCCTGGTATCATACTTGTGCAGCACGGTCTCCCAGGCCTATCTCTGGTATCCTCCTGGTGCAGCGTGGCTTCCCAGGCCTGATCCTGGTATCGTACTGGTGCAACACGGTCTCCCAGGCCAATACCTGGTGTCCTACTGGTGCAGAACAGTCTCCCAGGCCTGCTCCTGGATTCCTACTAGTGCAGCACGGTCTCCCAGGCCTATTCCTGGTATCCTACCGGTGCAACCCCGTCTCCAAGGCCTGATCCTGGTATCTTACTGGTGTAGGACGGTCTCCCAGGCCTATCCCCGGTATCATACTGGTGCATCACGATCTCCCAGGCCTATCCCTGGTATCCTACTGGTGCAGCACGTCTTCCAGGCCTATCCCTGCTATCCTACTGGTGCAGCACGGTCTCCTAGGCCTGATCCTGGTTTCCTCCTGGTGCACCACGGTCTCCCAGGCCTATACCTGGTTTTCCACTGGTGCAGCACGGTCTCCAAGGCCTTATCCTGGTATCCTACTGGTGCATCACGGCCTCCCAGGCCTTATCCTGGTATCCTACTGGTGCAGCACGGCCCCCCAGGCCTGATTTTGGTATCTTACTGGTGCAGCTAAGTCTCCCAGGCCTATCCCTGGTATCCTACTGATGCAGCACGGTCTCACATGCCTATCCCTGGTATCCAACTGGTGCAGCACGGTCTCCCAGGCCTGTCCCTGGTATCATACTGGTACAGCACGGTCTCTCAGGCCTATCCCTGGTATCCTACTGGTGCAGCATGGTCTCCCAGGCCTATCCCTGGTATCCTACTGATGCAGCACGGTCTCCCAGGCCTATACCTGGTATCATATGGTGTAGCACGGTCTCCCAGGCCTATCCCTGGTATCCTACCGGTGCAGCACGGTCTCCCAGGCCTGATCCTTGTATCATACCGGTGCAGGACGGTCTCCCAGGCCTATCCCTGGTATCCAGCTGGTGCAGCACGGTCTCCCAGGCCTGATCTAGGTATGCTACTGGTGCAGGACGGTCTCCCAAGCCTATCCCTGGTATCCTGCTGGTGCACCACTGTCTCCTAGGCCTATACCTGGTATCCTAGTGGTGCAGCACGGTCTACCAGGCCTGATCCTGGTATCCTACTGGTGCAGCACGGTCTCCAAGGCCTATCCCTGATATCCTACTGGTGCAGCATGGTCTCCCAGGCCTGATCCTGGTATCTTTCTGGTGCAGAACGGTCTCCCAGGCCTGATCCTGGTATCCTACTCGTACAGCACGGTCTCCCAGACCTATTAATGGTATCTTACTGTTGCACCACGGTCTCCAAGCCTATACCTGGTATCCTACTGGTGCAGCACGGTCTACCAGGCCTGATCCTGGTATCCTACTGCTGCAGCACGGTCTCCAAGGCCTATCCCTGATATCCTCCTGGTGCAGCACGGTCTTCCTGGCCTGATCCTGGTATCCTACTGGTGCAGCCAGTCTCCCAGGCCTGATCCTGGTATCCTACTGGTGCAGCACGGTTTCCCAGGCCTGCTCCTTGAATCCAACTGGTGCAGCACGGTCTCCCAGGCCTATCCCTGGTATCCTATCGGTGCAACACGGTCTTCCAGGCCTGATCCTGGTATCCTACTGGTGCAGCACGGTCTCCCATGTCTATCCCTGGTATCCTAGTGGTGCCGCATGGCCTCCCAGACATATCCCTGGTATCATACCGGTGCAACACGGTCTCCCAGGGATACCCCTTGTATACCACTGGTGCAGCACAGTATCCCAGGCCTGATCCTGGTATCCTACTGGTGCAGCACGGTCTCCCAGGCCTATCTCTGGTATCCTACTGGTGCAGCGTGGCTTCCCAGGCCTGATCCTGGTATCCTATCGGTGCAAAACGGTCTCCCAGGCCAATACCTGGTGTCCTACTTGTGCAGCACAGTCTCCCAGGCCTGCTCCTGGATTCCTAGTAGTGCAGCACGGTCTTCCAGGCCTATCACCGGTATCCTACCGATGCAACACCGTCTCCAAGGCCTGTTCCTGGTATCCTACTGGTGTTGGACGGTCTCCCAGGCCTATCCCCGGTATCATACTTGTGCATCACGATCTCCCAGGCCTATCCCTGGTATCCTACTGGTGCAGCACGTCTTCCAGGCCTATCCCTGGTATCATACTGGTGCAGCACGGTCTCCCAGGCCTGATCCTGGTGTCCTGCTGGTGCACCACGGTCTCCCAGGCCCGTACCTGGTTTTCCACTGGTGCAGCACGGTCTCCAAGGCCTTATCCTGGTATCCTACTGGTGCATCACGGCCTCCCAGGCCTTATCCTGGTATCCTACTGGTGCAGCACGGCCCCCCAGGCCTGACATTGGTATCCTACTGGTGCAGCTAGGTCTCCCAGGCCTATCCCTGGTATCCTACTGATGCAGCACGGTCTCACATGCCTATCCCTGGTATCCTACTGGTGCAGCACGGTCTCCCAGGCCTATCCCTGGTATCATACTGGTGCAGCACGGTCTCTCAGGCCTATCCCTGGTATCCTACTGGTGCAGCATGGTCTCACAGGCCTATCCCTGGTATCCTACTGATGCAGCACGGTCTCCCAGGCCTATCCCCGGTATTCTACTTGTGCAGCACGGTTTCCAAGGCCTGCTCCTGGAATCCAACTGGTGCAGCCCGGTCTCCCAGGCCTATTCCTGGTATCCTACCGGTGCAGCACGGTCTCCCAGGCCTGATCCTTGTATCCTACCGGTGCAGGACGGTCTCCAAGGCCTATCCCCGGTATCCAACTGGTGCAGCACGGTATCCCAGGCCTGATCTAGGTATCCTACTGGTGCAGGACGGTCTCCCAAGCCTATCCCTGGTATCCTACTGGTGCCGCACGGTCTCCCAGGCCTGATCCTGGAATCCTGCTGGTGCACCACGGTCTCCAAGGCCTATACCTGGTATCCTAGTGGTGCAGCACGGTCTACCAGGCCTGATCCTGGTATCCTACTGGTGCAGCACGGTCTCCAAGGCCTTTCCCTGATATCCTACTGGTGCAGCATGGTCTCCCAGGCCTGATCCTGGTATCCTACTGGTGCAGAACGGTCTCCCAGGCCTGATCCTGGTATCCAACTGGTGCAGCACGGTCTCCCAGGCCTGATCCTTGTATCCTACTGGTGCCGCACGGTCTCCCAGGCCTGATCCTGGTATCCTGCTGGTGTACTACGGTCTCCTAGGCCTATACCTGGTATCCTACTGGTGCAGCACGGTCTACCAGGCCTGATCCTGGTATCCTACTGGTGCAGCACGGTCTCCAAGGCCTATGCCTGATATCCTGCTGGTGCAGCATGGTCTCCAGGTCCTGATCCTGGTATCCTACTGGTGCAGAACGGTCTCCCAGGCCTGATCCTGTTATCATACTCGTACAGCACGGGCTCCCAGGCCTATCAATGGTATCTTACTGTTGCAGCACGGTCTCCCAGGCCTGATCCTGGTATCCTCCTGGTGCAGCACGTTCTACCAGGCCTTATTCTGGTATCCTACTGGTGCAGCACGGTCTCCAAGGCCTATCCCTGATATCCTACTGGTGCAGCACGGTCTCCCAGGCCTGATCTTTGTATCCTACTGGTGCAGCGCGGTCTCTCAGACCTGATCCTGGTATCCTACTGGTGCAGCACGGTCGCCCAGGCCTGATCCTGGTATCCTACTGGTGCAGCACGGTTTCCCAGGCCTGCTCCTCGAATCAAACTGGTGCAGCACGGTCACCCAGGCCTATCCCTGGTATCCTACTGGTGCAGCACGGTTTCCCAGGCCTGCTCCTGGAATCTAACTGTTGCAGCACGGTCTCCCAGGCCTATCCCTGGTATCCTGCCGGTGCAGCACGTTCTCACAGGCCTGATCATGGTATCCTACTGGTGCAGGACGTCTCCCAGGCCTATGCCCGGTATCCTACTGGTGCAGCACGGTCTCCCAGGCCTGATCATGGTATCCTACTGGCGCAGCACGGTCTCCCAGGCCTATCCCCGGTATACTACTGGTGCAGCACGGTCTCCCAGGCCTGATCCTGGTATCCTACTGGTGCAGCACGGTCTCCCAGGTCCATCCCTTGTATCCTAATGGTGCAGCACCGTCTCCCAGGCCTATCCCTAGTATCCTACTGGTGCAGCACGGTCTCCCAGGCCTTGCGAATATTTCAATCATAGTTTGCACACAGGCATACAATGTGCACTCTGATCAGACGACAGTTGTTGTAACATTAACAGTGTTGTACAACACAAATCTATAGACAAAATTAAATTTCCTATTAGTAATCGCATTATTACGTTGATAATGATCATCCTTACCGAATTTAAGGGGATTGGGAACACCTTCAGGGAAGCAACTCCTGCAAAAGTATTTTTGTCTCCCATGTCAATAGGGGTCAACTCTTATAGGTAAGAATTTGCTCCTGAAGAGCAAATTCTTTCCTTTAAGAGTAGACATGGACAGGGCTTATAGAAAGGTGAACAGGAAGACCCGAAAGTTGTCTCCCTTTAAAAAATGGCGTACAAATTAGGCAGGTGTTCCCATTCCCCTTAATAAAGCAGGAATCGACAGAATGACTCGAATGTCCTATAATAGCAGCATACAAAATCGCATACGCTGATAATTGTGGCTTCTAATTTCTGTATAATTACATTCTATCACGGTGTGTGATCTCTCCTTTCCAATGACTCATGGATGATAAATGAATGTAAGAGTTCTGGCCCTTTAATATCCCGCAACCACTCTTGAAGAAAGTCACCAACAGATGACGCAAAGCCAATGTCGATGAAACAAAGGAGCATGGAAGTTGTATCAAAAGAAAGAAACATTGGTGAACAATATAAGAATCTTACATGGGTGTGAGACGTGGATAGAAAAATTCGTCCCGAGGGCCACTCTCCGGCATCACGAGGCCTGCCGAGTGATGCCGGACAGTGATCCCGAGGGACGGATTGGTCTATCCACACCTCACACCCAAGTAGGTTTCTTTTTCTTGCACACCTTCCATTTCTGAGCATGGGGTTTTAATACTGCAGTCATTTCGGTTGCCGACGTCCGCCATACTGTGACATTTAGTGACGTCACGTAACGTGCTGTGAAGTAAACCCTAACGATGGCGCATATTAAGTCTTATCATATGACGTCGTTGATAAGAAGGTGATAACGTCGTGTAATAAAAATCGTATGACCACACGTGTAATAACACTTTTGCGGGATTAAGTATGGGGTGGGGGGGGGGGGGTGGGGGTTGGAAATGTCAAATTTGAAGGCGATAAAATCTAATTGAAAGTGGTCATATGATAAACAGAATCTTACACTCGTGGTCATTTCATACGAAATTTATGAAATTCGTCGAAGGCTGTTTTATAAATTTAATATGAAAGTGTTTGTTTGATTTGAGGTTTAGCGTCCCCGTCAACACTGTAAAGGTCATTTTGGAGACGTTGCTTCCAATTTTGTGGGACTTTTACCCGACATTGAGATGAAATGACATCTCAAGCCCTGTTGCCCAATGAAACCAATAGGGTTTATTAGGATGGACGGTCCGCCTCGCACCACAGTTCCAGCGGTTTTCCAGTACTATTGTGCGGGCCGGATTCAGCTCTGCGTGGAAGCATCTTGCAGCCCATATATTTCTTCAAGCCCCTATGGGCGGGGGTTCATATGAAATGATCACTCGTGTAAGATCCTCTATGTATTCAACCAGTAGATTTATCAAACACGAGAGAATATTCGATTTTGGATAAAAACATCAGGTTAGAACAGAATTTCTATCCCAAGCTTACACTATGGATTTCCTTATCTGGTGTGCTAGAAATCCCTGTCTAAAGGATTCGAGCCCTGACCGCTGAGGTGAATGCTCGACCGCTGAATTAGAGCGTCTGTTTCCTGACGCAGTTATAATCTGTCAAGGTAGATAACTGAAGGTAAGGACTGTGACCCTTACCCTTAACCCCCTCCTCCCAGCTCTTCAATGAAGTCATCATAAGATGACGCAAAGCCCATTCCTGCGAAATGAGGTCGGATCCTGGACGAGCCTCCATCGTAGCATATGAAAGTCGTAACTAAATAAAGAAGCACAGTCGAAGAAATGCCTGGCCGCAGTGGGATTCTAACCCAGACTAGTCGGGCTAAACATTACGAACACGCGCCTATACAAGTACATAAACTTTACCGCCGAAAAAAAACCTAAAATTTTAAGATGAAAAAGTATGATATTTTTCTTATTTCTGCTCAAAATATAGCTTGTGGGTAGTCGTTAGAACCGCCTCATTGAGGCGGTTCTAACGAGTACCCACAACCAATGTCTTGGAGCAGAAATAAGAAAAATAATGTATACCCCTGTAAACTCCAGTTTTCTCTATATAAAATGGGGTTTAATGGGGTTTCATTATACGGACTTGTTGACGTGAAAGTCACACAGTCGAAGAAATGACTGGCTGCAATCGGATTTAAACCTCGGGCTAAACATTACGATCGCCTATACAAGTACATTGAAAACTTTACCGCCGAAAAAAAAAAACTAAAAAGTATGATATTTTTCTTATTTCTGCTCAAAATATAGCTTGCGGGTGCTCGTTAGAACCGCCTCATTGAAACGGTTCAAACGAGTACCAACAACAGTCACACACGGTCGAAGAAATGCCTGACTGCAATGGTATTCAAACCCAGGCTGCTCGGGCTAAACATTACGATCGCCTGTACAAGTACATTGTAAACTTTACCGCCGAAAAAACAACAACTAAAAAGTATGACATTTTTCTTATTTCTTCTCAAAATATAGCTTGTGGGTGCTCATTAGAACCGCCTAATTGAAGTGGTTCAAACGAGTACCCACAACAGTCACACAGTCGAAGAAATGTCTGGCTGCAATGGAATTCAAACCCAGGCTGCTCGGGCTAAACATTACGATCGCCTATACAAGTACATTGTAAACTTTACCGCCGAAAAAACAACAACTAAAAAGTATGACATTTTTCTTATTTCTTCTCAAAATATAGCTTGTGGGTGCTCGTTAGAACCGCCTCATTGAAGTGGTTCAAACGAGTACCCACAACAGTCACACAGTCGAAGAAATGTCTGGTTGCAATGGAATTCAAACCCAGGCTGCTCGGGCTAAACATTACGATCGCCTATACAAGTACATTGTAAACTTTACCGCCGAAAAAAAACCTAAAAAGTATGATATTTTTCTTATTTCTGCTCAAAATATAGCTTGTGGGTGCTTGATAGAACCGCCTAATTGAGGCGGTTCTAACGAGCACCCACAACCAATGTCTTGGAGCAGAAATAAGAATGTATACCCCTATAAACCCCTGTTTTCTCTATATAAAGTGGGGTTTGGCGGGGTTTCATTTAACGGTTTCCGTGATGTGAAAGTCACAGTCGAAGAAATGCCTAGCTGCAGTGGGATTCAAACCCAGGCTGTTCGGGCTAAGCATTACAAAAACGAAAACGCCTATACAAATACATTGTAAACTTTACCGCCGAAATATTGAAATTTTAAGATGAAAAATTATGATATTTTTCTAATTTTTGCTCAAAATGTAGATTGTGGGTGCTCGTTAGAACCGCCCCACTGAGGCGGTTCTAACCAGTACCCATAATCCCACAATCTATATTATAGAGCAGAACTAAGAAAAAATATGGTTTATCCCTGTAAACCCCAGTTTTGCAATATACAAGTGGGGTTCAAGGGAGTCAAAATTATTTAGGCGTGTTTTCTTGATGAGTCAATTGCTCTAACCAATGAGTCAAAGAGTATACACACTGATGCAGGTTGTGGAGATGTTTTAAACCTATAAGCTCGATCCCCACCTATCGGGGCTTGGTGAAATACATGGGTTGCACGATGCTTCCACACAGAGCTGAAACTGACCGCACACGAGGACTGGTAAACCCACAAAATTAAAAGCAATGTCTCCAAAATGACTTTACAGTGTTGGCGGGGACGTTAAACCACAAATCAAACAAACAAACAAGCTATAAGCTATGCATGTACCAAGGTAGATAAGTAAAAGACAACAATTTCTGCCTGTCTAAGAGAAGTGCGGTTAGGTAAACAGACCTCTAGATCCGACCAAAATTGTGGGCTGTTAAACTCAACACCTGCAAAACAAAGAAGCAATCAAATTTTAATAATGCACATTAATTTCCCAAATATGCTATGTTTACAAACCATACAATTATTAGTTAGTCAGTGTCACTTATGCAACAGGCCAGTTTGAGGATCACTCAAGAACATCTCCGGACTCCAAATAAATTTTTCGAAAACAAATACATTGTATTTTTTCCACCGAAAAATGAAAAATTTCAGATGAAAAAAAAATGTGATAGTTTTCGTATTTCTGCTCTGCAACATAGATTATGGATACTCGTTAGAACCGCCTCGTTCTACCGCCTCGTTCTAACGAGTACCCACAATATATGTTTTAGAGCAGAAATAAGTCCGGCCCCGGCCCCGGCCCCGGCCCATCGGGGCTTGAAGAAATAGATGTGCTGCATGATGCTTCCACGCAGAGCTGAAACCGACCCGCACACGAGTACTGGTAAACCGCTAAGAGGATCTAAGCCTGCCCAGGCAAAGCGGTGCGAGTCGGACCGTCCATGCTTATAAACCATATTGGTTTCATGGGACGGCAGGGCTTGAGATGTCATTTCATCTCAGTGTCGGGTAAAAGTCCCACACAATTGGAAGCAACGTCTCCAAAATGACTACTAGAGTTTACGGGGACGTTAAACCACAATTCAAATAAGCAAACAAGAGCAGAAATAAGAAAAATAATGTATACCCTTGTAAAGCTCAGTTATACTATATAAAAGTGGTGTTTCTGGGGGCTCAAAAATATATAGGCATGTTTTCGTGATGCATGGGCTCACATCACGTGAACAAGTCCGTGAAATGAAGACCCCCTATACCCCACTTCATATAGAGAAAACTGGGGTTCACGGGGGTTTACATTATTTTTCTTATTTTTACACCAAGACATAGGTTGTGGGTACTCGTTAGAACCGCCTCAATGAGGCGGTTCTAACGAGCACCCACAACCTATGTTTGCAGGATACATAAGAAAAAATTCCCGGATTTTCTTCAGCTGCTGCCCAATGAAACCAATAGAAAGCACTGGACAGTCCGAGACTGTCCGTCGTACATCACCTTGCCTGGGCAGGCTTCCAGTGTGTGTTTGTGGGAGTGGGGTGGTAATCGGAACTTTGCCATTACATAGGCTGGGACTATTGTTGGAGCGTTCAAAATTTTAGTATTTTGGTGGGGTTTTAAGGAAAACGTTGATATATTTAGGGGTCACTTCTAAAACTGACTAATTTTGGGGACTATCAAAAGTCTTTGGTATTATTTTTTAAATGCTCAGTGGGTAGTGTTGACACATTATATCACTCATATTAGAAGTTATTTTAATTAAATGTTTTTATTTTCCTTGCTGCACACCAATTCAATGTACCGATCTATACTGTTAGAAGCTGTTAAAAGCTCTTTTGTTACCAAATACAATCATTATAGGCAGAAATTGGTAAGAACACATTTTGTTTTCTTCGCAGAAGGCAAGCCAATATAATTTGGGAATATTTTTGGGATATGCTAAATATTTTTAGGTCCGATAATATACTTGATATTTTTGGGGTACACTGTCAATCTTGGTATTTCTGGGTCGAGCACTAGATGCTGGGCCCCAGCCTATGTAGCAGGCAAAATTAAGAGTACCCCACCCTCTTTGGGGCAGGCCTAATCCATCTAAGCGGTTTATCAGTACTCTTATGTTGCCAGTTTCAGCTCTGCGTAGAAGCATCCTTCAGCCCAATCTATTTCTCCAAGCCACGATGTGCGTGGGCCTAAATGGATTGTAAGTACTTGGGAGCACAGTGCCAACGAGTATGCAGAAGGTTCGTCGGGCCTCCGTGGCATAATGATTAAGAAGAGCGCTGGTTCTTCATCTCTAGGTCTTTCACCACTGTTTTGGTTCGAGCCTGGCTCGGGTCACAAGTGAGACCGTAAGTTCTGCAGCGGAAGGTCAGGTGTTTTTTTTCTCCGGGTAGTCTGGTTTTCGCCCACCTCTGATTAACAATCTTCTCGGTCTTAAACACACACACACAAACACACAAACACACACACACACACACACACACACACACACACACACACACACACACACACACACACACACACACACAGTGAGACGCCATGTTCTGCAAGGTCAGTTTTTTTTTCTCCGGAAATTCCGGTTATCGCCAAATTCTGATTAACGTTCGGCTCGAAATAAATGTATGAATTTTGAAAGGGTCTTAAAACCCAAACCAAAGGATAAATTTATCAATTCCCCCTGTATATATTGCATTGTAACGCATTGACCTGATAAAGATATGCTATCTCAGGACAAGTGAGCTTTATCACGTCAACGTGACATTGCACTTTTATGAATGAACCGGGCTGCTAGAAAATTGACAAAATATGTTATTGTTACTGGGAAAAAAGTAAAAAATGCTTGAAAAAATATCAAAGGAAAATTATGGTCAGCTGATACTAAAAAATCGACCGACATAATGCTGGGACGCACTGAGGACCACCAATTTCTGATCGTTAATTGCTATTCAAGGGTGTACAAGATTCTTGTCATTTGATATCAATTTTATCAGGCTCGGCTTCGATAACGCATGTAGAATCGCTCGGCAAGCCTCGCGATTCTACAAGCGTTCTCGAGCTTGCCGAGCGATTCTACATGCGTTCTCAAAGCCTTGCCTGATTAACTTGATATCAAAATACACGAACCTGGTATTCTCTATATATTGTGCACCAGGCAAAAAGCCAGATTCATGTTCTCATCAGGCTATTACGTCCGTGCAATGGACATCCTTTTAAACACAACTTTATTCACCCCCGCCCATCGGGGCTCGAGGAAATATTTGGGCTGCATGATGCTTCCAGGCAGAGCTGAAACCGACCGCACACGAGTACTGGTAAACCGCTTAGTGGCTCTAAGGGTGCCCAGGCAAAGCGATGCGAGTCGAACCGTCCATGCTTTAAAACCCTATTGGATTCATTGGGCGACAGGGCTTTGAATGTCATTTCATCTCAATGTCGGGTAAAAGTCCCACAAAATTGGAAGTAACGTCTCCAAAATGACCTATACAGTTTTGACGGGGACGTAAAACCTCAGGTCAATTGCAAACAAACACAATTTTATGACGAGAAAAATGGGCTTCACGGGAAAAAGTTCATTATTTTCCTTATTTTTGTCAAAAAAAAAAAAGGTTGCTGGTACTCGTTAGAACCGCCTCATCTATATTTAGATGAGAAATATAAGAAAAATATGGGACATTTCCATCGGAAAATGCTGGTTCTAGATACAGTGAAATTCCGCTATTAAGACCATCTACAATTAAGATTAATTCGGCTTTAAAAAGCTTATCAAGAAAGTTGCAGTTATTCTTTCTTTGTGTTTTCTGCATAGAATGTTCTCTGATCAGAGACCACTTTTGGGATTGTTCAAAAGTGGTCTTAAAGACCACTTTTGAACAGTTCCAAAGGTGGTCTTAATATAGGAATTTTACTGTACTGAAAAATGCTATTTTAGCACGCGGATATGCTACATCTATCGTAATGGTATGATAGTCTAGTGTCAAATAACTTGCAAGAACAGTATGTGAACTGCTTTGATGCATTTCTGCACCAAGACATAGGTCGTGGGTACTCGTTTGAACCGCCCCAATGAGGCGGTTCTAACGAGTACCCACATCCTATGTTTGCAGTAAAAATAAGAAAAAACGGGATTTGAACAACATGCACTTTATGTAGAGTAAACTTGGGTTCACGAGGGTATACAATTTTTTTTCTTATTTTCAGTTCCAAGACATAGGTGGTGGGTACTCGCTTGAACCGACTCTTCTAACGAGCACCAACAACATATGTTTGGTACTCGTTTGAACCGCCTCAATGAGGCGATTCTAACGAGCATCCAAAACCTATGTTTGCAGTAAAAATAAAAAACAAAATCATGGATTTTCACCAGAAAAGAAGCCATTTTGGAGATGTGAAAAAATGCACTTTATATAGAGAAAACTGGGGTTTACGGATTTATACATATTTTATCTTATTTCTGCTCCAAGACGTAGGTTAAGGGTACTCGTTAGAACCGCCTCATCGAGGCGGGGTTCTTACGAGCACCAACAAATCTATGTTTGCAGTAAAAATAGGAAAAGAAAACATGGACTTTCATCAGAAAAGTAGCCATTTTGGAGATGTGCAAATAATGCACTTTGTGGCACGGGTGCGTTATCTTAATGTATAACTTGCAAGAACAGTATGTGAAAATGCTTTGATGCCCCTCTTTCAAAATACATATAGCCACGTATACACATACTATATATAGGCATATATCATTGCACTTGCCATCCAGATTCACAATCTAACTATCAGAGAATCTTTTCAAATCTGAAATAATTCAGATTCAGTATGAAACTCATCTTGAAGTTCGTATTATGCTGTTTCATTTTAGCTGTTACAGAAAGTTACTACATGTACGTGGAACGAGGTAAGGTCAGATTTACTGCCTTTCTGCAAAGAATTTTATTTAATTTTTTATTTATTTACTTATTTTCAGTGTGTGATAATATTCGTTCAAGCAGTTTTTTATTGCATTGAGTTTTATGCCTTCCGGGCCAAATTTACCTGGACGGCGTTTGATTTTGTTATCATTACGAAAACACGCCTATACAAATACATTGTAACCTTTATTGCCCCCAAAAAACTGAAAATTTTTGGATGAAAAGTTGTGATATTTTTCTTATTTCTGCTCAAAATATAGATTGTGGGTACTCATTAGAACCGCCTCGTCGAGGCGCTTCTAACGCGTACACACAATCTATGTTAGAGCAGAAATAAGAAAAATATGGTTTACCCCTGCATACCCCAGTTTTACTATATAAAACTGTGGTTCAAGGGGGTCAAAATTATATAGGCGTGTTTTCGTGATGGCTGGGCAATTGCAACATAAGGAAAAATATCAACAAAGAAGTGAAGGCAATGATCAGGAATCGAAATAACTAACCAACACCTCCCATCAGAGACACCACAAGGAAAGAAACACGAATTTGAAATAAGCCCCGCCAAGCGAATTTGTGTCTTCGAGCATTCCGTCATGACAAATTTTAACTGCGCATGCCCAGCCATTCAGAGGGGCCAGGAATATGGCTTTCTGTCTGAAGGTTCCTCTTGATTCACTGCTTGTTTGAGCGAGCAGCGAAGGTTCTGGCGAGACAGCGCGGATGCGCAGGCTCGCCTGAACCTTCGCTGCTCGCATAGGCGATAAGTACCAAAATCGCTTGACGGGGCCCAAATAACTAAACCCTAAAAGGATAGTAACTGTCCCACAAAATGGCCAAACGGGTATCCAAAATAAAAAGATTCAAGCAATGGCAAATCATATTAAGTAAATAAACCGCGACAGAAGAACCGCGTAAAAAGTTTGTTTTTTTTTTTTTTTACTGGGGGGTTTAAGCCACAATCCTAGCACTTGGTTGTGTCGCGGTTTAGATAAATAATATGTTCAGTCCCCATGAAGGCGTTCTAACTCTTAAATACATCTTAAAAACGTTTTCTGCGCCCCGCTCATCGGGGCTTGACGAAATAGATGGGCTGCATGATTCTTCCAAAAAGAGCTGAAACTGACCGCACACGAGTACTGGTTAACCGCTAGCCTGACCAGGCAAAGCGGTGCGAGTCGAACCGTCCATGCTTATAAACCCTATTGCTTTCATTGGACGTCAGGGCTTGATATGTCATTTCATCTCAATGTCGGGTAAAAGTCCCACAAAATTGGAAGCAACGTCTTCAAAATGACTTACATGTATATTGTGTTGCCGGGGACGTTAAACCTCAAATCAAACAAAACATAAATACGTTTTCTGTATTTAATTTTTCCCCATGGAAATCCACAAATAATAATTATCAGTTACCCCCTGTATACATTGGATTGTAACGCATTGACCTGGTAAAGATATGCTATCTCAGGACTAGTGAGCTTTATCACGTCAACGTGACATTGCACTTTTTTAATGAACCGGACTACTGGTAAATGACAAAAAATGTTATTGTAACTGGGAACAATGGCAATATTTCTTGGAAAAAAAATCATAAGAAAAACATGGTCAGCTGATACTAAATATATCGACCGCCAGAATGCTTAGATGCACTGAGGACCATCAATAACTGACCGTAAATTGCTAATTTAAGAGTGTACAAGTGGATAAACTGATAAATAGAATACCGGATTCGTGTCTTTTGATATCAAGTTTATCAGGCTCGGCTTCGAGAACGCATGTAGAATCGCTCGGCAAGCCTCGCGATTCTACAAGCGTTCTCGAAGCCTTGCCTGATAAACTTGATATCAAAAGACACTCACCTGGTATTCTCTATATATCACAACAACAAAACAGTGTTTAAGTGTTCAACAATGGACAGCTCAGGTTTTGTTCTCGGGAATCCTAATGACTGCCTTGTTAGTTTTTCACTCGTGCTCGTTCCCAAAATCCAACTGCCCTTCATTTCTTTCATTCTCTCTGTATTACAGTGTCTGCAATGCAATGGCTATACTACAATAATCAAAAACGACGATCATCCATCCTGATGGTTATTTCAGTGCATTAACTCTTATCCTATACCCCTATCTTTGGAAACAGTGTAGATCCAGATCAGATGGCTTCTGAGGAAGCCATCTGATCAGGATCTACATTGTTTGACATTCAATTTATGAATTTGTAGGAATAAATTACATCAAGTAATCTGATTGGTCCAAAGTCAGAAATGGGTGTGGCTTAACTGAATATTCAGCAAGAGAAGGGTTAACATTTGCGGGATCCCCGGAAGATATTTGAACTTTCGGCCTAGCGGCCTCATGCTTAAGCAGCTTCCTCGGTACCCGGCAAATGTTAATGCATGAAAAACCATGGCTGATCCTATTACTATTATATTTATACTTTACTATTTATCAAACGCCAACAGACATCCGGCCCCTGATCTTTTCTGATACTAGTACGTCTGACAAAATTGTATAGTAAAGAAATAAGAAATAGTACAAACCTGGCGATGGCAGGATTCGAACTTGCCCTGGCAATATGTGTGTGTGTGAATTCGGGTTTAACGTCGCTTTCAACAATTTTTCAGTCATATCAGGACGGTGTCTGGTTGCGACAGGGAGCTCAATGCTCACGTTTATAGTGCTGCCTCACTGAAGTATCATGTCCCAGACACATTACATGATACCACACCCAGTCACATAATCCTGACACTGGGTCGACCAGTCCTAGCTCTACCCCATAAATCTGAGTGCCAAGCGAGGAGCAGCTTGTACCATTTTTAACGACTTTGGTATGTCGCGGCCCGGGATCGAACCCCAGACCTCCCGTTCCCCGGAGCGGACACTCTACCAACTGAGCTATCGGAGCCGGTGCCCTGGCAATATACAAATACAGGTAAATTCCGCTATTAAGACCACCTAAAATTAAGACTAATTCTGCTATAAAAAGCTTATTTTAAAGGGTAGGTTTAATTTTTCATTGTGGTTTCTGCTTACAATGTTCTCTGGTCAGGGACCACCTTTGGAACTGTTCAAAAGTGGTCTTGAAGACCACTTTTGAACAGTCCCGAAGGTGGTCTTAATATAGGAAATTTTACTTTATATGTGTTTGATCTCATATGTAACCTGTGGGTGAAGCCCCCGCCCATAGGGGCTTGAAGAAATATATGGGCTGCATGATGCTTCCACGCAGAGTTGAATCCGGCCCGCACACTAGTACTGGTAAAACGCTTAGAGGATCTAAGCCTGTCCAGGAACCGCGGTGCGAGGCGGACCGTCCATGCTAATAAACCCTATTGGTTTCATTGGGCGACAGGGCCTGAGATGTCATTTCATCTCAATGTCGGGTAAAAGTCCCACAAAATTGGAAGCAACGTCTCCAAAATGACCTTTACAGTGTTGACGGGGACGTTAAACCTCAAATCAAACAAACAAACAAATAACCTGTGGGTTGTCTGAGACTATTTTGTTACGAGAAAAGTTCTGTTCTGGTCGTTTGTTAGTTACATGTAACATATTGCTAAACAGTCTGGTCCAGAATGGGTGCCCATGCTCGCTGTTGTGGAACGTTCCTCATCCGAACTACGAATCGGATGTTTTGCTTATTCAGTGTTTGGAGGACGCGGGTTCGATACCTGCCGGGGTTCGGCAACATTCTGTCGTGGAGATTGATCATGAAATCTTTTCTACGCTCATTCCTTCCCTTCCGCTGATTCCAGAAGGGTAGTTGTCAGTTTCTGGCGAAAGAATGTGCAATGTACTGGATCTAAGCCTGCCCAGGAAAAGCAGTGCGAGTCGGACCGTCCATGCTTATAAACCCTTTTGGTTTTATTAGGCGACAGGGCTTGAGATGTCATTTCATCTCAATGTCGGGTAGAAGTCTCACAAAATTGGAAGCAACGTCTCCAAAATAACCTATACAGTGTTGACGGGGACGTTTAACCTCAAATCAGACAAAACTGGTTCACCGCTTACGTATAAGCCTGCCGAGGGAAAGTGGATAGGTAAACTGACCGGCTTAAAAATTACCTAAAATTATGTTGAATGGGCCGTTAAACTGCAATAAAAAACAAACACACAAAGAAACTCAGTGTGCATAACGTACACCCGTTCAAACTTTGATGAGCTTCATTTCATTTTGATCTGAGGTTTCAGTCATTCAATATTTCCTTACATCTTATCTGTCAACTGCAAGATAACACAAAGTGTTGTACATTTCATTTTTCATTGTAGACCTTGCACTGTCCAATCAGAATACATCTGGAATGTCAGTCAGATCTAAAAATGAAAAAAGTACTTGCCACAATAAGACCAATCAATGTATATTTCTTGATCCAGTTTTAGACTACTTTGGTGAATGACATTTTCTTGTCAATCTAACTTGATGCAAAGAGATTCATTGAAAGGTAGTTCATCAGAGTCTGAACGCTATTGTGTCCATAGGTGTAATCACATGGGAGTGCCGTTGCTTGCTATTTTTAGAACACAGACAGTCACGTGTGCATAGCATTACAATGGCCATATTCGACTGGGAAGTTCCGTGAAATTTCCGTGAAATTCCACGCAGGAGTGCGTTGTCTTTCTTGTAAAAGCCGATCACATGGTCCAATCAAATATGAGTTATTTTCAAATACATAAGCGATCATGGAGCACGATTCTATTCGAAGGAAAAGTCGAACCTTTCGTGCACCACGGTCGCTTATGAGCTATAGACAAATGAAATATTTGATTGGACCATGTTACCAGCTTTTACAAGAAAGGCACCACACTCCTACGTGGAATTTCACGGAAATTTCACGAAACCTACCAGTCGAATACCGTCAATAACACACCCGTGTGACATCATTACGAAAACACGCCTATACAAATACATTGCCAATTTTTGGGCCAAAAATTAGAAATTTTAAGATGAAAAATTGTGATATTTTTCTTATTTCTGCTCAAAACATAGATTGCGGGGACCCGGTAGAACCGCCTCGACAAGGCGATTCTATCGAGTACCTACAATATGTTTTTGAGCAGAAATAAGAAAAATAATGTATACCCCCTTAAACCCCAGTTTTACATTATTAAAGTGGGGATATATAGATTATATAGGCGTGTTCTCGTATTCCCATCGCCAAAATGGTTACTTTTATGATGAAAATCCGTGATATTTTTTCTTATTTTTACTGTAAACATAGGTTTTGGGTACTCGTTGGAACCGCCTCATTGAGGCGGTTCTAACGGCTACCCAAAATCAATGTCTTGGAGCAGAAATAAGAAAAATATGGTATACCCCCGTAAACCCCAGATTTTCTCGGTATAAAGTAGGGTTTGGGGATGTTCATTTCACGGATTAGTTCACGTGATTAAGAAATTTAATGTTTACGCCTGCAAACCCCAGTTTTATAGGGGTTTGAGGGGGTTAAAATTATATAGGCTGGTTTTCGTGATATGGTCTACGGCGTTATATAGAGTTTTAAAAAGTTGGCAGGACCAGCCAAAATCTAAAATTTTGCTCCCTACATATCTGGAAAACTATACGAATTAAGGGGAATTGGAACACCTGGCAGATTTTTCCGCCATTTTTTTAAAGGGAGACAACTTTCGGGACTTCCAGTTCGCTTTTATATAAGCCCTGTTTTACTCAAAAAGAGGTCTTTCCTTTAAGAGGTGATTCTAACATATGTCTGTAACATTTGTTTCTGTGAAAAAGACATCATTTTATATCATACTCCTGACTGGGATTCTTTATAACGGCAAACTTACGTATTATAACGGCACAATAATAGGGAACAAATACTGTCGTTATAACGCGGGTCCTCTGTAACATTATATGGGCCCCGTCAAGCGATTTTGGTACTTATCGCCCATGCGAGCAGTGAAGGTTCATCCGCGCAGTCTCGCCAGAACCTTCGCTGCTCGCTCATACAAGCAGTGAATCAAGAGGAACCTTCAGACAGAAAGCCATATCCCTGGCCCCTCTGAATGGCTGGGCATGCGCAGTTAAAATTTGTCATGACAACGGGGCTCATATTATTAAACATCCATTGAGTTATATGAACGACGTCGGGTCACAAGCAAAATGTAAGTGAACCTACCGCCCAGCAGGCACATGACGTAATTATGACGTCACATCAACGTTGGTGCTACGTCATGACGTTTATGCAACGTCATGACGTTGCGCCGACGTTGATTTGACGTTGCCATAGCGACATGTGCCTTCTGGGCGTGTTTCACCAATTTTGCTCGTGACCCGATGGTGTTCATACTTAAATGAGCGTCAAATACATAGAGGATATTTGATTTCTTCAGTGTAATATCGAATTGTATTTATTTCATCGAATGAACACCAAAACCGGTATTTTCACGAGTGGCGTAGCCACGAGGGAAAATACCAGTTTTGGTGTTCATGAGTGAAATAAAATTTGATCTTACACTGAAAAAATCAAATTTTCTGTTTCTTTCATGCTTTAAAAGGGCATTATTCAGCTGCACTAATCGCGTCATTCACCGTCAGTGAAAACTAACTTTGTTCCTGGTCGTTTCGCGTAAATTTAGTGGTATCCAGCGTATTAACGGGGTATAAAATCGGGTGTAAACTAAAAGTTTGCACCTGAGAAATAGCCTGGGATAACATTTTTATGAATGGTTACGGAAATAATTGAGATATTAGTTTCCCAAAGAAAGCGCGGGCAGATCTAACGTCGCGCAATAAAATACATGACGTCAGCGTCGAAAATGACGTGATTAACGTCCTCCTGACGTGTGAACGGTCTTAGCGTCAATTCTAATGCAGTTCATTAATTTTCAATCATCTGACGATGGAAAAAACTGACCACAGAATTAGATTGAGAAAAAAGTAGTCCCAAACAGTGAAAAATAAAATTGATATCTGTCACTGTTTGAAACAGTGACAATATCGTTTTCTATTTCACTGAGAAATCTCTATATTTCATTGAAAAGCATGTAAGAAATAACATTCATTTCTTAATTGCAACAACTTCATTAATAGTATAAAATATTTGCAGATAGAGGAATTTTTAAGCAAAACACCAAAACGAACATTCTTTTCTCACGCGACCAACTGCGTTCATACTTTAATTAACCGGGGAAAAATAAAATTCATTTCTTAGATGTGTATTTACAGTCGAACTTAAATGGCTCGAACACCTTTGAGACCTCGAAAATCTGTTCGAGACAGGGGTAGCCCGAGCCACTGAGGTTACTGTCAGGAGGCATAACGAGATACTTTTAGACATCTTATCGGTGTTTTATAATGAAAATGGGCTCGACAAAGTTAGCAGGATGGCAGGACAGCAGGATGAAACATGTTAAGTTAGCAGGATGGCAGGACAGCAGGATGAAACATTAAGTTAGCATGATGGCAGGACAGCAGGATGAAACATGTTAAGTTAGCAGGATGGCAGGACAGCAGGATGAAACATTAAGTTAGCAGGATGGCAGACAGCAGGATGAAACATAATAAGTGAACAGGATGGCAGGACAGCAGGATGAAATATTAAGTCAGCAGGATGGCAGGACAGCAGGATGAAACTAATAATTGAGGAGGATGGAAGAGCAGCAGGATGAGACCTTGTTCTGAATTTCAAAATATATACAACAATGTAATTGGCACCTATAGCTATGTTAGAAACTAGAAATCAAATTAAGTCCCTTCCCGTCTTTAAAGCGTACGGCCGCGAAAACCCAATTTTCGTCCTGCCACAAATTCACCCAGATGAAAAATTGTTTCAAATCACTAAACTTTTACCATCATCTTGTAGGCAACAAAAATCTATGTAAGAAAGTGAAAATTAAATTTGGCTCCTATCAGCGTTTAAAGCGTACGGCCGTGAAAACTCAATTTTCATCCTGCTGGAAGTGCAACACCGATTTTCATCCTGCTGAACCTGTCAAGTTAGCAGGATGAGAAATTCTTCTGAATTTCAAAATAATTACCACCATGTTGTAGGCATCTAAAAACTATGTAAGAAACTAGAAATCAAATTTAGCCCTTTCCCGTCTTTACAGCGTACGGCCGCGAAAACCCATTTTTCGTCCTGCCACAAATTCACCCAGATGAACAATTGTTTCAAATCACAAAACATTTACCATCATGTTGTAGGCAACAAAAATCTATGTAAGAAAGTGAAAATTAAATTTGGCTCCTGTCAGCGTTTAAAGCGTACGGCCGTGAAAACTTAATTTTCATCCTGCTGGACATGCAACATCAATTTTCATCCTGCTGAACCTGTCAAGTTAGCAGGATGGCAGCACAGCAGGATGAGAAATTCTTCTGAATTTCAAAATAGTTACCACCATGTTGTAGGCATCTAAAAACTATGTAAGAAGCTAGAAATCAAATTTAGCCCTTACCCGTCTTAAAAGCGTACGGCCGCGAAAACCTATTTTTCGTCCTGCCACAAATTCACCCAGATGAAAAATTGTTTCAAATCACAAAACATTTACCATCATGTTGTAGGCAACAAAAATCTTTGAAAGAAAGTGAAAATTAAATTTGGCTCCTATCAGAGTTTAAAGCGTACAGCAGAGAAAACTCAATTTTCATCCTGCTGGAAATGCAACATCAATATACATCCTGCTAAACCTGTCAAGTTAGCAGGATGGCAGCACAGCAGGATGAGAAATTGTTCTGAATTTCAAAATATTTACCACCATGTTGTAGGCATCTAAAAACTCTGTAAGAAACTAGAAATCAAATTTAGCCCTTTCCCGTCTTTAAAGCGTACGGCCGCAAAACCCAATTTTCGTTCTGCCACAAATACACCCTGATGAAAAGTTGTTTCAAATTACAAAACATTTACCATCATGTTGTAGGCAACAAAAATCTATGTAAGAAAGTGAAAATTAAATTTGGCTTCTGTCAGCGTTTAAAGCGTACAACCGTGAAAACTCAATTTTCATCCTGCTGGAATTGCAACACAATTTTCATCCTGCTGAACCTGTCAAGTTGGCAGGATGGCAGCACAGCAGGATGAGAAATTCTTCTGAATTTCAAAATATTTACCACCATGTTGTAGGCATCTAAAAACTATGTAAGAAACTAGAAATCAAATTTAGCCCTTTCCCGTCTTTAAGGCGTACGGCCGCAAAAACCTATTTATCGTCCTGCCACAAATACACCCAGATGAAAAATTGTTTCAAATCACAAAACATTTACCATCATGTTGTAGGCAACACAAATCTATGAAAGAAAGTGAAAATTAAATTTGGCTCCTATCAGCGTTTAAAGCGTACGGCCGTGAAAACTCAATTTTCATCCTGCTGGAAATGCAACATCAATTTTCATCCTGCTGAACCTGTCAAGTTAGCAGGATGGCAGCACAGCAGGATGAGAAATTCTTCTGAATTTCAAAATATTTACCACCATGTAGTAGGCATCTAAAAACTATGTAAGAAACTAGAAATCAAATTTAGCCCTTTCCCGTCTTTACAGCGTACGGCCGCTAAAACCCATTTTTCGTCCTGCCACAAATTCACCCAGATGAAAAATTGTTTCAAATCACAAAACATTTACCATCATGTTGTAGGCAACACAAATCTATGTAAGAAAGTGAAAATTAAATTTGGCTCCTGTCAACGTTTAAAGAGTACGGCCGTGAAAACTCAATTTTCATCCTGCTGGAAATGCAACATCAATTTTCATCCTGCTGAACCTGTCAAGTTAGCAGGATGGCAGCACAGCAGGATGAGAAATTCTTCTGAATTTCAAAATATTTACCACCATGTTGTAGGCATCTAAAAACTATGTAAGAAACTAGAAATCAAATTTAGCCCTTTCCCGTCTTTAAGGCGTACGGCCGCGAAAACCTATTTTTCGTCCTGCCACAAATACACCCAGATGAAAAATTGTTTCAAATCACAAAACATTTACCATCATGTTGTAGGCAACAAAAATCTATGAAAGAAAGTGAAAATTAAATTTGGCTCCTATCAGCGTTTAAAGCGTACGGCCGTGAAAACTCAATTTTCATCCTGCTGGAAATGCAACATCAATTTTCATCCTGCTGAACCTGTCAAGTTAGCAGGATGGCAGCACAGCAGGATGAGAAATTCTTCTGAATTTCAAAATATTTACCACCAAGTAGTAGGCATCTAAAAACTATGTAAGAAACTAGAAATCAAATTTAGCCCTTTCCCGTCTTTACAGCGTACGGCCGCGAAGACCCATTTTTCGTCCTGCCACAAATTCACCCAGATGAAAAATTGTTTCAAATCACAAAACATTTACCATCATGTTGTAGGCAACAAAAATCTATGAAAGAAAGTGAAAATTAAATTTGGCTCCTATCAGCGTTTAAAGCGTACGGCCGTGAAAACTCAATTTTCATCCTGCTGGAAATGCAACATCAATTTTCATCCTGCTGAACCTGTCAAGTTAGCAGGATGGCAGCACAGCAGGATGAGACATTCTTCTGAATTTCAAAATATTTACCACCATGTAGTAGGCATCTAAAAACTATGTAAGAAACTAGAAATCAAATTTAGCCCTTTCCCGTCTTTAAGGCGTACGGCCGCGAAAACCTATTTTTCGTCCTGCCACAAATACACCCAGATGAAAAATTGTTTCAAATCACAAAACATTTACCATCATGTTGTAGGCAACAAAAATCTATGAAAGAAAGTGAAAATTAAATTTGGCTCCTATCAGCGTTTAAAGCGTACGGCCGTGAAAACTCAATTTTCATCCTGCTGGAAATGCAACATCAATTTTCATCCTGCTGAACCTGTCAAGTTAGCAGGATGGCAGCACAGCAGGATGAGACATTCTTCTGAATTTCAAAATATTTACCACCATGTAGTAGGCATCTAAAAACTATGTAAGAAACTAGAAATCAAATTTAGCCCTTTCCCGTCTTTAAGGCGTACGGCCGCGAAAACCTATTTTTCGTCCTGCCACAAATACACCCAGATGAAAAATTGTTTCAAATCACAAAACATTTACCATCATGTTGTAGGCAACAAAAATCTATGAAAGAAAGTGAAAATTAAATTTGGCTCCTATCAGCGTTTAAAGCGTACGGCCGTGAAAACTCAATTTTCATCCTGCTGGAAATGCAACATCAATTTTCATCCTGCTGAACCTGTCAAGTTAGCAGGATGGCAGCACAGCAGGATGAGACATTCTTCTGAATTTCAAAATATTTACCACCATGTAGTAGGCATCTAAAAACTATGTAAGAAACTAGAAATCAAATTTAGCCCTTTCCCGTCTTTAAGGCGTACGGCCGCGAAAACCTATTTTTCGTCCTGCCACAAATACACCCAGATGAAAAATTGTTTCAAATCACAAAACATTTACCATCATGTTGTAGGCAACAAAAATCTATGAAAGAAAGTGAAAATTAAATTTGGCTCCTATCAGCGTTTAAAGCGTACGGCCGTGAAAACTCAATTTTCATCCTGCTGGAAATGCAACATCAATTTTCATCCTGCTGAACCTGTCAAGTTAGCAGGATGGCAGCACAGCAGGATGAGAAATTCTTCTGAATTTCAAAATATTTACCACCAAGTAGTAGGCATCTAAAAACTATGTAAGAAACTAGAAATCAAATTTAGCCCTTTCCCGTCTTTACAGCGTACGGCCGCGAAGACCCATTTTTCGTCCTGCCACAAATTCACCCAGATGAAAAATTGTTTCAAATCACAAAACATTTACCATCATGTTGTAGGCAACAAAAATCTATGAAAGAAAGTGAAAATTAAATTTGGCTCCTATCAGCGTTTAAAGCGTACGGCCGTGAAAACTCAATTTTCATCCTGCTGGAAATGCAACATCAATTTTCATCCTGCTGAACCTGTCAAGTTAGCAGGATGGCAGCACAGCAGGATGAGACATTCTTCTGAATTTCAAAATATTTACCACCATGTAGTAGGCATCTAAAAACTATGTAAGAAACTAGAAATCAAATTTAGCCCTTTCCCGTCTTTACAGCGCATTACGATAACACACCCGTGCGACATAGTGCATTTTCCCATCTCCAAAATGGCTACTTTTCTGATGAAAATATGTGATATTTTTCTTACAAATACTGTAAACATAGGTTGTGGGTGCTCGTTAGAACCGCCTCATTGAGGCGGTTCTAACGAGTACCCACAACCTATGTCTTTGAGCAAAAATAAGAAAAATAATGTACACCCCCTTAAACCTCAGTTTTCTCTGTATAAAGTGGGGTTTAGGGGGGTCTTCATTTCACGGACTTGTTCACGTAATGGTACGGCCGCTAAAACCCATTTTTCGTCCTGCCACAAATTCACCCAGATGAAAAATTGTTTCAAATCACAAAACATTTACCATCATGTTGTAGGCAACACAAATCTATGTAAGAAAGTGAAAATTAAATTTGGCTCCTGTCAACGTTTAAAGCGTACGGCCGTGAAAACTCAATTTTCATCCTGCTGGAAATGCAACATCAATTTTCATCCTGCTGAACCTGTCAAGTTAGCAGGATGGCAGCACAGCAGGATGAGAAATTCTTCTGAATTTCAAAATATTTACCACCATGTTGTAGGCATCTAAAAACTATGTAAGAAACTAGAAATCAAATTTAGCCCTTTCCCGTCTTTAAGGCATACGGCCGCGAAAACCTATTTTTCGTCCTGCCACAAATACACCCAGATGAAAAATTGTTTCAAATCACAAAACATTTACCATCATGTTGTAGGCAACAAAAATCTATGAAAGAAAGTGAAAATTAAATTTGGCTCCTATCAGCGTTTAAAGCGTACGGCCGTGAAAACTCAATTTTCATCCTGCTGGAAATGCAACATCAATTTTCATCCTGCTGAACCTGTCAAGTTAGCAGGATGGCAGCACAGCAGGATGAGAAATTCTTCTGAATTTCAAAATATTTACCACCAAGTAGTAGGCATCTAAAAACTATGTAAGAAACTAGAAATCAAATTTAGCCCTTTCCCGTCTTTACAGCGTACGGCCGCGAAAACCCATTTTTCGTCCTGCCACAAATTCACCCAGATGAAAAATTGTTTCAAATCACAAAACATTTACCATCATGTTGTAGGCAACAAAAATCTATGAAAGAAAGTGAAAATTAAATTTGGCTCCTAGCAGCGTTTAAAGCGTACGGCCGTGAAAACTCAATTTTCATCCTGCTGGAAATGCAACATCAATTTTCATCCTGCTGAACCTGTCAAGTTAGCAGGATGGCAGCACAGCAGGATGAGAAATTCTTCTGAATTTCAAAATATTTACCACCAAGTAGTAGGCATCTAAAAACTATGTAAGAAACTAGAAATCAAATTTAGCCCTTTCCCGTCTTTACAGCGTACGGCCGCTAAAACCCATTTTTCGTCCTGCCACAAATTCACCCAGATGAAAAATTGTTTCAAATCACAAAACATTTACCATCATGTTGTAGGCAACACAAATCTATGTAAGAAAGTGAAAATTAAATTTGGCTCCTGTCAACGTTTAAAGCGTACGGCCGTGAAAACTCAATTTTCATCCTGCTGGAAATGCAACATCAATTTTCATCCTGCTGAACCTGTCAAGTTAGCAGGATGGCAGCACAGCAGGATGAGAAATTCTTCTGAATTTCAAAATATTTACCACCATGTTGTAGGCATCTAAAAACTATGTAAGAAACTAGAAATCAAATTTAGCCCTTTCCCGTCTTTAAGGCGTACGGCCGCGAAAACCTATTTTTCGTCCTGCCACAAATACACCCAGATGAAAAATTGTTTCAAATCACAAAACATTTACCATCATGTTGTAGGCAACAAAAATCTATGAAAGAAAGTGAAAATTAAATTTGGCTCCTATCAGCGTTTAAAGCGTACGGCCGTGAAAACTCAATTTTCATCCTGCTGGAAATGCAACATCAATTTTCATCCTGCTGAACCTGTCAAGTTAGCAGGATGGCAGCACAGCAGGATGAGAAATTCTTCTGAATTTCAAAATATTTACCACCAAGTAGTAGGCATCTAAAAACTATGTAAGAAACTAGAAATCAAATTTAGCCCTTTCCCGTCTTTACAGCGTACGGCCGCGAAAACCCATTTTTCGTCCTGCCACAAATTCACCCAGATGAAAAATTGTTTCAAATCACAAAACATTTACCATCATGTTGTAGGCAACACAAATCTATGAAAGAAAGTGAAAATTAAATTTGGCTCCTATCAGCGTTTAAAGCGTACGGCCGTGAAAACTCAATTTTCATCCTGCTGGAAATGCAACATCAATTTTCATCCTGCTGAACCTGTCAAGTTAGCAGGATGGCAGCACAGCAGGATGAGAAATTCTTCTGAATTTCAAAATATTTACCACCAAGTAGTAGGCATCTAAAAACTATGTAAGAAACTAGAAATCAAATTTAGCCCTTTCCCGTCTTTACAGCGTACGGCCGCGAAAACCCATTTTTCGTCCTGCCACAAATTCACCCAGATGAAAAATTGTTTCAAATCACAAAACATTTACCATCATGTTGTAGGCAACACAAATCTATGAAAGAAAGTGAAAATTAAATTTGGCTCCTATCAGCGTTTAAAGCGTACGGCCGTGAAAACTCAATTTTCATCCTGCTGGAAATGCAACATCAATTTTCATCCTGCTGAACCTGTCAAGTTAGCAGGATGGCAGCACAGCAGGATGAGAAATTGTTCTGAATTTCAAAATATTTACCACCATGTTGTAGGCACATAAAAACTATGTAATAAACTAGAAATCAAATTAAGCCCGTCTTTAAAGCGTACGGCCGCAGAAACCCAATTATGGTTTGTCTTTAGGTGCTTGTGTCGCTTATATTTATTTTGGATATCCTATTGGCCATTTTGTAGGAAAGTAACTGTCCTTTTGGCTCGGCTGTTTTCGAAAAAAACGAGGAGGTATTGTCATAGCTCTGGCGTCGTCTACGTGGTCGTCGTCGTCTGCGTCGTCGTGCAAAAATGTGTAATATCTGTCGTTACTGAAAAAATTTACTAGAAACTTGAACTAGTTGTTATTATGAAGGGGAACTCATACCAATAGATGAGGTAACCCTCAAAATATTTTTGGCACAGTTATGCCCCTTTTCGCCAAAGATTGAAAACTGCCTATCTTGAATCAGCGGAAGAGATAGAATGACTGTAGAAAATTTTTTAATGATCAATCTCTTGAAAGAATGTAGCTAACCTCAGCAGGTATTGAATATGCTTCGTCAAACGCGCATATGACTGAGCTACCGAGGCCAGCGGCGTAACATGGTAAAATAAGGCACATTGTTGCCAAAATATAGTAATGTCACTTTATGTGTAGTTAAGTTTGATTTAGACATAGGTCTCCTTAGCCGGCCTTGCTAGCTCAGTCGGATGCGCGTCTGACTGGTGATCAGGAGGACGTGGGTGCGATACCTGCCGGGGTCGGCAACATTCTTTCGTGGGGATTGATCATGAAATCTTTTCTACTGGCATTTTCTCCCTTCCACTTAATCAAGAAGGGCAGTTGTCAGTTTCTGGCGAAAGAATGTGCACTGTACTGCTCATCCACTTACGTGAACGCCTGCCCAGGAAAAGTGTGGATAGGAAAACTGACCGGATCAAAAATTAGCTAAAAAAGTATTCACTGGGCTGTTAAACTCCAAAACAAACAAACAAACATAGCTGTCCTTGAAGCCAGTAACCGAATCGGCCAGTAACCAAACTATATACCTGCCAGCATTCATAAATTGAGCACTTGCTAAACAAAATTTCCTAAATATGACATGCTGAGTCTCCTTTATTGAAATGCTGTCTATCCATTATGGCACACATATGTTAAGTCGATTCAGGCGCAAAAGATTTATAAGTTGCAGATAATAAGCTTTTAATATTGCAACCAATTAATTTATTCGAGTTTTAACTTCTCCGTCAACACAGTTTAGATCATTTTGGAGACGATGCTTCCAGTTCTGTAGGAATTTTACTCGACCTAAAGATGAAATGACATCTGCAGCCCTGCCGCATAATGTAACCAATAGCGTGTATATGCTTGAACAGTCTAACCCGAAACACTTTTGCTGGGAAGATCTAGAACATCTAAGCAGTTTAACAGTACTCATGTGCGATCCGTTTCAGATATGCCTGAAAGCATCAATCTATTTCTTCAGTTCCCGAAGGGCGGGAGCCATGTATCCGATTAATAAATGTGTGAAATTTATCTATGTGACATGTAGTTTATAGTTCAGTGACATAGCCTTATCGGCCCGCAACCATGATGGCTTGAAGAAATACATGGGCTGCATGATGCTTCCACCCAGAGCTGAAACCGACCGCACATGAGTGCTGGTAAACCGCTTAGGGGATCTAAGCCTGCCCAGACAAAGCAGTGCGTGTCCATGCTTATAAACCCTTTATGTTTACTTTGGTGACAGGGCTTGAGATGTCATTTCATCGCAAGGTCGGGTAGAAGTCCCACAAAATTGGAAGTAAGGTCTCCAAAATGACCTATACAGTTATGAAAGGGATGTCAAACCTCAAATCAAATTTACAAAAAGTAAACCTCATACCTTGAATACTATCTCATTGCATGGAATATAAAAAGTTCCATGTCAATATGACCTTCATTTCATGGTTTAGTTGTTTTTGGTTTATTTCTGGAAGACTGTTATTATGTAATATTTCATGGTACATTGTTTTTAGTTCACCCGAGCGGAAGGCTGCAGGGGTGGGGGGGGGGGGGGGGGCTATTGTGATTGCTCACCGTTCGTCGAAGTCTGTCCATCCATCTGTGCGTCCATCCCTTTTCAATTCTTTCAAATGACATCTCCTCCTAAACCACTGAACAAATTTTGACCAAACTTGGCAGAAATTTTCTCTGGGTGATCATCTCCCAAAGTTGTTGAAAGAATTCCATTCCATGAGAAAAGGGGAAAATATGAACATTTTTTAAAAAATCTTCTTGTCTTAAACCAGAAGGCTCAGGTCTTAGATATTTGTTATGAAGCTTCATCTAGTGGACCTATACCATGACTGTTCAAATTTTGTCTCTAGTGCCAAAAATGACTACGCACCAGGGCCCACTGTTTTTTTTACATAGACTTATATAGGGAAACCCTATAAAAATCTTCTTGTCTGAGACCAGACGGCTCAGGTCTTTGATATTTGGGTTGAAGTTTCATCAAGTGGAGCTGTACGAAGATTCTACAAATTATAGCCCTGGGGCCCCACCCCTAAGCATACATGCTTCACAACAGCTTAAATAGGGAAAATTTTTAAAAATCTTCTTGTCTAAAACCATAAGGCCTAGGTCTTTGATATTTGGTAGGAATGATCATCTGGTGGACCTCTTCTAAGATTGTTCAAATCATAGCCCTGGAGCCAAAAATGACCCCACACCGGGGCTCAATGGTTTAACATTGGCTCATATACGGAAAATCAGAAGAAAAAAAATTCTTGTCTGAAACCAGTGCCCAGGTGTTTGATATTTGATATGAAGCTTCATCTAGTGGACCGCTTCAAAGATTGTTGCAATAATCCTGGGGCCTTATCTGGAACTGGCCGGGGGGCGACTGGATTTACATATAATTATAAAGGAAAACTTATAAGAATATTTTTGTCTGAAACCAGAAGGCCGAGGTCTTTATTATTTGGAATGAAGCTTCATCTAGTGAACCTATAATAAGATTGTTCAAATTATAGCCCTGCGACAAAATATGGCCTTAGGGCATGGCCAACTCGATTTACATGGACTTATATAGGGAAAACCTTTCAAAATCTTCTCGTCTAAAACAAGAAGGCTCAGATGTTTGATATTTGGTATGAAGCTTCTTCTAGTGAACCTCTACCAAGATTGTTCAAATTATAGCCATGGGGCCAAAAAGGGCCCCACCTCGGGACCCACTGATTTTACATATACATATTACAGGGAAAACCTTTAAAACTCTTCTTATCTGATACCAGAAGACCAAAGTCTTGGGTATTTGGTATGAATCTTTGTCTAGTGGGCCTCTACCAAGAATGTTTAAATTACAGCCCTGGAACCAAAAATGCACCCACACTGGGACCTACTGATTTTGGATAGGCTTATATACGGAAAACCTTTTAAAATGTTCTTGTCTGAAACCAGAAGTCCCAAGTCGTCCATAATTGGTATGAATCTTTTTCTAGTGGACCTCTAACATGATTGTTCAAATTATAGCCCTGGGGCCAAAAATGACCCTGCACAGGGGCACCCTAGTTTTACATTGGCATTTATCTAGAGAAGACCTTTAAAAAACTTCTTGTCTGAAACCACAAGGCCCAGGTCTTTGATATTTGGTATGAAGATTCATCTAGTTGACCTCTACCATGATCAAATAATAGTCTGTTCAAATAATAGCCTGGCGCCAAAAATTGCTCTGTCCCGGGGCCCGCTGGCTTTACATAGACTTACATAGACAAAACATTTGAAAATTTTCTTGTCGGAAACCAAGGTCTCAGTTATTTGGTATGAAGCTTCATCTAGAGGATCTCTACCACGATTGTTCAAATCAAAGCCCGGGGGCGAAAATTTACCTCACCATTGGGCCCACTGGTCTTACATGGACTTATAGAGGGAAAACTTTTAGAAATCTTCTTGATTGAAACCAGACGGCCCAGGACTTCGATATTTGATATTAAGCTTCGTTTATTGGACCTCTACCAAAATTTTTCAAATTATGGAACTGGGGAAAAATATTGCCCAGCCATGCCCTGGGACCCACATGTAAATCTAGCCAACCTCGGCTCAGTCGGATGCGCGTCTGACTGGTGACCAGGAGGACGCGGGTTTGACTCCCGCCGGGGTCGGCAACATTCTTTCATGAAGATTGATCATGAAATCCTTTCTACGGTCATTCTCTGATTCAAGAAGGGCAGTTGTCAGTTTCTGGCGAAAGAATGTGCACTGTACTGGTTAACTGCTTACTTATAAGCCTGTCCAGGAAAGTGTGGATAGGTAAACTGACCGGCTCAAAAATGACCTAAATAGTGTTGACTGGGCCGTTAAACTCCAAACAAACAAACAAAACATGTAAATCTATTAGCTCAGGTGAGCGATAAAGGAAGATCATCATGGTCCTCTTGTTTAGACTTGTCATCAGCATTAGTCGTAGAATCTGTTAGCTAAGATTATCGATACAGGACATGATTGTCCTCCTTTTTTTAGCTGTATTGAGCCGAAGGCTCCGGGGGAGCAATTGTGATCCCTCACCGTCCGTTGTCGTCGTCGTCCGTCCGTCCGTCCACAATTTCTTTAAACGACATCTCCTCCTAAACCACTGAACAGATTCTAACCAAAATTGGCAGAAATGATCCTTAGGTGGTCCTCTATCAAAGTTGTTCAAAGAATTCAATTCAATGCAGAACTCTGGTTGCCATGGCAACGAAAAGGAAAAAATAAGAAAAAAAAAACTTTAAAAATCTTTTTCTCTGAAACCAGAGGGCGTAGGTCTTTGATATTTGGTATGAAGCTTCATCTAGTGGGCCTCTACCAAGATGTTTAATTTATAGCCCGGGAGCCAAAAATGGCCCCGCCCTGGGGCCCACTGGTTTTATATAGGATTATATAGGGAAAACCTTTAAAAATCTTCTTGTCTGAAACCAGACGGCCTAGGTCTTTGATATTTAGTATGCAGCTTCATCTAGTAGACCTCTACCAAGATTGTTAAAATTATAGCACTAGGGCCAAAAATGGCCCCGCACCGGGGCCCACTGGTTTTATGTAGGCTTCTATAGGGAAAACCTTCAAAAATCTTCTTTTCTGAAACCAGAAAGCCCAGGTCTTTGATATTTGGTATGAAGCTTCATCTAATGGGCCTCTACCAAGATTATTCAAATTATAGCCCTGGGGCCAAAAATGGCCCCGCCCCGGGGCCAACTGGTTTTATATAGACATATGGGGAAAACATATAAAAAATCTTCTTGTCTGAAACGAGAAGGCACAGGTTTTTTATATTTGGTATGAAGCTTCATTTATGGAACCTCTACCAAGATTGTTCAAATTATAGCCCTGGGGCCAAAAACGCCCCTGAGCCGGGACCCACTGGTATTACATAGGCTTATATACTGAGAACAAATAAAATTTTCTTGTCTGAAACCAGAAGGCCCAAGTCTTTGATATTTGGTACGAAGCTTCATCTAGTGAACCTCTACCAAGACTGTTCAAATTATAGCCCTGGGGCCAAAAACGCCCCAGCGCCGGGGCCCACTGGTTTTACATTGGCTTATATAGGGAAAACCTTTTAAAATCTTCGTCTCTGAAACCAGAAGGCCCAGGTCTTTGATATTTGGTATGAAGGCTTATCTAGTGGACCTCTACCTAGATTGTTCAAATTATAGCCCTGGGGCCAAAAACGCCCCCGCCTCGGGGCCAACTGGTTTTACATAGACTTATATATGGAAAACCTTTAAACAATATTCTTCTCTGAAACCAGAAGGCCCAGGTCTTTTATATTTGTAATAAAGCTTCATCCAATGGACCTATACCAAGATTGTTCAAATTATAACCCTGGGGCCAATAATGCCCCCGCTCCGGGTCCCACTGGTTTTACATAGGCTTATATAGGGAAAACCTATAGGGAAAGCATAGGGCCAAAAACGACCCTGCTCCAGGCCCACTGGTTTTATATCAGGCCTCATACTTTTCAGGCATATGCAGGATTTCAGGCTTTTAAAGCAGGATTTCTTTCATTTTTCTTGATTTCAGGCTTTTTAGATTTTGAATTTTCCTCCATTGACTATTGAACGCTTATCCGGCTGAATGAAATTATTTATCTACAACCATTTCTGACTTTTTACCAATCAAATTACTTGATAAAATGTATTTGTTCATTTCACAAACTGCATTACAAACAATGTAGATCCTGATCAGATGGCTTATTCAGAAGCCATCTGATCTGGATCTACACTGTTTGCAAAGGTAATGGTTGACTTGTTCAGCACAATAATGGTAATGGCTGCAAAGTCAGGTCTTTCAGGCACGGAAAAGCTTCGTCAGTATAAGGCCTGTTACATAGGCTTATACTGGGAAATCATAAAAAAATCGTCTTGTCTGAAACCAGAAGGCCAAGGTTTTTGATATTTGGAATGAGCTTCATCTAGTGGACCTCCACCAAGATTGTTCAAATTATAGCCCTGGGGCCAAAAACGCCCTCGCGCCATGCCCCACTGGTTTTAAATAGGCTTATATAGGGAAAACCTTTAAAAATCTTCTCTGAAGCCAGAAGGCCAAGGTCTTTGATATTTGGTATGAAGCTTCATCTAGTGAACCTCTACCAAGATTGTTCAAATTATAGCTCTGGGGCCAGAAATGCTCCTACGCCGGGGCCCATTGTTTTCACATAGGCTTATATTTGGAAAACCTTTAAAAGTCTTCTTGTCTGAAACCAGAAGGCCCAGGTCTTTGATATTTGGTTTGAAGCTTCATCTAGTGGATTTATACCATGGTTGTTCAAATTATAGCCGTGGGGCCAAAAACGGTTTTATATAGGCTTATATAGGGAAAACATATAAAAATCTTCTTGTCTGAAACCAGAAGGCCCAGATCTTTGATATTTGGTATGAAGCTTCATCAAATGGACCGCTACCATGATCTTTCAAATCATAGCATGGGTGCCACAAATGGCCCCGCCCTTCGGCCCACTGGTTTTACATAGACTTATATAGAGAAAACTTGTTCGAAACCAGAAGGCCCATGCCTTTGATATTCAATGTTAAGCTTCATTCAGTGGACCTCTGCTTAGATTGTTCAAATTATAGACCTGGGTCTAAAAATTGCACCGCCCTGGGACCTACATGTTAATCTCTTAGCTCAGGTGAGCGATATAGGACCATCATGGTCCTCTTGTTTTAATCTCACCTGTCACGTAGTAACAAGGTGAGCTTTTGTGATCACTTTTTGTCCGTCGTCAGTGCGTCCGTCCGTGCGTGCGTCCGTAAACTATTTCTTCAAACAACATCTCCTCCTAAACCACTGATCGGATTTTGACTAAACTTCACAGGAATGATCCTTAGGTGGTCCCCTTTCAAATTTGTTTAAAATGGTTCCGTTCCGTTGCACATCAAGGTCACAGGAGCCAAAAATAGATTTTTTTTTCAATGAAAACTTAAAAAATCTTCTCCTCTGAAACCGCAAGGCCCAGGTCTTTGATATATGGTGTGTAGCTTCATCTAGTGAACCTCTACCAAGATTGTTCAAATTGAAGCCCTGGGGCCAAAAATGCCCCCGCCCCAGGGCCCACCAGTTTTACATAGACTTATATGGGGAAAAACCTTTAAAAACCTTCTTGTCTGAAACCAGAAGGCCCAGGTCTTTGATATTTGGTATGAAGCTTCATCTAGTGGACCTCTACCATAATTGTTCAAAATATAGTCCTGGAGCCAAACATGCCCCCGCTCCGGGGCCCACTGGTTTCACATAGGCGTGTATAGGGAAAACCTTTAAAAATCTTCTTGTCTGAAACCAGAAGGCCCAGATCTTTGATATTTGGTATGAAGCTTCATCTAGTGGACCTCTACCAAGATTGTTCAAAATATAGTCTTGGGGCCAAAAATCCCCCCGCGCCGAGGCCCACTGGTTTCCCATAGTGATATAGGGAAAACATTTACTATCTTCTTGTCTGAAACCAGAAGGCCCAGGTCTTTGATATTTGGCATGAAGCTTCATCTAGTGGACCTCTACCAAGATTGTTAAAAATATAGTCCTGGGGCCAAAAATGCCCTAGCACCTGCGCCCACTGGTTTCACATAGGCGTATATAGGGAAAAACCTTTAAAAATCTTCTTGTCTGAAACCAGAAGGCCTGTGACTTTGATATTTGGCATGAAGCTTCATCTAGTGGACCTCTACCAAGATTGTTCAAAATATTGTCCTGAGGTCAAAAATGCCCCCGCGACGGGCCAACTGGTTTCACATAGGCATATATAGGGATAACCTTTAAAAATCTTCTTGTCAGAAACCAGAAGGCCAAGGTCTTTGATATTTGGTATGAAGCTTCATCTAATGGACCTCTACCAAGATTGTTCAAATAATAGCCTTGGGGCCAGAAATGTCCTTGCGCCAGGACCCACTAGTTTTACATAGGCATATATAGGAAAAAACCTTTAAAAATCTTCTTGTATGAAACCAGAAGACCCAGGTCTTTGATGTTTGGTATGTAGCTTCATGTAGTGAACCTCTACTGATATTGTTCAAATGACAGCCCTGGCGCCAAAAAATGTCCCCGCACCAGGGCCCACTGGTTTTACATAGGCTTATATAGGGAAGACCATTAAAAATCTTCTTTTCTGAAACCAGAAAACCAAGGTCTTTGATATTTTGTATGAAGCTTCATCTAGTGGGCAGCTACCAAATTTGTTCAAATTATAGCCCTTGGGCCAAGAATGTACTAGAGACACTGATTCTCAGGTGAGCGATTCAGGGCCCTCTGGGCCCTCTTGTTATTAATTTACGTGTTTTGTTATAGAAAACATTATGCATACTGCCCTGCCAATCGATGCTTGAAGAATTAGATGGGCTTCGTGTGCTTCCACGCAGAGATGATTCCGACCGCACTCCAGTACTGGCAAATTGCGCGGATCTAAGCCTGCTTAGGCAAACCAGTGCGATTCGGGTCGTCCATGCTTATGTGGACCCATGCTCTAACAAACAAAACAATAGTATGTTTTACGTCCCACTAACAGCAAAGGTTATACGGAGACGGGACCTCGGTTTAAAGACTCATCCAAAAGACTGGAGAAGCCCGGGCTCGAATCCACGACACCTGGTTTATGGTGCGAGAAGCATAACCACTACACCACGGATGTATGTATGTATGCATTCATGCATGCATGCAAGCATGCACAATCGCACGCATGCATGCACGCTCGCATGCATGCATGCACGCACATGTAGTCATGCATGTATGTATGTTTGCATGTATGTATATATGTATGTACAAACACGCATGTACATAGTTATACAAGTACGAGCGCATAAGTCTGAGCACACGTGTCGGTGTGTGTATACAAGTACGCACATACATACATGCGCTCAGACGTATGATTTAACATGTATGATTGTTCTCAATTAACCTAGAGGTGCATAGTATAAAGTTAAGATGGTGGATAGTATGTAGCTGGATGATTGTATGATTCTATTAATTAAAAGCTGTGAATCGATATTCTGTATTTTGTTGATTATTTTAATGGCATTCCTAGCTATCACAGGAGTTTTGTAGCTAATTTCCGGCTTTGATTCAGAAATGCTGAAATATGATTCCCCCGCAAAAAAGTATTCTGGTTTGTTTACAGTTTTTAGCCCAATTTCGTTCATATCATATTTATCAGGTAAATTTGAACATTTTCTCGCGCCTATATGTATGCATGTATTGATTTATGTTTTCAAATGCCTTGCAAAATCATAAATAATATACAATCGAATAATTTTACCCTTTCACTCCTGAGGTTCAGAACAGGACTTTTGTGTGTATTTATTCTTATAGAAAGTTACTATTTCCCAGTTAATTGACATGATGGCAAACATGTACAGGTATATCCTGGCGAGACTGCACATTACGTGCCGTATCATCTTGATCTACAAGCTTTGCACCGGTCTACAAGGTTGAAAGGGTTAAAAAATATCGTTTGTATAAATTCCAAGTAGTAACAAATAACTTCGGATAATAACCCTTTACTGACCGACATCAAACATGGTATTCTGCCCTTTTTAGACAGGTCTAATTGCAAAACATGTTGTCACGTTTATTGTTAATTTTAATTCGGGTTCCGTAGCTTAAGCAAACATTGAAGACACCGATCAGACGCCGCATTCGCTTTTCCTTTGTTCAGGTTCTTTAATGTTTCCGAATGTCCCAGAAAGGGAAAAATTTGCACTGATGGGTAGATATGTTAATCTCCCGGTGATGACCGTCAGTATAGAAGTGAAGGCAATGATCAGGAATCGATACAATTAACCCACAGCTCCCATCAGAGACACCAAAGGGAAAGAAACACAAACATGAAATAACTAGACCCTAATGGAAACACTAAATATCGCAAAGCCAAAAGGACAGTTACTTTCCAAAAAATGGCCAATAGCCTATCCAAAATAAATTAATATAAGCGACACAAACACCCAAAGACAAACCATTACAAAAATAAACCGCGACAGAAGAACCGCCTTGGAACGGCCAGCGTAAACGAATTCCAGTGGGGGCTTAAATCGATATCACGTGGCAACAATCCTCCCCCTTACTTCCGTCGCTTCGGTTAATTTAGCCTGCATCCGATAAATGCTTCAGATGCTAATCACAACAAATGTCGTCTACTTTATTGTCTGCTTGAAACGTACGGTTAAAAGTTATTGTTGCAAACAATATGGCCGCAGATCAGACAACTCCTCTAGGAACTGTTTGGACAGCAACCACACTATGTGAATTTCAAAATTTTGCACACCATGTTGTAGGCGCCTAAAAACTATAAGTAACTAGAAACCAATTTTTCCCTGTTCCAGTCATTAAAGCGTACGGCCGCGAAACCCAATTTTAAGAAAAAAATATGTTTCTAATCACAGAACTTTTACAATCATGTTGTAGGCAACTAAAATCTATGTAAGAAAGTGGAAATGAAATTGGCTGTAAAAACTAAATTTTCATCTGAGCATTACTAGCAGGATTTCCTGGGTGCTAACCAGTATTTTTTTTTTTGAAAACACGACTATTCAAATATACCGTAATATAATTTTACCACAATAAAAAAAATGGAAATTGTCAGATGGTGGGGGGGGGGGGGGATATATCACCTTTAACCCCTTTTTTACTATATAAAAGTGGGGGTTAAGGGGGTCAAAATTATACAAGCATGTTTTCGTGATGTGATCAGACTGTGCTTATGCGCAGCCTGATCTGAACCTTTTTTGCTAATCCCCAAAACCATACTGTCGGAAACCACATGTCACACTAATATTTCTAACATCCTTCGGTGTGTGTACAAGTCCAGGTAAAGTGTAAATGTGCTGATAAGAATCTGTTTGTAACCATGGAAACCTGATTCGACCCTGAGAACTTTGAATTAAATACAAACAAAGCAGGTCGTGCATGATGAGTGATGGGTTCCTGCGTTCTGGTCGGACATATTTGTCTCCATGAAATTGTTTGTTTGTTGTCTTTGAGGTTTAACGTCCCCGTCAACAATATATAGGTCATTTTGGAGACGTTGCTTCCAATTTTGTGGAACTTTGACCCGACATTGAGATAAAATGACATATCAAGCCCTGTCGCCCAATGAAACCAATAGGATTTATATGCATTGGATGGTCCGATTGCCACCGCTTTGCCTGAGCAGGTTTACCAGTAGACCTACGCGTGTGCGGTCTGTTTCAGCTCTGCGTAGAAGCATCACGCAAACCATCTATTTTTTCAAGCCCCGATGAGCGGAGGCCGCTTCATGAAATAGTATATTAAGAAAAGATATATGCCTATATTTAATCATCAGTTGTCTTTTGCATCCCCCACCCCACCCACAAATGCCTATGTAAAGAAAAGTTTGAAACCATAAGCCCAATTTTATTTTTGAAAAAAAATGGTTTACATTGGTATATATTATTTACCTAATTCCTGGTCAGAAACACAGATTTTGAGTACTAAATAGAACAACTTGTAAGCCTGCCAAGGCAAGATGGAGCGAGTCGGACCGTCCGTGCATATAAACCCAATTAGTTTTATTGAGCGACAGGGCTTGAGTTGTCATTTTATCTCAATGTCTGGTAAAAGTCCTACAGAATTGGAAGCAAAGTGTCCAAAATAACTTAAATGGTGTCGACGGTAATGTTAAACCTCTAAACCTACAAAACCACTTCAACGAGGCGGTTCAAACGAGAATCCAAAATTTAAGTCTTCAGGTGAAATATGAAACATATCAGAAACTTGGACCTGAAAATTTTCATTTTTTTTTTTTTTTTGATAAATTATTCAATATAAATGATTTAAAAGAAAAAGGCCCTGGATCGCTCACCTGATCCATAGAGTAACAAGTAGGCCCCGGGGTGGACCATTATTGACCCAGTGCTATAATGTGCATAATGTTGAGGGGGGTCTAAAAAGGTGAAGCTTCATACCAAATATTAACAAAGGCTATAGTTTGAACCGTCTTGGCAAAGGTCCACTAGATGAAGCTACACACCAAATATGAAAGACCTGGGCCTTGCGATTTCAGAAAAGAAGATTTCTTTTTAAAGATATTCCCTGCATAAGGCTATGTAAAACCAAATGGCAATGTTTTCTTCAAGGCCATTATTTAAACAATCTTGATAGAGGTCCACTAGATAAAGCTTCACACCCATTATCAAAGACCTGGGCCTTGCTGTTTCAGAGAAGAAGATTTTCAAAGATTATCTCTATATAACTCTTTGTAAAACCAAAGGGCCGCGGGGCTGGGCCATTTGTGGCCCGAGGGCTATAATTTGAACAATCTTGGCAGAGGTCCACTAGATAAAACTCAAAACCAAATATCAAAGACATGGGCCTTGCAGTTTCAGAGAAGAAGATTTTTAAATATTTCCTCTATGTGAAAACAAAGGGTCTCGGGGCGGGGGCATTTTTTTGCATCATGGCTATAACTTGAACAATCTTGATAGAGGTCCACTAGATGTAATTTCACACCAAATATCAAAGACCTAGGCCTTGTGGTTTCACAGAAGAAGATTTTTTAAAGATTTTCACTATATAAGTCTCTGTAAATCAAAAGGGCCCGAGGCGGGGGCTTTTTCGTCTTGGGGCTATAATTTGAATAATTTGGGTAGAGGTCCACTAGATGTAGCTTCATACCAATTATCAAAGACCTAGGCATTGTGGTTTCAGAAAAGAAGATTTTTCAAGATTTTCCCTATACCAGTCTGTGTAAAACCAAAGGGATCCGGGGCCGGGGCATTTGTGACCCGAAGGCTATAATTTGAACAATCTTGGTAGGGGTCCACTAGATGAAGCTTCACACCAAATATCAAAGGTCTGGGCCTTGCGGTTTCAGAGAAGAAGATTTTTAAAGATTTTCCCTATATAAGCCCATGTAAAACCAAAGGGCTCCGGGCTGGGCATTTTGGGCCCCAGCATTACAATTTTAACAATCTTGTTATGGGTCCACTGGATGAAGCTTCATACCAAATATCAAAGACCTGGGCCTTGCGGTTTCAGAGAAGAAGCTTTTCAAAATTGCTTCCTATATAATCCTATGTAAAACAAAAGGGACCCGGGGCGGGGACATTTTTGGCCCCAGAACTATAATTTGAACAATCTTGGTAGGGGTCCACTTGATGAAGCTTCATACCAAATATCAAAGACATGGGCCTTGTGGTTTCAGAGAAGAAGAGTTTTTAAGTTTTCGGTGAAAAAAATCTATTTTTGGCTCCTGTGACCTAGATGTGTAATGGGCCGGAACCATTTGAACAACTTTGAAAGGGGACCACCTAAGGATCATTCCTGTGAAGTTTGATCAAAGTCCGATCAGTGGTTTAGGAGGAGATGTCGTTTGAAGAAATTGTTTACGGACGGACGCATGCACGCGCAAACGGACGGACGACGGACCAAAAGTGATCCCGAAGCTCACTTCGTCACTTCGAGATAATAAGGAGCTAGTAACGTGGCATGAAACACACTTTAATGAAAAAATGCGGGTTTGAGATCCAGCACTATAATTTGAACAATCTTGGAAGGGGTCCACTAGATGAAGCTTCAAACCAAATATCAAAGACCTGGGCCTTGTCTTTTCAGAGAAGAAGATTTTTTAAGTGTTCGGTGAAAAAAAAAATCTATTTTTGGCTCCTGTGACCTAGATGTGCAACGGACCGGAACCATTTGGACAACTTTGAAATGGGACCACCTAAGGATCATTCCTGTGAAGTTTGGTCAAAATCCGATCAGTGGCTTAGGAGATGTCGTTTGAAGAAATTGTTTACGGACGAACGCAAGCACGGTCCCAAGGATGGACGCACAACAGACAAAAATGATCCCAAAAGCTCATCTCGTCACTGCGTGACGGTGAGCTAATAAAAAGGTTATGCTCTGTCAGATGTCCTGTCACCAAACATTTACGGGACTAAATGCGCTTGTTTCAATATGGAGCTACCGTGACGGACCGATATGCCTAGTAACGTGGCATGAAACACACTTTAATGAAAAAAATGGTAATGACATTTTCCATGTCGCTTTACTAGGCATAGAGGCCCGCTAGCTCATTATCTCGAGGCAAGGGCCGATTTGCGCTGTGGTGCAGTGGAAAAGCATCGGATGTGAGATCGAGAGCTAGCCGGTTCGATCCTCGCAAGCGCCACGAGTTGTTTCCTTTGCAAGAGACTGAAATCACGTTTCCACCAAGAAACAAAGTGTCACGTGGAAGATTAGTATTAGTTTACTTAAATAGGACTGGATAGGGAGCACGGGAAAACCTGGATCATTCTATATATCCTACAACTATCGCTATATCGCGATAGGAAGATAGTATAGAAAAAGAGAGATTAAAAATCGGGATATAGAAGATGAAGAAGAGTTTTCTCCCAAAAAGTGAATTCAAACATTTTAACTGTAAATATGAAACATAAAAAAACAAGATCGCACATTGGAGCGCTCCACTGCGCACGTGCGCAGGCGGGCGATTGTATGCGACCAGCATGATTATAACAATTTGTACAAACTACGCTGCTAACGAGATCGGCACACGTTGTCTCGGGCCCCAAAATGGCCAGGTAGGAATATAAGAATCTTATATGGGTGTGAGGGGTGGATGGAAAAATCCGTCACAATGGTCAGGGTCCGGCATCACGAGGCTTGCCGTGTGATGCCGGACAGTGATCCCCAGGGACGGGTTTTTCTATCCACCCCTCACACCCATATAGGATTCTTTTTCTTGCATACCTTCCATTTCTTTGCGCGGATTTTTAATGCTGCAGTCACTTCGGGTACCGACGTCCGCCATATTGTGATGACAGTACAGGAATATCTTGGGACGTCACGTAACGTGCAGTAACGTCAACCTTAACGACGGCGCATACGAGGTCGTAATCAACCAGTGCATTTATAAAACACGCGATTATATTCGATTTTGGGTCGGAACATGGATTTGCTTGTCTGGTGTGCAAGAATACACATTCCTCCAATGGTGCCTTCCTTCACGTAGGATGGGATAATCATATGCAAACATGGCGGCTCAAATTGACCCAGTAACGGTCTCACAGAGTACGGCATCCTACGTCGAGGAGGGCATCACTTTTTTCATAAGTTAAGACGGCAAATGTAGAAAAGGATGTTGACCTATTTTCCCCATCCTCCACGATAGAAGTCACACACTAACTAAAATAAATACGAATTTGGGCTCGAGATTGCGGGGGCCGGTACACTATGTTATATGTTGTATGTACAGAAAAACAAAAATTCACAAAATACAATCTACAAGCACAATCTTGCAGGTACAAAAACTGTTCTTCCCAGCAACTGTGAGCGGGTGGGCTTGCCCCAAAACGGACAACACCATCTTGAAAGCACAAGAAAAACAAACAAGACAGGTCCGGGGTGGGGCAAGCACATCCGCCCGCATATATACTTAAAAAGTAGACCACGCAATAAGCTGGGGGGGGGGGGGGGGGGGGAACAGACCAAATAATATAAAATGTACATACGTTACATAAATATTCAAAAATCAAATAAAAAACAAAAATACCAATATCAAAATGGACACAAAAAGCGTAGACATCCAAAGACAGGGTAACGTGATGGTGTAGATGCTGTTGATCAAATTATACAGCAGCTACAAGCTAAAAGAAAGCAGAAAGAAATGGATGGAAAGTAGAAGTAAAACAAAGATCAGGAATCGATACAATTAACTTACTCCACCCATCAAAGACACCAAAGGGAAAGAAACACAAACATAAAGCGACTCTACAAACCCCCAACTTTTTTTCTCCTCTCTAACACGGCAGGCACAAGACAAAATAATGACGTCATATCGACTTCGGTACGGCATCCTGACGTCTGATGCAGCGTCATACTGACCCCGCCAGCTGACGACCCGCGACACGGGGAAACTGGAAAACAACAACCTGGGTCATCGTTTGTCTGACCTCTGACTGACAAGTGATTGATAGCTCTGCTCTGTTCAAAGCTAACCTTGTTATCTAAATTATGTAACAGCAGACACACTCCATAATTGGTTTCAATACACAAACAAAACACTTTAGTCATGAATAATGCATTTTTTAATTTTCTTTAGATAAATAAATTAAAAAAAGCAAAATGTTTGAAGAAATAATTATTTTCATCCTGTTATAAAAGAAAGATTTTTCCATTATTCTTCTTGTTTTTTCTTCTTCTTATAGAAGATATAAAATAAAAAGTAAAATGAATTAAACATAGTCTTAGAAAAATAACGGCCCCGCCCATCGGGGCTTGAAGAAATAGATGGGCTGCATGATGCTTCCACGCAGAGCTGAAACCGACCCCCACACGTGCACTGGTAAACCACTTAGACGATCTAAGCCTGCCCTGGTAAAGCGATGCGAGTCGGCCCGCCCATGCTTAGAAACCCTGACGGTTTCATTGGGTGGCAGGGCTTGAGATGTCATTTTATCTCAATGTCGGGTGAAAATCCCACAAAATTGGAAGCAACGTCTCCAAAATGACCTTTACAGTGTTGACGGGGACATTAAACCTCTAATCAAACAAACAAACAAACTTCGAAAAATAAATAATGAAATTGACAAAGCGTAACAAACAAATGATGGAATGACTGAATGAATAAATCAGATGTCCAGTTGAATTCTAATAAAAGTTAAGCTTTTTGTTTTAATAAAATATAGATTTTGGGTGCTCGTTAGAATTGTCTCAATGAGGCAGTTCTAACGAGCATCCACAATATACTAACAAATCAGGGTATACATTTGCATGGCTTCAATGAGGCAATTCAAACGAGCCCCCGCGATGTACTACAGAGTGTTGGTTCTTGAAATATTTCTAATGAATACACATGTTGAAAGAGGCGGTTCTAATGAGCCCACACAATATACTATAGTGCTTTGGCACTTTTTTGATGGCCTTAATGATTTGGCTCTAACGAGTAGCCACAAGGCATTTGTTATAACGCCTCAATGAGGCAGACATATTCAATGCTTTCTAATGAGTACAAAAACTAATATTTCACCTATACAACAGTTCAATGAGGCGGTTCTAACGTACACCCACATTATAATATAGAGTATTGGAACTCGTTCGAATGGTCTCCATGTGGCGGTTCTAATAAGTACCCACAAGCATTAATTTGAACTGCCTCAACAATGAAGGAGATATATTTCTAACGAGTACTGGGACTAGCATTTTACATATACAAATGTTCAATGAGGCGGTTCTAACGAGTACCCACAATGTAATATATAGTGTTGCTACTTGTTTGAATGGCCCAAATGAGGCGGTTCTAACGAGTAGCCACACTGCATTCATTAGGACCGCCTCAATGAGGCAGATCTATAAAGTGTTGTTACTTGCTATATTTCTGATGAGTACTAGGACTAGCATTTGACTTATACAAATGTTCACTAAAATATTATTATTATTATTTTTTTTTTTTGCTTTGTAACGTGTCACGCGACAGTATCTTGCGAACACCAATACTCGCACTAATCAATCATTGTGATACAAAAATATTTATGTGTTTGAACCCCAATTGAGATCCTTATATATATGCTGCAATACACCCTCGCAGACATTCTAGGCAGGTGTACTTTTCCCGTCCTACTAAACACTGCTCGGACTGACAAGGACCGATGAGGACAGACAGGGAATGCACAAGGACTGACCATGACATTTAAAATGTTAGATGATATTAAAAACAAGAGGGTCTTGATGGCCCTGGATCGCTCACCTAATCCATAGAGTAATAAGTAGGCCCCGGGAAGGGCCATTATTGACACCAGGGGTATAATGTGCATAATGTTGAGGGATATATAAAAAGGTGAAGCTTCATACCAAATATCAACAAAGGCTATAATTTGAACAATCTTGGCAAAGGTCCACTAGATGAAGCTACACGCCAAATATCAAAGACCTGGGCCTTGCGGTTTCAGAGAAGAAGATTTTTAAAAAGATAGTCCCTACATAAGCCTATGAAAACCAAATGGCCCAGGGGCGGGGGCATTTATGGCCTCAGGGCTATATTTTAAACAATCTTGATTGAGGTCCACTAGATGAAGCTTCACACTAAATATAAAAAACCTGGCCATTGCTGTTTCAGAGAGGAAGATTTTCTAAGATTATCTCTATATAAATCTATGTAAAAGCAAAGGGGCACGGGGCGGGGGCATGTGTAGCCTGAGGGCTATAATTTGAACAATCTTGGTAGAGGTCAACTACATGAAGCTCCATACCAAATATCAAAGACATGGGCCTTGCAGTTTCAGAGGAGAAGATTTTTAAAGATTTTCCTATATAAGTCTATGTAAGACCAAGGGGCATTTTTGGTCCCAGGGCTATAATTTGAACAATCTTGATAGAGGTCCACTAGATGAAATTTCACACCAAATATCAAAGACCTAGACCTTGTGGTTTCACAGAAGATGTTTAAAGATTTTCCCTATATAAGTCTATGTAAAACCAAAGGATCTCGGGCGGGGGCATTTTTGGTCTCAGGGCTATAATTTGGACAATCTTGGTTGAACAACTGTGAAAGGGGACCACCTAAGGATCATTCCTGTGAAGTTTGGTCAAAATCCGATCAGTGGTTTAGGAGGAGATGTCGTTTGAATAAAAAGCTTACGAACGCACGGGCGCACGACGGACGAAAAGTGATCCCAAAAGCTCACTCGTCACTACCTGACAGGTGAGCTAAAATGCAGGTTTAAGAATTTGAACGAAACTATCTCAAAGACGCTTTCATTGGGAGAGACATATTGCAATTTACCGGAAGTGCGGTACCTACAGGGACAAGACCAGCTGGTTGTGACGTTTTGAATAGTAGTTTCACATTAACATTAAAAATATCCATTTGTTTTCTTGATCCACATTTGGGTATGCATTGAATTATTACACATGGGCCTGTTGTCCCACGCCCTTCGGGGCTTGATGAAATAGATTGGGCTGCATGATACTTCCACGCAGAGCTGTGACTACTGGAAAACTGCTATGAGGTTCTAAGCCGGCCCAGGAAAGTGGTGCGAGTCGGACCATCCATGCATAAAAGCCCTGTTGGTTTTATTGGGTGGAAGGGCTTGAGATGTCATCCTTGTGTCGAGCACATTACCAAAACACGTCTATTCAAATTATATTTGAAAAAAATTACCACTAAAAACTAAAATTTCAGAGAAAAAAAATCTGAAATTTTCCTTGTTTCTGCTCTCAATATTGACTGATGGAACTCGTTAGAACTGCCTCGATAAGACGGTTCTAATGATTACTCCCAATCAATATTTTTGAGCAAACATATTATGGGGGAGGCGGCCAAATATTTTTTTTTTTTTTTTTTTTTGCTTTCAAAAATATTTTTTTTTTTTTTTTGCTTTCAAAAATATTTTTTTTTATGCTCTTTATAACAGTCTCGAAGAGGTGGTTCTAAGGCTTACCCAGACGACCCCACATATGTGTTACATGTTTAAGGGGATTTAAACTGTTCGATGCGGTCATTGGGCATATTAGTGGCGAAGCAAGGGCGACAACACTTTCCAAATGCGATAGCCCGCAAAAAAAAAAAAAAAAAATAAAATAAAAAATAACAGCCAAAAATGATAATAATAAAACAAAAAATAAAAATAAAACAAAAAAAAAACATTACGTCATCTTTAGACAGTAACATTATTACGTTATGTTTATTACTATTTCCAAATAGCACAATTCTACACGTGTCTGCTATATGTACTCTTACTGTCTTTAAGTTTGATCCTCTAAAATATCCTCTAAACAAACCCACGCTAACAGTAACTATAACAAAAACGACACAAATATCGATACTTGCCTAATAAGCCTCTGTGCTGTCCTTTTCAGTCTTTGTGCCGTCCTTATCAGTCCCTGTCCCAGCAGACTTTAGTAGGACCCGCACTTTATATTCTCTAACTTTGCAGGATGAGTGAGTTAACGTAAACATAAGTTCCTAATAGGGGCCAAATTTGATTTCCACTTTCTCACATTGTTTTTAGGTTCCAGGTTTTAGCAGGATGACAACAGACCCTTTTGAGAACTACCTTTGAAAGAACGAACTTGGCCGCATTTAACTGCTACATTTTTCCCATTTTTGTCTCTACCGGACAGTGGTGAAAGTGTTGAAAGTCAGATTAACTTTTCATTATGTTGTATTTCTCGATAGCTCAGTCGGACGCGTCTAATTGTTGGTCAGGAGGACACGGGTTCGATACCTGCCGGTGACAGCAACATTCTTTCGGGGATATTGATCATGAAATATTTTCTACGATAATTCCCTCCCTTTCGATGATTCAAGAAGGGCAGTTGTCATTTTCTGGCGAAAACGTGCACTGCACTGGTTAACCGCTTACGTATAAAGCTGCCCAGGAATGTGTGGCTAGGTAAACTGACCTGATCAAATTTAATTTCCACTTTTCCCACATAGATATTTTTGCCTACAACATTATGGAGCCAAATTTAATTTCCACTTTCTTACATAGAATTTTGTTGCCTACAACATGATGGTAAATGTTTTGTGGTTTGAAACAATTTTGAATCTGGATGACTTTGTGGCAGGACGAAAATTGGGTTTTTGCGGCCGTACGCTTTAAGGACGGGAAAGGGCTAAATTTAATTTCTAGTTTCTTACATAGCTTTTAGATACCTACAACATGGTGGTAAATATTTTGAAATTCAGAACAATTTCTCATCCTGCTGTGCTGCCATCCTGCTAACTTGACAGGTTCAGGATGAAAATTGATGTTGCATTTCCAGCAGGATGAAAATTGAGTTTTCACGGCCGTACGCTTTAAACACTGATAGGAGCCAAATTTAATTTCCACGTTTTTACATAGATTTTAGTTGCCTACAACATGATGGTAAATGTTTTGTGATTTGAAGCAAATTTTCCTCTGGGTGAATTTGTGGCAGGACGCAAAATGGGTTTTCGCGGCCGTGTGTTTTAAAGACCGGAAAGGGCTAAGTTTGATTTCTAATTTCTGACATAAATTTTTGGTGCCTACAACATGGTGGTAAATATTTTGAAATTCAGAAGAATTTCTTATCCTGCTGTGCTGCCATCCTGCTAACTTGACAGGTCCAGCAGGATGAACATTGATGTTGCATTTCCAGCAGGATGAAAATTGAGTTTTCACGGCCGTACGCTTTAAACGCTAATAGGAGCCAAATTCAATTTCCACTTTCTTACAGGGATTTTTGTTGCCTATAACATGATGGTAAAAGTTTTGTGATTTGAAACAATTTTTAAACAGGGTGTATTTGTGGCAGGACGAAAATTGGGTTTTCGTGGCCGTAAGCTTTTAAGACAGGAAAGGGCTAAATTTGATTTCTAGCTTCTTATATAGTTTTAAGGTGCCTATAACATGGTGGGAAATATTTTGAAATTCAAAAGAATTTCACATCCTGCTGTGCTGCCATCCTGCTAACTTGACAGGTTCAGCAGGATGAAATTTGATGTTGCATTTCCAGCAGGATGAAAATTGAGTTTTCACGGCCGTACGCTTTGTACGCTGATAGGAGCGAAATTTAATTTCGACTTTCTTACATAGATTTTTGTTGCCTACAACATGATGGTAAATATTTTGTGATTTGAAACAGTTTTTAATCTGGGTGTATTTGTGGCTGGACGAAAATTGGGTTTCCGCGGCCGTACGATTTAGAGACAGGAACGGGCTTAATTTGATTTCTAGTTTCTGACATAGTTTTTAGGTGCCTACAACATGGTGGTAAATATTTTGAAATTCAGAGGAATCTCTCATCCTGCTGTGCTGCCATCCTGCTAACTTGACAGGTTCAGCAGGATGAAAATTGATGTTGCATTTCCAGCAGGATGAAAATTTAGTTTTCACGGCCGTACGCTTTGTACGCTGATAGGAGCGAAATTTAATTTCCACTTTCTTACATAGATTTTTGTTGCCTACAACATGATTGTAAATGCTTTGTGATTTGAAACAGTTTTTAATCTGGGTGTTTTTGTGGCAGGACGAAATTTGGTTTTTCGTCGCCGTACGCTTTAAAGACAGGAACGGGCTAAATTTGATTTCTAGTTTCTTATATAGTTTTTAGGTGCCTACAACATGGTGGTAAATATTTTGAAATTCAGAAGAATTTCTCATCCTGCTGTGCTGCCATCCTGTTAACTTGACAGGTTCAGCAGGATGAACATTGTTGTTGCATTTCCAGCAGGATGAAAATTGAGTTTTCAAGGTCGTACGCTTTAAACGCTGGTAGGAGCCAAATTTAATTTCCACTTTCTTACATAGATTTTTGTTGCCTATAACATGATGGTAAAAGTTTTGTGATTTGAAACAATTTTTAATCAGGGTGTATTTGTGGCAGGACGAAAATTGGGTTTTCGTGGCCGTACCCTTTAAAGATGGGAAAGGGCTAAAATTGATTTCTAGCTTCTTATATAGTTTTTAGGTGCCTACAACATGGTAGTAAATATTTTGAAATTCAGAAGAATTTCTCATCCTGCTGTGCTGCCATCCTGCTAACTTGACAGGTTCAGCAGGATGAAAATTGATGTTGCATTTTCAGCAGGATGAAAATTGAGTTTTCACGGCCGTACACTTTGAACGCTGATAGGAGCCAAATTTAATTTCCACTTTCTTACATAGAATTTTGTTGCCTACAACTTGATGGTTAATATTTTGTGATTTGAAACAGTTTGTAATCTGGGTGTATTTGTGGCAGGACGAAAATTGGGTTTCCGCGGCCGTACGCTTTAAAGACAGGAACGCGCTTAATTTGATTTCTAGTTTATTACATAGTTTTTATGTGCCTACAACATGGTGGTAAATATTTTGAAATTCAGAGGAATTTCTCATCCTGCTGTGCTGTCATCCTGCTAACTTGACAGGTTCAGCAGGATGCAAATTGATGATGCATTTCCAGCAGGATGAAAAGTGAGTTTTCACGGCCGTACGCTTTAAACGCTGAGAGGAGCCAAATTTAATTTTCACTTTCTTACATAGATTTGTGTTGCCTACAACATGATTGTATATGTTTATATCTGGGTGAATTTGTGGCAGGACGAAAAATCGGTTTTCGCGGCCGTACGCTTTAAAGACGGGAAAGGGCTAAATTTAATTTCTAGTTTCTTACATAGCTTTTATATACCTACAGCATGGTGGTATATATTTTGAAATTCAGAACAATTTCTCATCCTGCTGTGCTGCCATCCTGCTAACTTGACAGGTTCAGCAGGATGAAAATTGATGTTGCATTTCCAGCAGGATGAAAATTGAGTTTTCACGGCTGTACGCTTTAAACGCTGATAGGAGCAAAATTTAATTTCCACATTCTTACATAGATTTTTGTTGCCTACAACATGATTGAATATTTATTGTGATTTGAAACAAGTTTCAATCTGGGTGAATTTGTGGCAGGACGAAAAATGGGTTTTCGCGGCCGTACGCTTTAAAGACGGGAAAGGGCTAAATTTAATTTCTAGTTTCTTACATAGCTTTGAGATACCTACAACATGGTGGTAATTATTTTGAAATTCAGAAGAATTTCTCATCCTGCTGTGCTGCCATCCTGCTAACTTGACAGGTTCAGCAGGATGAAAATTAGTGTTGCATTTCCAGCAGGATGAAAATTGAGTTTTCAAGGCCGTACGCTTTAAACGCTGGTAGGAGCCAAATTTAATTTTCACTTTCTTACATAGATTTTTGTTCTCTATAACATGATGGTAAAAGTTTTGTGATTTGAAACAATTTTTAATCAGGGTGTATTTGTGGCAGGACGAAAATTGGGTTTTCGTGGTCGTACGCTTTAAAGACGGGAAAGGGCTAAATTTGATTTCTAGTTTCTTATATAGTTTTTAGGTGCCTACAGCATGGTGGTAAATATTTTGAAATTCAGAAGAATTTCTCATCCTGCTGTGCTGCCATCCTGCTAACTTGACAGGTTCAGCAGGATGAAAATTGATGTTGCATTTCCAGCAGGATGAAAATTGAGTTTTCACGGCCGTACGCTTTCAACGCTGAGAGGAGCCAAACTTAATTTTCACTTTCTTACAGAGATTTTTGTTGCCTGTAACATGATGGGAAAAGTTTTGTGATTTGAAACAACTTTTAATCAGGGTATATATGTGGCAGGACGAAAATTGGGTTTTCGTGGCCGTACGCTTTAAAGACGGGAAAGGGCTAAATTGGATTTCTAGCTTCTTATATAGTTTTTAGGTGCCTACAACATGGTGGTAAATATTTTGAAATTCAGAAGAATTTCTCATCCTGCTGTGCTGCCATCCTGCTAACTTGACAGGTTCAGCAGGATGAAAATTGATGTTGCATTTCCAGCAGGATGAAAATTGAGTTTTCACGGCTGTACGCTTTAATCGCTGATAGGAGCCAAATTTAATTACCACTTTCTTACATAGATTTTTGTTGCCTACAACATGATTGTATATGTATTGTGATTTGAAACAAGTTTCAATCTGGGTGAATTTTTGGCAGGACGAAAAATGGGTTTTCGCGGCCGTACGCTTTTAAGACGGGAAAGGGCTAAATTTAATTTCTAGTTTCTTACATAACTTTTACATACCTACAACATGGTGATAATTATTTTGAAATTCAGAAGAATTTCTCATCCTGCTGTGCTGCCATCCTGCTAACTTGACAGGTCCAGCAGGATGAAAATTGGTGTTGCATTTCCAGCAGGATGAAAATTGAGTTTTCAAGGCCGTACGCTTTAAACGCTGGTAGGGGCCAAATTTAATTTTCACTTTCTTACATAGATTTTTGTTGCCTACAACATGATGATAAAGGTTTTGTGATTTGAAACAATTTTTAATCAGGGTGTATTTGTGGCAGGACGAAAAATGGGTTTTCGTGGTCGTAGTCTTTAAAGACGGGAAAGGGCTAAATTTGATTTCTAGCTTCTTATATAGTTTTTAGGTGCCTACAACATGGTGGTAAATATTTTGAAATTCAGAAGAATTTCTCATCCTGCTGTGCTGCCATCCTGTTAACTTGACAGTTTCAGCAGGATGAAAATTGATGTAGTATTTCCAGCAGGATGAAAATTGAGTTTTCACGGCCGTACGCTTTAAACGCTGATAGGGGCCAATTTTAATTTCCGCTATATTACATAGATTTTTGTTGCCTACAATATGATGGCAAATATTTTGTGATTTGAAACAGTTTTTAATCTGGGTGTATTTGTGGCAGGACGAAAACTGGGTTTCCGCGGCCGTACGCTTTAAAGACAGGAATGGGCTTAATTTGATTTCTAGTTTCTTACATAGTTTTTAGGTGCCTACAGCATGGTGGTAAATATTTTGAAATTCAGAAGAATTTCTCATCCTGCTGTGCTGCCATCCTGCTAACTTGACAGGTTCAGCAGGATGAAAATTGATGTTGCATTTCCAGCAGGATGAAAATTGAGTTTTCACGGCCGTACGCTTTAAACGCTGAGAGGAGCCAAATTTAATTTTCACTTTCTTACATAGATTTTTGTTCCCTATAACATGATGGTAAAAGTTTTGTGATTTGAAACAACTTTTAATCAGGGTGTATTTGTGGCAGGACGAAAATTGGATTTTCGTGGCCGTACGCTTTACAGACGGGAAAGGGCTAAATTGGATTTCTAGCTTCTTATATAGTTTTTAGGTGCCTACAACATGGTGGTAAATATTTTGAAATTCAGAACAATTTCTCATCCTGCTGTGCTGCCATCCTGCTAACTTGACAGGTTCAGCAGGATGAAAATTGATGTTGCATTTCCAGCAGGATGAAAATTGAGTTATCACGGCTGTACGCTTTAAACGCTGATAGGAGCAAAATTTAATTTCCACTTTCTTACATAGATTTTTGTTGCCTACAACATGATTGTATATGTATTGTGATTTGAAACAAGTTTCAAGCTGGGTGAATTTGTGGCAGGACGAAAAATGGGTTTTCGCGCATAGGAAACAATCCTCGTAGTTTCACAAAAATATCCGATATCGATTTGTGACAGTTGCCGCAGACTTACCTGTAAACATCACCACCAAAATTATATAGAAATTAATAGGAAAGCCGTATTAAATTGATTAAATTACAATTTTAGAAGAATGCGACAAAAAATTATAAGTTATTTTAAAAAAGATCTGTTATTAATGAGGAAATAGATATAAAAATTGTAAAAATAAATTAACGACTTAGTTCTTCCATTTTACTTTGAAGACTGGAAGTCGTATTCCTATTCATCTTATATATCTTTTAGCAAAATGCTCCTGAACCTTCATTCCAATGCTAATTTAAAACTTATTACTTTCTCATTGATTGTTTTATAAGTCATGACAAGGAGGAACATTTCTCAAAGTTTGCAATGACATATACAATTTTATACTCAATTTAAAACATAGTTCTTCCATTTTGATTTGAAAATAAGGAAGTCAGCTTTTCGGCACCTGCATTTTCTCTCGTGAAAATGGCTAAGTCCACGAGCGCCAGCAGGACAAGCTAGTCATGGGTAGAAATTTACTTTAGCGCAGTCTCATAATGTTTATTTATTTATTTATTTTTTTATTTGTAGATTTATCAATTAATTAATTAATTTATTCCATCTGTAGGAAGAACTCTGGATCTGCATGATAATATGTGACGAAAAGCTGTAACACTTAGGAAAGAAAGAAATGAATGAATTTTTTCCTTAATTCTTGGTAATGCATGGTATCATGTCTTAAATATAAATTAAGATCGAATGACTGACTGTGAGACAGACAGGCGCACAGACGAACGGAAAGAAGAAAGGACGGATGAAAAAAGACTTTAAGTTATATATAAAGGCTGAATATAATACGTAGAAAAACTACAATTGGCTACCATTATGTAGAATTTAAATTAAAAGGCATTGAGAAAAAAATATAATTATATGTTTGGCGTGATAATTAGGAGCGTGACAGCTCAGTGGTTAGTACTCTTGCCTCTGATGCTAGAAGCCCCCGGTTCGACCCCCGGTAGCGTGGGTTATTTCGGTTTCCGAACACGCTCCATTGGCATCATTTGCACAGAATGCGGCATCTGATCAGAGCCTACACTGTTTGCAAAAAATTAAGCCATTTCCCGAATCAATTTTGAAGAAAACACAACCTGACACCCCTAACCCCTAAATTTCGAAATGGACTCCTGCCATATATAAGGTGGGAGATTCCATTTGGTACAAAAGGGGTTAACGACCCCTACCGTAATCACATGATTACTGTGTAGTCTTTCAATCCTGCAAACCTGGCGTGTATGTAATGTACACCTGCGAGTGATGGCCAAATGTGACCGATTGCAGTTTTGGTAGAAAGAAAGAAAAAGAAAGAAAGAAAGACAGTTTAATTGCAATCATTTTTAGCAGGCCTTCGCAGAGCCGAACTTTGTTTGCCGCTTTGCCCGGCGGGCGGACTTATCATATGAAGAACATCATTAATTGACATATTGGCTCATTAACAATTTGTTGACCCAAAGTTGTAGACATGAATTCAAAAACTTAAACATAATGAAAACACACCTATACAAATACATTGTAAATTTTACCGCCGAAAAAAGGAAAAATTTAAGATGATAAATTGTGATATTTTTCTAATTTTCAAAATATAAATTGTGCGTACATGAGTACCCAAAATCTATATTTTAGAGTAGAATTAAGAAAAATAAGGTTATCCCTATAAACCCCAGTTTTACTATAAAAAGTGTGTTTAAAAAGGGGTAAAACTTATTTTTTCTCATTTCTTCTCTAAACGAGAACAGATTGTGGGTATTCGTTACAACCAGTTCTAACGAGTACACACAGTCTACATTTTGAGCAGAAATAAGAAAATAACCAAATTTATCATCCTAAACTTTTCTCTTTTTTTTCGGTTTAATCTGCTAAAGAAATTTCAGACTTTTGGGAGAAAGAAAAGGCTAAAAATCAAAACTGAAAAAGAAAGAAAGAAAAGGCTGAATAAAAATCATGATATTTTTCATATTTGTGATCAAAATATACATTGTCGGTAAGCGTTAGAACTGCCTCGGCAAGGCAGTTCTAACGAGTACCCATAATCTGTTTTGAAGCAGAAATAAGAAAAATAATGTATACCCTGTAAACCCCAGTTTTACTATATTATTGTGGTCAAAATTATATAGGCATGATTGCGTGATGTGTGCCCATTTTAACCCTGGTCCCACAGAACACGACAGCCCCAACATTTACAAACAGTGCATGTCCCGATTAATCTGATCAGGATCTACACTGTTTACTAGTACACATATTCGATCGGTTTTAGCTCTGCAAGCACGCTCTGTCTGGACAGGCTTAGACCCTCTAAGCGGTTTACCGGTACTCGTGTGCGGTTGGTTTCAGCTCTGTATGGAAGACTCATGCAATCCATCTATTTCTTCCATTCCTGATGGGCGGTGCCCAATTGTGCTGTGATTCTTCTCTAAAATGCTAGAGGAAAACGTGCAGACACTGAGCTTATGACACTTTTTCATGTTCGACTCACCTGAGCATGAAATTAATTGTATTTATAAATGCAAAAGTTTTGTATGGGCTGAAGTTGTCTATCCTCCCATTACGAAAACAACCCTAATCATATATTATTAATATTTTTCAACTTTCTTGATAAAAGATTGATATTTTTCACACATCTACTTAAAACATAGATTGTGGGAACTCGTTAGAACTGCTTCATTGTACTATACCCGTAATCTTTTTGTGTGTGTGTGTGGCGGGGGGTTGGGGGTGCGCAGAATAAGAAAAATAATGTATACCCCTGTAAACCCAAGTTTTACTATCTAAAAGTGGGGTTTAATGGGGTCAAAATTACAAAGGGATGTTTTCGTAATGCTAAATAATGTTGAAATGTTGAAATTGTTGGTATCTTAACATTTAGTAGCGGGATAAATTACATGCCCAGTTGAGTAATGCAATATCACGACCCACGATTTAGGTAAATGCATGTATTTTGCACCCTGAAATGAAGTTTGTCACTTAATTAAACCATAGGGGTTTGAATCATGAAAAAAAAAATGATTTTTTTTTTTTTTTTTTTTTTTGGTAATATATGAGAGACAAGTCTCTAATATAGTACCAAAAAAAATTTTTTTTTTTTTTTTTTTTCATTTTTTTTTTATGAATTAAGCCCCTATGATTAAACTGAAGGCAAGGCACCCCTGAACATTAACGAACAAATAATCAGTTGGTGATTATAGGATTATATCCTACGCTGGACAGGTAGGAGATAGAGAGAATCCGATAACTGCGAAAGTGACTCTAAGGGAAATAACTTCATTTTTTTTGCCAGCGGCTTATTGCGGCTTAATGCATATTTGTCTCCCATACTTATCTGACGAAGATTGTTCCAGATAGCCGTACGCTTTAAAGACGGGAAACGGCTAAATTTAATTTCTAGTTTCTTACATAGCTTTTAGATACCTACAACATGGTGGTAATTATTTTGAAATTCAGAAGATTTTCTCATCCTGCTGTGCTGCCATCCTGCTAACTTGACAGGTTCAGCAGGATGAAAATTGGTGTTGCATTTCCAGCAGGATGAAAATTGAGTTTTCAAGGCCGTACGCTTTAAACGCTGGTAGGAGCCAAATTTAATTTTCACTTTCTTACATAGATTTTTGTTGCCTATAACATGATGGTAAAAGTTTTGTGATTTGAAACAATTTTTAATCTTGGTGTATTTGTGGCAGGACGAAAATTGGGTTTCCGCGGCCGTACGCTTTAAAGACAGGAACGGGCTTAATTTAATTTCTAGTTTCTTACATAATTTTAAGGTGCCTACAGCATGGTGATAAATATTTTGAAATTCAGAAGAATTTCTCATCCTGCTGTGCTGCCATCCTGCTAACTTGACAGGTTCAGCCGGATGAAAATTGATGTTGCATTTCCAGCAGGATGAAAATTGAGTTTTCACGGCCGTACGCTTTAAACGCTGAGAGGAGCCAAATTTAATTTTCACTTTCTTACATAGATTTTTGTTGCCTATAACATGATGGTAAAAGTTTTGTAATTTGAAACAACTTTTAATCAGGGTGTATTTGTGGCAGGACGAAAATTGGGTTTTCGTGGCCGTACGCTTTAAAGACGGGAAAGGGCTAAATTGGATTTCTAGCTTCTTATATAGTTTTTAGGTGCCTACAACATGGTGGTAAATATTTTGAAATTCAGAACAATTTTTCATCCTGCTGTGCTGCCATCCTGCTAACTTGACAGGTTCGGCAGGATGAAAATTAATGTTGCATTTCCAGCAGGATGAAAATTGAGTTTTCACGGCTGTACTTTTTAAACGCTGATAGGAGCAAAATTTAATTTCCACTTTCTTACATAGATTTTTGTTGCCTACAACATGATTGTATATGTATTGTGATTTGAAACAAGTTTCAATCTGGGTGAATTTGTGGCAGGACGAAAAATGGGTTTTCGCGGCCGTACGCTTTAAAGACGGGAAAGGGCTAAATTTAATTTCTAGTTTATTACATAGTTTTTATGTGCCTACAACATGGTGGTAATTATTTTGAAATTCAGAAGAATTTCTCATCCTGCTGTGCTGCCATCCTGCTAACTTGACAGGTTCAGCAGGATGAAAATTGGTGTTGCATTTCCAGCAGGATGAAAATTGAGTTTTCAAGGCCGTACGCTTTAAACGCTGGTAGGAGCCAAATTTAATTTTCACTTTCTTACATAGATTTTTGTTGCCTATAACATGATGGTAAAAGTTTTGTGATTTGAAACAACTTTTAATCTGGGTGTATTTGTGGCAGGACGAAAATTCGGTTTCCGCGGCCGTACGCTTTAAAGACAGGAATGGGCTTAATTTGATTTCTAGTTTCTTACATAGTTTTAAGGTGCCTACAGCATGGTGGAAAATATTTTGAAATTCAGAAGAATTTCTCATCCTGCTGTGCTGCCATCCTGCTAACTTGACAGGTTCAGCAGGATGAAAATTGATGTTGCATTTCCAGCAGGATGAAAATTGAGTTTTCACGGCCGTACGCTTTAAACGCTGAGAGGAGCCAAATTTAATTTTCACTTTCTTACATAGATTTTTGTTCCCTATAAAATGATGGTAAAAGTTTTGTGATTTGAATCAATTTTTAATCAGGGTGTATTTGTGGCAGGACGAAAATTGGGTTTTCGTGGCCGTACGCTTTAAAGACGGGAAAGGGCTAAATTGGATTTCTAGCTTCTTATATAGTTTTTAGGTGCCTACAACATGGTTGTAAATATTTTGAAATTCAGAACAATTTCTCATCCTGCTGTGCTGCCATCCTCCTAACTTGACAGGTTCAGCAGGATGAAAATTGATGTTGCATTTCCAGCAGGATGAAAATTGAGTTTTCACGGCCGTACGCTTTAAACGCTGATAGGAGCAAAATTTAATTTCCACTTTCTTACATAGATTTTTGTTGCCTACAACATGATGGTAAATATTTTGTGATTTGAAACAGTTTTAAATCTGGGTGTTTTTGAGGCAGGACGAAATCTGGGTTTTCGTCGCCGTACGCTTTAAAGACAGGAACGGGCTAAATTTGATTTCTAGCTTCTTTTATAGTTTTTAGGTGCCTAAAACATGGTGGTAAATATTTTGAAATTCAGATGAATTTCTCATCCTGCTGTGCTGCCATCCTGCTAACTTGACAGGTTCAGCAGGATGAACATTGGTGTTGCATTTCCAGCAGGATGAAAATTGAGTTTTCAAGGCCGTACGCTTTAAACGCTGGCAGGAGCCAAATTTAATTTCCACTTTCTTACATAGATTTTTGTTGCCTATAACATGATGGTAAAAGTTTTGTGATTTGAAACAATTTTTAATCAGGGTGTATTTGTGGCAGGACGAAAATTGGGTTTTCGTGACCGTACGCTTTTAAGACGGGAAAGGGCTAAAATTGATTTCTAGCTTCTTATATAGTTTTTAGGTACCTACAACATGGTGATAAATATTTTGAAATTCAGAATAATTTCTCATCCTGCTGTGCTGCCATCCTGCTAACTTGACAGGTTCAGCAGGATGAAAATTAATGTTGCATTTTCAGCAGGATGAAAATTCAGTTTTCATGGCCGTACATTTTAAACGCTGAGAGGAGCCAAATTTAATTTTCACTTTCTTACATAGATTTTTGTTGCCTATAACATGATGGTAAAAGTTTTGTGATTTGAAACAATTTTTAATCAGGGTGTATTTGTGGCAGGACGAAAATTGGGTTTTCGTGGCCGTACGCTTTAAAGACGGGAAAGGGCTAAATTGGATTTCTAGCTTCTTATATAGTTTTTAGGTGCCTACAACATGGTTGTAAATATTTTGAAATTCAGAACAATTTCTCATCCTGCTGTGCTGCCATCCTGCTAACTTGACAGGTTCAGCAGGATGAAAATTGATGTTGCATTTCCAGCAGGATGAACATTGAGTTTTCACGGCCGTACGCTTTAAACGCTGATAGGAGCCAAATTTAATTTCCACTTTCTTACATAGATTTTTGTTGCCTACAACTTGATGGTAAATATTTTGTGATTTGAAACAGTTTTTAATCTGTGTGTATTTGTGGCAGGACGAAAATTGGGTTTCTGCGGCCGTACGCTTTAAAGACGGGCTTAATTTGATTTCTAGTTTATTACATAGTTTTTATGTGCCTACAACATGGTGGTAAATATTTTGAAATTCAGAACAATTTCTCATCCTGCTGTGCTGCCATCCTGCTAACTTGACAGGTTCAGCAGGATGAAAATTGATGTTGCATTTCCAGCAGGATGAAAATTGAGTTTTCACGGCCGTACGCTTTAAACGCTGAGAGGAGCCAAATTTAAATTTCACTTTCTTACATAGATTTTTGTTGCCTACAACATGATTGTATATGTTTTGTGATTTGAAACAAGTTTCAATCTGGGTGAATTTGTGGCAGGACGAAAAATGGGTTTTCGCGGCCGTACGCTTTAAAGACGGGAAAGGGCTAAATTTAATTTCTAGTTTCTTACATAGCTTTCAGATACCTACAACATGGGGGTAATTATTTTGAAATTCAGAAAAATTTCTCATCCTGCTGTGCTGCCATCCTGCTAACTTGGCAGGTTCAGCAGGATGAAAATTAGTGTTGCATTTCCAGCAGGATGAAAATTGAGTTTTCATGGCCGTACGCTTTAAACGCTGGTAGGAGCCAGATTTAATTTTCACTTTCTTACATAGATTTTTGTTGCCTATAACATGATGGTAAAAGTTTTGTGATTTGAAACAATTTTTAATCAGGGTTTAGTTGTGGCAGGACGAAAATTGGGTTTTCGTGGCAGTACGCTTTAAAGACGGGAAAGGGCTAAATTTGGTTTCTAGCTTCTTATATAGTTTTTAGGTGCCTTCAACATGGTGGTAAATATTTTGAAATTCAGAACAATTTCTCATCCTGCTGTGCTGCCATCCTGCTAACTTGACAGGTTCAGCAGGATGAAAATTGATGTAGCATTTCCAGCAGGATGAAATTTTAGTTTTCACGGCCGCACGCTTTAAACGCTGATAGGGGCCAAATTTAATTTCCACTTTCTTACATAGATTTTTGTTGCCTACAACATGATGGTAAATATTTTGTGATTTGAAACAGTTTTAATCTGGGTGTATTTGTGGCAGGACGAAAATTGGGTTTCTGGGGCCTTACGCTTTAAAGACAGGAACGGGCTTAATTTGATTTCTAGTTTCTTACATAGTTTTTAGGTGCCTACAGCATGGTGTTAAATATTTTGAAATTCAGAATAATTTCTCATCCTGCTGTGCCGCCATCCTGCTAACTTGACAGGTTCAGCAGGATGAAAATTGATGTTGCATTTCCAGCAGGATGAAAATTGAGTTTTCACGGCCGTACGCTTTAAACGCTGAGAGGAGCCAAATTTAATTTTCACTTTCTTACATAGATTTTTGTTGCCTATAACATGATGGTAAAAGTTTTGTGATTTGAAACAATTTTTAATCAGGATGAAAATTGAGTTTCCACAGCCTTACGCTTTAAACGCTGATAGAAGCCAAATTTAATTTCCAGTTTCTTACATAGATTTTGGTTGCCTACAACATGATTGTAAATGTTTTGCGATTTGAAACAATTTGTAATCTGGGCGAATTTGTGGCAGGACGAAAAGTTGGGGTTCGCGGCCGAACGCTTAAAGGACGGGAAAGGGAAAAATTTGATATTTCTAGTTTCTAACATAGTTTTTAGGTGCCTACAAGATGTTGGTAAATATTTTGAAAAGCAGAAGAATTTCTCATCCTGCTGAATGGACGAACTGGGCCGTATTCGAATGCTACATTTTCACATAGGTTTTTGTTGCCTACCCGATAGTGGTGAAAGTTTTGAAGGTCCGATCAACTTTATATTTTGTGCCTTTTCCAGCAGGATAAAAATTGAGTTTTCACCGCCGAACGCTTTAAGCGCTGATAGGGGCCAAATATAATTTCCACTTTCTCATATAGATTTTTGTTGCCTCCAAAATGATGGTTAAAGTTTTGTGATTTGAAACAATTTTTCATCTGGGTGTATTTGTGGCAGGACGAAAATTGGGTTTTCGCGGCCGTACTCTTTAAAGACGGTAAAGGGCTAAATTTGATTTCTAGTTTCTTACATAGTGTTTAGGTGCCTACAACATGGTGGTAAATATTTTGAAATTCAGAATAATTTCTCATCCTGCTGTGCCGCCATCATGCTAACTTGACAGGTTCAGCAGGATGAAAATTGATGTTGCATTTCCAGCAGGATGAAAATAGAGTTTTCACGGCCGTACGCTATAACGTTGATAGGAGCCAAATTTCATTTCCACTTTATTACATAGATTTTTGTTGCCTACAACATGACGGTAAAAGTTTTGTGATTTGAAACAATTTTTCATCTGGGTGAATTTGTGGCAGGACAAAAAATGGGTTTTTGCGGCCCTACGCTTTAAAGACGGTAAGGGGCTGAATTTGCTTTCTAGTTTCTAACATAGCTATATGTGCCAATAACATGGTTGAATATAATTTGAAATTCAGAACAACTTCTCAACCTGCTGTTCTTCCATCCTCCTAAATTATTAGTTTCATCCTGCTGTTCTGCCATCCTGCTGACTTAATATTTCATCCTGCTGTCCTGCCATCCTGTTCACTTATTATGTTTAATCCTGCTGTCCTGCCATCCTGCTAACTTAATGTTTCATCCTGCTGTCCTGCCATCCTCCTAACTTAATGTTTCATCCTGCTGTCCTGCCATCCTGCTAACTTTACATGTTTCATCCTGCTGTCCTGCCATCCTGCTAACTTTACATGTTTCATCCTGCTGTCCTGCCATCCTGCTAACTTTTTTGAGCTATGAAAATGTATGTTGTGTTTACTCATTAGAATCGCATACATTTGCAAGATAAAGACTAAAATATCCTTAATTATCCCCCACTATTTCTTATGTAGAGGATTTCGCTAGGGGCTCAAGAATGGGTTCGACACATCCATGGTAAACGAGCCATCGGTGTTCGAGCCATCGAAGTTCTACTGTATGTGTATTGCAGATTTCACCGGTTGGGTCAATCTAGCGCTTCTCCAACCAGCAACCCAAAGCAGTATATCATGGCAGGGGGAGGCTTCTTATGCAGTTGATGGAAATAAGGATCCAACATATACTCATGACAGCTGCAGCCATACTGCTGAAAACAACGATTTGCACTGGTGGCAAGTGAAACTTGCAGCTATGGCGGTGGTTTATCGAGTAAAAATTCAGAACAGAAACGACGAAGGTCAGCAATGCTCTATTCCTTTTTGGGTCGATTGTTTGCAATCGACTTAATGTTATAAACTATGCAGTTGGCGTTTCCGTGTTATTTATAGAATCCTGACTGGAATCATGGGCTGGACTTGGCAAATATTGTAGATCCGGATCAGATGCCGCAGAGCGTGGCGTCTGATCAGGGTCTACACTTTGTGCTTAACCGCCTTTTTGTACCGGAAACCCCCAAACAGTTACCCTGGCAAATAGTGTAGGCCCAGATCTGACGCCGCAGAACGCGGCGTCTGATCTGGGCCTACTCTATTTGCAAAATGTCCTACCATTTTCCAAATTAATTTTGAAGAAAACACAACCTGACAACCCTAAGTTTTGAAATGAACTCCTGCAATATATAAGGAGGAAGTTTCCATTTGATACAAAATGGGTTAAAGTCTGGAATTTAAGGCGTAAACGAAACAGTTTAGGCCTCAGTCCAGGAATACAGAGGACCCGCGTTATAACGACAATATTTGTTTCCTACTATTGTGCCGTTATAATGAATTTGCCGTTAAATCCAGTTAGGAATATGATAGCTTATAAAAGGTCGTTTCCACATTATTACTCCAAGAAACAAACGTTATAGACATCGAGACGATTCTAACAAATGTCTACAAGAAAATTTTATGACTATGGGTTCGATTTTGGTATTTCCAACCCAAGAGAAGCCCAAGCCGCTCGATATCGAGGCTAAACCTTGAGCTTAGAATTCATTAATACGAGTTTAGCCGTTTTAACGAATGTCGTTATAACGCGGGTCCTCTGTAGTTCCCAGCCATAACGTGATCAAGTCCCATGTGTCAGGAAACATTCTAGAAAACCAAATTGAGCCCCGTTCCCGGTCGCAAGTATCTGCCAGGTATCAAGCTTTGTTTTTTTTTTATCTTAACAGTTTAACAGATCAGCAAGACGCCCCTCCATTGACTGCTGAATTCCGCCACAGCAAATTTATGCCCCCCCCCCCCTCCCCATAAATTTGTCCCCCAATTCAGCAGGTATTATGGCTTCACATCGCGATAACAAGTCCGTGAAACGAAGACCCCCCCCCCCTAAACCCCGCTTAATATAGAGTAAATTGGGGTTTACGGGGGTATACATTATCTGCCTTATTTTTACTGAAAAACATAGATTGTGGGTACTCGTTCGAACCGCCTCATTGAGGTGGTTCTAACGCGCACCCACAATCTATGGAGGAAGCAGATTTAATAAAGATGTTATCATTTTTACCTAATATTTATCATTTTCTGACACCATGTTGGACGCCATTATTTCTTACGGTCATGTTTTCCTAATGAGAAGCATTACGCTGAGATGAAAACTATCAGGTTAAAATTTCCGGACTGGCGAATTCCAATTCATGCTAGATAACTTTCCACTTTAAACTCTGGGTCAATTCAGGCGTAACTATACCAAATTTAGTGACACAGGGGCCTTTCTGATATTTAATCTTCACCAGTGTGTCTCAACCCCAAAGTTCTGCTGAAACCAAAACGGATGATTGACAAGACCCGGCAAACACAGCAGATCCCCCTCCGAGCACACACCGACCGACGTAGCTCATGAGACAGATCAACTGGAGGCATCAGGCAAGAGACGCCTGCCCTATGACTAATAGGCGTCTCCCACCGAGCCAACATCAGCAAACATGGCCCACACTCGACGGAAGTCCCGGGCATGAGGACGATGCCCAAAGCAGCGAGACTTGCATAATCTAAAATATAACAAAAAGTGGCAACCAAATCCGCAAAGATACATGTCTCACCTGACAAGCCAGTCTTAGTTTTCGAAAAATTAGAATTTTATACTGTAAAAATTAAAGATGTAATATCATCATCATCAACGGATTTTTGATGAACATGCAGGTACAGGGGCAACGTCCACATAAGTGGGCCCCCTTCCAGATAGCTGGCTTGCTGCACGCATGGCAGATTTTACACCAGATCTCCAGGCTTGTCTATCATGAGGATCGATAGCAGAGAGCTTCCATTCTCTGCAATCTCTTTCTGTTAGCTGCTTCCAGGTCATCTTGGGCCTTCCTGGCCCCCGCTTTCCATCTACCTGTATGTCACAGGCAGACTTGACTGCACAGTTGGAGCGTTCCACATGTCCATACCAGCAAAGCCTTCTCTCTTGCAGGATGGGTCCAGGTCCTCAATGCCAATACGCTCAAGTAACTCACTGGACTTAATGGTGACAGTGTCCTGTGGCTTGACATTGCAGATCCGCTGTCTGATCATTGCCCTGTCATTTCGCTGTAGACGTTGGAGGTTTGGCTTTGTCAATGGCCATGTCTCACTGGCATGGAGCATTGCGCTCCGCACACAAGAGCTACACACACGGCCACGTGTCTTGAAAGAGAGGTGGCGGGAAGAGAGAACTGGTAGCAACTCCTTGAATTTCTTCCAGGCTGTTTTCACACGTGATGTAGTTGAAAGGTCGCAACCACCTGCTGCAGAGAGCATATCACCTAGGTAGCAAAAGGAAGCTACAACCTCCAGCTTGCCGGATCCGACTTGGACTTCCCTCTCTGGTCTGCCATCTAAGGGGCGTGCAGTTCCTTGGCACCGTGTACACCTGGAATCAGGGTCCTCTATCAAGCGTTTGAGCCCACTGCATTTCTTGTGCACCCAGACCTTGCAGCCATTACAAAAGATACTGTTGCTGCCCACTCTAGTGCGACAAACAGCGCATGGGAACTGGCCTGTACTCTGCAAGAGGTCCAGACCTGTACCACAGATCATGATATTTGTCTTTCCTGCATTCACTCTAAGCCCTTTCGCCTCCATTGCGTCTTTCCAAGTTAAGAGCCTCCTGACACATTCCTCAAGGGATTCAGCTATGATGACAAGGTCATCAGCATACAGGTCCTCCCAGGGGACTCCAGAGCGGAACTCGCATGACAAGGCTTCAAGCACAATGATGAAAAGCAGTGGGCTGAGAACAGAGCCTTGATGAACACCCACCTTCACCTTGAATTCTTCACTGTAACCATCAACAAAGCGGACACGGCTTCGAGCATTAGCATACATTCCTTGGACCAGTTTCACAATCCACTCGTCTACTCACAGTTTTCTTAGTGCCCACCAGATGAATTTCCGAGGGACTCGGTCGAATGCCTTCTCCAGGTCTACAAAAGCCATGTAGAGACTCATGTTGGTCGCCTGATACTTCTCTTGCAGCTGCCGTACAACAAAATTTGCGTCTGTTGTGCCTCTTCCTGGGACGAAGCCAAACTGGGAATCGTCAATGGACACCAACTGCCTAATGAAGCCATCCACAATCCTCTCCAGGACGTTTATGACCTGTTCTGTCAGCTTGAGACCACGGTAGTTGCCCCGTTCCAATGCATCGCCCTTGCCCTTGTAGAGACAGACAATGAAACTCTGTTCCCAGTCAGAGGGTACCTTCCCATCACGGATGATTGCAGCTGCAAGGTCGCGGATCATCAAGGCACCCGCATCACCTGCAGCTCTTATCATCTCCACCACTATGCCAGAGGGACCCGGTGCTTTGCCAGTCTTCATCTGAGAGATAGCCTTCTTAACCATATCAATAGTGATTGGGATGGCCGGCCCTTCCACTGGTGGTTTATCAGACAGGTGGCCTGGGTCCCAGTCGAACTCAACATTGAGTAGCCTTTGGTAGTGTTCTACCCAGGCACTCTGCTTTAAGTCTTCACTCATTGACATCTCCCCTGCATCATTCTTTACTGGTTTGTCACCTTCAACATCGGCATTCTCTCTTCTCATCTGGTTAGCAAGGCGGTATACTTCTGATGACTTAGGGTCAATATTCTTGTAGCTCTCCTTCTCAGCTTCTTGGCGAGCATGGTGCACCGCACGTCTGGCTATGCGTTTGGCAGCAAGATATGATGCACGGGTGCCCTTACCAGTCTTACCAGCCGTGTGGCGGCCGTAAAACGTCTCCCCGTACATCTACCATAGTGCAGTTTATATTTTACTTTTGGTCCTTTTAGATCAGCGTGAATATTCTGAGAAATCAGAAATAAATAATTGGTTTAGACTCATATTCTAGACATGTTTTTAATTATTTGGACCCCATTTTGATTTATATCAGTCTTTGTATCGACTGCCTATTCGAAATTCGTAAAATTGCAGTATGTTTCCTCTGGCTTTCTTTGCCGGATCATTACAGGGTCACTGATGAGGCTTTATTAGCCGAAACTACGTAGTATGACCCATCTTCTTTCTTATGAATGTTTTCATTGCTCTTAAAGGAACTCATTTTTGATTTTTATTTGCCTTCACTGCAGCTGGTGTTGTGCCGTGTGGCGGCCGTAAAACGTCTCCCCGTACATCTACCATAGTGCAGTTTATATTTTACTTTTGGTCCTTTTAGATCAGCGTGAATATTCTGAGAAATCAGAAATAAATAATTGGTTTAGACTCATATTCTAGACATGTTTTTAATTATTTGGACCCCATTTTGATTTATATCAGTCTTTGTATCGACTGCCTATTCGAAATTCGTAAAATTGCAGTATGTTTCCTCTGGCTTTCTTTGCCGGATCATTACAGGGTCACTGATGAGGCTTTATTAGCCGAAACTACGTAGTATGACCCATCTTCTTTCTTATGAATGTTTTCATTGCTCTTAAAGGAACTCATTTTTGATTTTTATTTACATGCTTTAAAGGCTTGCCGCTTGGCTGCAATGACCTTATTAACATCCTCATTCCACCACCAGGTTTCGCGACGCCAGCGGTTGGGCCTAGTTGTGCCACACACCTCTTCAGTTGTATTGAGCAGACCGGTCTTGATGCTGCTCCATATATCCTCAGTGGTAGCATCTGCTACACCTGCTGAAGTACTCACATGCTGGCTGAAAACCTCCTGGAAATGATTTCTTGTCTGAGATTCTTTCAGCTTCCAAACTTTTAGCCTGGGGGTGAACTTGCGCTTGGGTTTTGATGGCACATCAATCCTCGCGTCGCATATGAGTAGCTGCTGTTGCAGGGCTACTTCCTCGCCAGGGATCACTTTCACATCTGTGACAAGTTTGCGCATTGTCCTGCGGTAAAGGATGAAATCTATCTGCGTCGCTGCGCTTCCTGACTTGTACGTGATAAGATGACTGTCACGTTTCTTGAAACATGTGTTTCCAAGAAGCAGGTCAAATGCCAGGGCATACTCTAGAATCCTCTCACCCTCAACATCTGGTTCAGGTCTACCATACCCGATCCCACTATGCACTTCCTTGTATCCAGTGCCTGCACGGCCTACGTGGCCATTCCAATCTCCGCATGGGATCAGGAGTTCGGATCCTGGGATCCTGGCAGTCACGGCACGCAGTTGGTCAAAGAACAAGTCCTTGACTTCAGCACTTAAACCACTCTGTGGGGCATACACAGACAGAAGGGTAACCACGCACTGGCCGACTACAAGCTTCACCACGATGGTTCTGTCTGAGACTCTTTGCACTTCAAAAACTTTCTCTATCCACTCTTCTGCCACAAACAGGATATAGTTATTTAAATCAGTACTTGAGTACTGACGTCATTACCGCAGTATCAACCTCAGCACTAAGGAACTGATACTGAGCTGATGATACCCTCGGGGACGAACGAATCATCCACCAGCAGAGATACAGACCCAGTGGTTGCAATTACGGCGTAACTATACCAAATTTAGTGACACAGAGGCCTTTCAACTGACGACAAATCCGATTAATGCGTTTTCAATTCAGGTCCAATTTCCGCGAATTATCTTCAGTGTTTTCGACTCCCCACCAAGCTTGTTGGGGCGAATCATCACGTGAACTAGTCCGTGAAATGAATACCTCCTTAAACCCCACTTCATATAGAGAAAACTGGGGTTTACGAGGGTATACATTAGTTTTCTTATTTCTGCTCCGAGACATAGGTTGTGGGTACTTGTTAGAACCGCCTCAATGAGGCGGTTCTAACCAGAACCGAAAACCTATGTTTTGAGTATAAATAAGAAAAGCATAACGGATTTTCATCAGAAAAGTAGCCATTTTGGAGATGTGAAAAACTGCACTTTGTCGCACGGGTGTGTTATCTAATGGTCAGACGAACCGAACCGGGGGAGCAGGAAATATGGATGACATATGAGCCCCGCCAAGCGAATTTGTGTCTTCGAGCATTCCGTCATGACAAATTTTAACTGCGCGTGCCCAGCCATTCAGAGGGGTCAGGGATATGGCTTTCTGTCTGAAGGTTCCTCTTGATTCACTGCTTGTATGAGCGAGCAGCGAATGTTCTGGCGAGACTGCGCGGATGCGCAGGCTCGCCTGAACCTTCGCTGCTCGCATAGGCGATAAGCACCAAAATCGCTTGACGGAGCCCATATATCTCAATAAGTTCTGAAGTTAGATCCTTTGGAAGCAAGGAATACACCAAATTACCGAAAATAGCAGACTCGGTTTTATTGAGTCTGTTCATGACCAGTACTGAAATGTACAACACCGCCCATGCCCTCTAGCACCGGCTTAATGCACACATGCTTAATTGGCAATTGTTGCTGATTACTGCCAATCATGCCGGTTGCGGGTATACTACTTAAAACACTTAGGTACTTTTTCTGATCAGAGTCTACGTTGTGCGAAAGATCCAATGCTTCTTCATGCAGCAAGAGAAGTCAAGGATGCGCACGCTGATGTGATTCTTTGCCCATGGGCACACGTAAATTGTAGGGAGTGCTGTGCCCTGGTTCAAATATTATTTTCTGGGATAAATTGCATGTACTCGTAATTACACACAGAAAAATAATCATCACGAAAACACGCCTATATAATTTTGACCCCTTGAACCCCACTTTTTTAAATAACAAAACTGGAGTTTACAGAGGTAAACCTTTTTTCTTATTTCTACTCAATATATAGATTGTGGGTACTCGTTACACAATCTATATTTTGAGCAACAGAAAATTTCATCTTAAAATATTCTCTTTTTCGGCAATAAAATTTACTGTGTAGTTGTACAGGCATGTTTTGTAATGTGCTGTCAGGGTTGCAAAACAAAATATATTTAAATGCTAACCAGTAATCAACCAAAGCTGATTAAACCAGTATCGATTAATATGCATCAATTAATACATGTATATAATTTAAGAGTTGATACGCATTGTGTGTTTATTCAAATTAATCGCTTTATGACCTGTTGACATGATATCGACAAACTTATGTTAGGTAATCTTAAGACAAACGTTCTCTGTAGTTAATGGACACGGTCCAGTTAACGCTTTCCCTTTCACCCCTAAGCTTCTGTTAATTAGAATTTAGGATTAAAAACCGATTAGTTTTAAAATAAAATGTTTAAAAATGAAACAGTTTGCTTACTGTGTTTCCCTTTATTATATATATATATATATATATATATATATATCTTTGTTTCCTCCAAATATGAAGAGTACATGAAACATGAACATTTAGAAAACAATACAATACAAATACTATGAACACATATACAGCTATATACAAACTAGAGGTGACTACAATACGATCTCGATACCTCAACCACCGTTTGGGGTATCAGGACTGTTTATAAATGTGCTATGTTGTCAGTGGGACTACAGAGCCACTGAAATTACTGAGTATTTTGGAACAGTCAATGTTTTGCTGTGAAGCACAATAAATATCTACCCTGCAATGCCGCAGTACACACTTACTCTTGGTCACATCTACTCACCCAAAAAGTCTGTGTACGACACAGAGCGATGTCACGCTGACCTCGCCTCTATAACTAGTCAGTGCAGAAGCCAACGGAACATCCACCGCGCCGCACCGTAAACATGCAAGATCCTTGCCGAAACGAAATGCAAGAAACCCACGGGTGAGGGAGAATAAGAGATATACAATCTGTAGGACGGTTCCAACGGACTGAATTTCCGTCCTGGAGTATAGGTCGTTATAGAACTTATTATATAGAGTATCTTACACGAGCGCCCCTGCATTACTGAAATCATCAAAGAAGTTGAGGAAAAGCGACAAAATGCGATGCTTTGCCGAGCATTTTGTCTTTTCTCCAGGAGCTTAACAAACCCAATAATGCATAAGCACGACTGCAAAATTCTATGTGTCATAAAATTATGACAATTAAAAAACAATTTTATTCATTATTGACAAAAATCTCACTATTCCATCATTAGAAAACGCGACGTCGCTGGGGACGTCATACATGTTACCCTACGGGCCGTATCTACCTAATTTTCAAATTTAATCCACAAGTGGATTATCGAATTTATTACATGGCGTTATTTCACTCTCAGACGCGACGTCATATGATAAAAATTATTTTACCATAGGACACCACTGTTGTTAAGTGGACAATGTTGTGTCATAAAATGAAATACCCCACATGTAAAATCGGATACCACATATATCCATAAGCCGCCAATCAGATTCTTCGAGTTACGACCATAAGATTCGATTTTAAACCGGTATATGATAAACATATTTTTACACTCGTGGTCGCCCCATATGAAATCCATTAAATTCGCAAATGCAAGTCCAATACACCTCATATGAAATGACCATTCATGTAACAGTCTTTATATGTATTAAAGCATTCATTTCGTGGCTACAATAGCATACATGCAACAAATATGTATCATATATTGACTACCAGTGGAACATATATCTTCGCCGTCGAAATCATAAATATCTTCATGAAGTCAGTGACATCCGCTTCTGTATCTAGAATTTCACGACAGCCAGAAAAAAGCAGGTCAATTTGCCTGTCCGGTTGGAATGCCATATACGTAACAAAGAAAGCTACACCGAACCGATCCAGCAATCTTTTCCAAAAGGTTTCACGAAAGTCATTCATCTTATTACAATGTAATAATATATGCTCAGAATGAAAAGTTATTATTCCATCACAAAAGCAACATCTTTGATACCATTTTCCAGAAAACATTCTCCCAAGCAAGTTGACAACTTTTTGTGCGTGTTTAAGATAATTTGGGAACATTTTACTTATTTTCCAAACAATATACTCTTTCTGTGCCGGTTCATGGATGCTACTGATGCGTTTGGTTAAAGCGGAATTCCGAACCCTTTCATGCCATGCCCTATCATTTACAGATCGTATTGCATCGCGTACCAACCGCTTCCATACCGTTTTTGACGGAAACGATCCCATTTCGGTATAAGTATTTAACCACTGTGTAAGGGAATATTTTCCTAGGATACGATATACATCTCGTATAAAGCCATTTTGTGAACTGACATTAGTGTCAAACTGCACGAGTCTGTGAAGGAAGATTTCTTTTGCTCTATACTCCGACGGGAGAGAACAGAGTTGCCACAAAAATATCAACTTGCGATAATCAATTTCTGCCTCAATTATTTGGCAATTCAACAACGACATTGCAACATCAGTACTTGTACGTATCGGGAGCGACTGCATAAACTTTACACAAAAGCGATGTGAAGTCTCTAGCATAGTCAAATGTTTTGGCATTAAGTTATCCCAAACTTCACATCCATATAAGGCTTTTGGCAGCACAATAGCCTTATACAGATGTTTAGATGTAATTGGATTGAATCCTCCTTCATACAAGCCACAGTTAGACAAACTCATAAGAGTACTTTTCAGTTTGGCTGCTGCTGTCTTTACATTTAAATCAGATGATAGATATTTATCGCAATATAACCCCAGATGCTTATATTGCACATCTTCTTCAATTTTGGCACCACCTATTGCCCATATTCTAGAGGAATGAAGATAGTCTGATCGTGTTTCGTTAAATACGATAACGGAACATTTTGCTGGCTGATATTCATACCGCCATTGACAGGAATACTTGAAACAAATTTCCATCATGTGGTCCAATCCAGCTTTAGAATATGAAAGTAGCAGCATATCATCTGCAACTGCCGGGCTACCGCACTTTTCATCAAACAAGCACATACCTAATCCAGATTTTTCAAGTTCCCAAAGAAGCCCATTAGTAAAAACCAAAAATAAGAAAGGGGATATAACTCCACCTTGCCTTGTACCCTGCTGAACCGGGAACCAGCCAGACTTACATGAAAAAGTTTGAACACAGCTCTCCATTCCAGAGTATAGTTCAATAAGTGTTTTCAAAATAGTTTTATCGATTCCACTATGAAATAATTTGTAAAATAGCCCATCATGCCAGACTTGATCGAAAGCTTTTTTTACATCCAGAAAACAAGAGTATACTTTACTACCATTTTCACTTGCAAAATGTATAGATTCGCGGACTAGAAATGATGTCATTAGACAACCCATTTTCTTACGAAACCCCCCTTGCAAAGGGTGGATAGGCGGGTTAATACAGTCAAATAGCTGTATTCTCACCAACAGAATTCTTTCTAGTAATTTTAGAATAACGGATGACAGTGTGATAGCCCGGTAGTTGTCTGGATTGTCTTTCTTTTTGTTACCACCTTTGAATAAAGTTATGATAACCCCTCGTTTCATTTCTTTCGGTGCATGTGACTGGCGCACAACTGCACTAAAAAACTTAGATAAAAGATCAAAAATAAAATAGCCCCCATAGTAAATATGTTCATACATCAAGCCATCATTGCCACCTGCTTTGTTTCTCTTTGCTAATGTTACTGCAGATTCGACTTCCTCCGGACTAATTACAATGGAGTTTGAATTGGCAAAAGATTCCGTTAACCCGAGCTTGATATTGACCATTTCGTTTGAGATCATTTCTGCAAAATTCTCATCAAAATGCTTTGCTTGTTTTGGAGCGTAAAGATCAGCGAAATATTTTGCCCATTCACTGTTAATTTCTGTGGCATTATTAATGGTCCGACCGTTAAAAACAAGCTCCGACCCCGCTCTGTTGCTGGTTTGTTTTCGTTTTGCATTGGTCAGTCGCCAAAATAAACCACTGTCAATCTCAGCCATGCGATCTATTTCATCGGTTTGGTTTTGTAAGAACTTATCAACGCATTTCCTATGGCAACGCCGGAAATCGCGCTTTGCATATTTGTAGTCAGAATATGAGCTATATTTTGGATCGCGGGGTCTTCCATCCTGCATCCAGGCAGTTCGTTTGGCTTTCATTTCATTGTGCAAAATACTCAACTCTTGGTTCCAGTATGGTTTGAGAAACCGCTTAAACTTTTTAATCGGAAAACACTTTTGGGCCGTAACTGTAACCTCGTTTACCAGTGTGTCATATGCTTGATCAAGCAAGTTGGGCGAGTTTAATTCCAGATCACGTACATTGTTTAAGAGCGCATTATTCTGTAAGGAAACTCTATAATTTTCAGTATGAGCGACTTCTACTTTTTTCCAGTTAATGGATGTATTTATATTTTGCATATTATCCTGATCCCGGTATGGTACGGGGAGCGTCATTTTACAGCATATCGGCCTATGTCGCGAGACATTAAGGACGTCATCGTCTAATATTTCGCAAAACGTTGCATACTGAATTTTTTCCCCCGGAATTAGAATATGATCAATGCGAGATTCGAACCTCCCATCATAGCTAACAAAGGTGGATTTTGTTCCCCTGCACAGATCCTGGGTATTTATTGAGACTAAAATGTTATTATTAAGGAATTCATTCAAGTATGTACTTCTACTGTTCATTGATTCAACAGATATTTGTGCATTAAAATCTCCCATTATTATAACCATGCCTCTCTCCGAGTACAAGTTCATTATATTTTGTAGTCGGTCAATATACTCCCTGTATATACCTATTGTGTGATTAGCGCATGGTAAATACAACTGAAAAAAGAAAATGAATTCTTCAGTATTTATTTCATACTGAATTCCTATAATTCTGTCATCATCTAAGGCCACTAGAGTAATTTTATAATTATGGCGCCTATGCCAGAGAAAGGCTACCCCACCCTTACCTACTTTCCTGCCACTTGGGCGTTTAAGATCATAGTCGGATACAGCAAAGCTCGTGTAATTGCTATCCAACTGGCTGAGGAAACAAAGATCTTTCTCATAAAGCCAATGTTCTGAGACACCACATATGTCTACCCTATTCTGGTTAAGACATTCACTTAGATATGCGGCACTGGACATAATACCAGTCGCGTTCCATGTTAAGATACATAACTGATGCAATGCCATTAAGTATATCAAGGTATGCTCTATGTGCGCTAAACGCTTACGATCAATCAACGTTTGTTTCATCCCTTAACGGAGAAAAGGGATTGTAGTCATCAATGTCTGACCTTCCATAAACATGTTTATGTAACGAGTCAGGCCGCGACCTAAGGGTATCCTGATGACGTGCTGTGGACCGAACAGTACGACTGACCCAAGGCCTGCACGTCACACCACGGGGCCAGAATGAACCGCTTTCAAGGAGCTGAGCATAGTGGTTTTCCTCAACGTTAAGGCGTATTACTACATTGCTAGGATTACGTCTACTTGTCCAAATTCGGACCCAAGTAGCTGTAGGGCCACGTTTATTAACGTAACTTACTATACGTTCACTTGTTATCGTCGGTTTAAATCCCCCCAAATAGTAGCGTTTGGTTCGTTTCTTTACATATTGTGTAAAGTCGCCATCATCATCTTCACCTAAATCAAGATTTTCGCTCGGTTCATCGCGTGGCATGGTATTGTTTCGCGTAACGAGCGGTAGAATGGGCCTTCCAGACGCCCCCTGAACGTCTGTATTAACGCGACGTGCGGTGAAGGCAGGCGGAGATGCTGTCACGTCTCGATATGACATACCAGCCGGATCATATACACTCGGTACCCGAGGGGTGACATGTACACTGACTTCAGACCGGTATTGATATTGGGGGCCTGGTCTTTCTGTATTATCGCGATTCAAGTCCAAGTTGTGTTCCGAGTCATTTTGAGAGATTTCAGTATCGCGCCCCGTTGCGCTGGGCAGCGCGTCCGCCTGTTCATGCAGACTTTCAGTCTGCAGTGACACAGACCCGCTGTCCCGCTGTCCCGCGCATCAACAGCGTTATTGGAAGAAACCGTTTCGCTCATTTGATTATCAACCTCTGTCCCATTTATTCCTTGCGCAGACCCCAGAGTACGCTCCCCTTCTGCATCTAAAGTGCTGCAACTGTTAAGACCGGTAGAGCGAGCAAGGGCATCCTTACTAGAGTTAGCCTTGCTCCTTCTACCCGCCTTACCTCGTTGCGCGCCAGGGATCCTCCCTTGCGGCTCATGAAATTGTAAATGATCTATAGACTCTTGCATGGATTGAATATTACTTTTGAGGAGCCGAACTTCATTTTTGAGATTAACAACCCCAAGGGATTTATCTGACTCTAATCGTTCTGCACACAACTTTATTTCAGTGACTGCTCTTGTCACAGTACCAGAAAGCAATGATAATTCCGCTTTCAGTCCAAGTACAGACGACTTAAGAAACTGAATCTCTTTTGACCGCTCTGTTTCAATTGCACAATGTCTCTGTTTCATATTAAGCATATCGGCTTTCAAACTAGTTACGCTATCTGTCAGCAGCTTAAGTTCAACGGTGCTTTCGTATGAACCAAACGTTTCATTTGCTGTGATTGATATTGATTGTGATCTTTGACTTCTCCCGATGCCGGAACTTATCAGGTCTCTCATGTCCGAATATTCAGCACCCTCTAAAACCGACATCAAAGTATGTATATCACTGGCAAGCTTCACTGCAACCGGGTCCCCGTTACGAGTAAATACTCTCCGCTTTAGCATACACTGCAGGCCATACGGAAAGTCATCACCACTCTTAATCTGTTCGAATAGAGCTGATCGCATATCGCTTAGTTTAACTTCACACGAAGCTTCGTTTTTCAGTATTCTGTTGACGAACATATCCTTTGGAAGCCCCCTATACAGGACTTGTAGACTTCTATATACAATGTCATCATCATTACCATCATCATTATTTTCATCGTCATGCGACTGACCACCATTGTTTTCCCCTATTCGATCATAATTATCGTTATCAGCACTATTGTCTGATGTTGCTGTTGTTATGGCGGTTGCTATGGTAGTAGCCACTAATGTGACGTCATTGGAAGACGGAAACGATGCCAATGATTCTGTACCCATGAAATCTGTTGCAATGGGAACCGTTGTATATGTATGGTAAAAGGGCACCTTAACGTCAGTCTGCTGGCCATCTGAAGATTGCAGAACAACTGGAGTAAGTTCGGTATATGTTTTCGGTGAATCGTCTTGCCTATGCATTTTTTGCTGATTTGGATTCACTAGTTAGACAGGGTACCAGTCTATCAGCTAATCATGCGTGACGATATTACGACCGCAGCCTTTGTCTGTCCTGACCGTTATCACTCAACAAATATAGTACGCCTGCTGGGCCTTCAGGGCAATGTTAGTTGGCCTTCTTAATATTTATGTATTAGATGTCTTGTGTATTGCTTTATAAAACTTCATCATGAATCAGGTTAACCATTCTCAAAAGCATTATATCAGAATGTTATTTCTTCTGAAACTCACAGGTATTAATAGTATATCCAATAGACACATGCCTCACACAAGTTACGTTTAATCAGAGTCAGTTAACCATTTTTATTCCAACATTTTACGCCCTGGTAAAAAAACACGTCTCCGCCATTCAGACCACGTGACGCCTCTGAACGAGGTCAACAGGTCCATGGCATTACGACACCGCGTGACATATTGCATTCTTTCATATCTCTTAAACGGTCACTTTCTGATGAAACTTTGTCATATTACACCAAACATAAGTTTTGGGTGCTCGTTAGTACTGCCTCACTGAGACAGTTCTAACTCATACCCACAGCCTATGTCATAATATGAACCCCCGTTATTCTAGTTTTATTATATTAAGAGGGGTTTACAGGGATATTCATTTCACGGACGTGTTAACGTGATGAGGCAAATACTGAAACTTGAAAACTTAATAGTGGCTCGATTGTCTCTAAACTGGGAAAAAGGTCCTGAACGGAGAAAAAGTTTGCTCCTATGTTTTATGCAAACAGTGAATGCTCCGATCAGATGCCTTGTTCGGTCCATTCTATTTGCCATTTTCTCTTTTTCTGGAAAGCTTACTTCACAGCGCTTTTGTTTGTATTGGAATTTAGCGGCCCAGTCAACACAATTCAGCAGTTAGGTAATTTTTGAGCCGGTCAGTTTACCTATCCACTCTTTTCCTGGCCAGGCTTATACGTAAGCGGTTAACCAGTACAGTGCACATTCTTTTGCTCTCTGACGTGAAAGAATGACGCTCTGTGACGCGAAAGATGGGTAATAGCCGTTTCCCATCACGTAAAGCAAGTCCGTGAAGAATCCCTCTACAATACGCTCTGTATTAACAGGGGCATACATTATTTTGCTCTTTCTGGTCCAAGACATAGATTATGGGTACTCGTTAGAGCAGTCTCAATGATGGGTTTCAAAGAAACCAGTGACAGGCACGTGGCAATCAGAAGTGCAAAGCTACTGTACTTAGTAGCGTTTGTCAATCCGTTTCAAAACTTTAACATTGAATCAGCTGCGTTCTACTTTACACACATTGAACATCAAGGCCAAGTTGTTCAAAGCAGCGTAAGTTAACCCTTTTTGTACCAAATGGAACTAGTACTGGTAAACCGCGGTTTCATTTGGCGACAGGGCTTGAGATGTCATTTCATCTCAATGTCGGGTAAAAGTCCCACAAAATGGAAGCAGCGTCTCCAAAATGACCTTTACAGTGTTGACGGGGACGTTAAACCTCAAATCAAACAAAACCAAATGGAATCTTCCACCATATATACAGTAGGACTCCATTTCAAAATTTAGGGGTGTCAGGTTGTGTTTTCATCAAAATCTATTTGGAAAATGACTGAACTTTTAGCAAACAGTGCAGGCCCTGATCAGACGCCGCGTTCTGTGGCATCTGAACTGGACCTGCACTGTTTGCCAAGATACCCCTTTAGGGTTTCTGGTATACTGAATGAGCTACTGGTAAAAACGTTAGCTATTCAATAGGTACCTAATACTCTTGTATTTCTGCCGGAAAATGTGAGGAGATTTTTGCAAAATTGATGCAAACCCTATTCGCATTTTTTTGCTGTACAATATGATCAAAAGTTTAACCACTCGTTAACTAACGACTTCGCTGAAAATAAATAAATAAATAAAATAAATAAATAAAAGTGGCATTAGGTTATTTTATGTATGCGGCATAAAACAAACACTTTCCCTTAAAACAGTATAATATTTGAAAAGCAATTTAATCCGTATTATATATGGACCAATAAATCATCATATTTAGTTAAAACAAATATGCCACTGTAATACCATTAAGCTATTTTAACGGTCACAACCGATAGTCACCGAAAACTGTCGGCGATAACCGAATTGCTTTAAAACAGGTGTCAAGTAGCGTAATGGAGGCTACCTGGAAAAACTGCCAGTACAGGTTTGTTCCCTTGATTTCTCTTGATTTCACATGGCCGAACTTTTCCCGTATGAATACTTCTAAAGCTGGGGTCTCAAATCTGCCCACGCACGGATTTTCTTCAAAGTTTTTGAATTTAATTTACGCGAGGCCCTGCATCTATGAAAATGACTATTTCTTACATTAAAGAAAATCGGGTCTCAGGAGAGCGCCTTGATTTACTCCTTGATCAGACTTATACCCTTTACACAAATTATCAGTCTTAAAAATACAATTCAACTTGATCTTCAATAATGTCCATCATAATATTGAAGGGCTTTATCAAGGAGTATTTTAATATTATGAGCTCTTTTTTTTTTCGTTTCTGTATTCATATTATCAAATATTTTACTTTAAAAATGTCTGAAATTCTAATTAAAAAAATATAAAAAGACTTAATTAATTTTCAAAATTAGGCATGTTCCCATTCTTGTCAACCTATTATTGTTTTCTGAATAATATGCCACATATGTCTTCTCACGATGTGTGAAATATCATGAAATTTTGAAACCGATAACATGCATATAATACCCATTATATGTGCTTATGTCGGTTTTGAGCAAGATTGCTATTTTTTCCAAAAATATAAAAAATCATGAAAAATATAAACCATTACATGAACTAAGTCATTCATATTATATAGCTACTGCAGAGCAACCAAAAACCTCTAAACTATTGATTTTTAAAATAATTAGCAAAAATTTGGCCCTTGTCTTTTAACTGTCAGTCTGAATGTCAGACAGGGTAACGCATTACTTGTCATAATCTATGGCTGCTTTGCTTCTACAGAAGTACGATCATTTCGAGCCTCCGTCAGACAAGAATGAAAAAAGTTTGGACAAGTGTCTAATTTCTGCGACAAATGTATACGCCCAACAACTTTTCTTAATAGTACTTGTATGCAGCCAACAAAGGTTACTTATTTTTTCTGTATTCACACATATTTTGATTTCTCTATACATTCAACTTATCTTTACATAAACATTTTTAAAATACATTGTGACTGTCTTTGAAGAATTAGATCAGTAGTCAATTTAGTATTGAAGCTTTCCTATTCTTCTGTTTTGTGTTTAAGGTCAATTTCTCAGTTTTCTTTCAAATTTTATCGAGTGTTTCTTTTTTCATCCTTGTTTGCTACGAGTGTGAGATGAAATATTTCCGTCTTGTCTAGCAGAACAGAACAGAACAGAACAGAACATAATTTTATTAACTCTCAGGTTGTACAATACAACATATGAGGTAATACATATTGATCAAAACAATATATGCATACTTGTTGGGTACGTACACAACTTAGCAGGGACGGCACATATATCACAGAACATATTAATGAACCTATCTAAAAATTCTTAGAAGAACAGAGACCAAGTCACGAATATTTTTTAACAATCTTACATTGCTTTTTGAGAGTAAGCTGTTAAACTTATTTGTATTGCAATGTTTCCAATAATATTATGGAATATACAGCTGCCTTTGAGTTTTAAAATAAACACATTCAAGCAGGTAATGATACTCATCTCCGAGCGCATTTCTGTTACATAAATTACAAAGTCGTTGGTTTCTTTCTATATTTTCCAATCTCCCTTTCTCTATGGGAAGTTTATGATTTGTCGTCCTAAATCGCGCCAGTGCGAGTGACGATTTGAAAGGTAAATCCGTAATATATTTCTCAAGGGCAAAATCTGTTTTAAATAATCTATAATTTAAACATTTAGGACTTTAATACACATCGCTGTTCCAGATTTGAATAAAATGACATTGTAATCTATATTTGACAAGTTTGCAAAAACTGTCTATATTTGGGACATCATTATTTAGCCGTATATAATTGAGTCCTACTTCTTGTATAGTTTTTTTTCTATCACAAGAAGCCATTTGCTTTTATATATATTTTGCCTATACAAATCATATAAAATTTTATACATTATATTTGATATCTTTGTATTTTTTTCCAGTGAAAAGTTTACACCAATATTTAATCATGCGAATTTTAACTGAGATCTCTAAAGGATATCTTCCAAATTCCGCGTATACCATTACGTTAGGCGTACCTTTCTTTAGTTTCAAAATGCTTTTAAGAAAATCTTATTAAATTTTTTCAATAGTATAAATATTTTCAAATCCAAAGATTTCACTGCCGTACAGCAGTATTGGTACGACTGTTTGGTCGAATAATTTAAGTTGACAATCGACAGGCAGATGTAGGTTCATAATCCGTCTTTTCAAAAGAGCCATTGCTTTACAAGCTAAGCCTGAAAGTTTCTTTACATACTGAAACAAGAAATATCTTTAAAAAAGATATGCGGCGTAGATTTAATTGGAAGGTTGTTTAGAAACCAGTGCTTCAGCTGAAGTGCACGACCCTCCGGATGCTTTTAGCTTGATGAGTGTTACCATATATGGGTATGGCGGCCATTTTGGTCATGTGACCTGGACCTAAAACGGTTCCCCCAATAAATGCGCCTTATCGTAAGGAGCAAAAATATATCTAATACTTTGGTACTGTATTTTGAATCGTTTGCAGGATCAAATGAATTCTCACTTTTCCAATACAAAAGCATATGTGTCAAAGTTTGAAGGTCAAGGTCAACCCAGGGTCACCATTTTAGCAATTTATGATGGGCGTACGTCCCAGATGTTATTTATCAAGTTTCGTGGAAATCTGCCAAGTGGTTCTGGAGAAGACTATTTTGAAGGGTTTTTACCATATATGGCTTGGCGGCCATTTTGGTCATGTGACCTGGACCCCATGAGCAAATTTTGGTTTCCTCCATCCCATAGAGGCTCCATATGAAATTTGACCTTAATCGGCCCAACGGTTTCCGAGGAGAAGCAGTTCGAAAATTTTCACATTTTTCGCCTCGGCGAGGCTATACTACATGGAATGTATTATTTCGCAAGTTCATTGGTTATACCTCATTGATACTATCAGTATGCCAAAAATTGTTTAAATATTCCAAGCGGTTAAGTCACTATCACCAATTTTCACAAACGGGTTACGGACGGACAGACAGACAGACCATATATGGCTTGGCGGCCATTTGGGTCATGTGACCTGGACCCCATGAGCAAATTTTGGTTTCCCCCATCCCATAGAGGCTCCATATGAAATTTGTCTTCAATCGGCCCAACCGTTTCCGAGGAGAAGCAGTTCGAAAATTTTCACATTTTTTCGCCTCGGCGAGCCTATACTAAATGGAATATAATATTTCTTAAGTTCATTGGTTAGATCTCATTGATATCTATCAGTATGCCAAAAATTGTTTAAATATTCCAAGCGGTTAAGTCACTATCACCAACTTTCACAAACGGGTTACGGACGGACAGACAGACTGACAGAATGACACGGTGATTTTAGGGCACTCTTAGAAAATCCACCGACTTCAGTCGGTCGCTTTTTCTGCGGGTCGTGCAATATGAGCTACAATAGTGACAGCAACAATTGTCTAGCTATGAACTGGTTTACTGTATTCAAACAATTCAGATGTCACGCGAGGAAAAATAGCTTTGCAGAGGGCGGTGTCCCGCCTGTTTGAGCTAAGGTCAATGTAAAAGGTCAAGGTTAAAAACATGACCTCATTTCAAGAGCATATGATCTTAAGTATATGCACAACAAATAAGAAAACGTTATCATTTTCTGTTTTTGAACACAAATTCTAGGGTTAACATTTCGGGTTGTCGCTACGGTGAACGTAAACGCATAGGCGGACAAACAAACGGACGAGCAGACAAACGGACGGAAACTTGATCTTATGTGCACCTAATTAAAACTCAAATTACACTTATTCCTTTTCAGAATTTATATAACATTAATGATATTCGAAAATGTCCATTTTGTGTTAAAATGGAGGATATAAAGTATGCTGAAGACAAATGATACACTGCAACTTTTATTTAGCATATATTGTAAATTAAACATCTGTCAATTTGTAATGCGATTATTACATGTTTTTGTCATACTATATCTCTTTATTGGTTTCATTGAGCAACAGGGCTTGGGTGTCATTTCATCTCAATGTCGGGTAAAAGTCCCACAAACTTGGAAGCAACGTCTCCAAAATGACCTACACAGTGTTGATGGGGACGTTAAACCTCAAATCAAACAAACAATTCCTTTCGCAGAAAATTCTTCCTTTCGCGAAAGGAACCTTCCTTTCGCGAAATGGTTCCTTTTGCTATATAGACCAACCACGTGAAATTAGGTCAAAATAGCTATTCACCGCAGCAGTTACAGAATTCACTAGAAACACAATTATACATATGGCGTATGGTCATCAAAGGACAAGACGGTGAGCAAGCCGAAACTGTATATATTTTTCATTCATGTCTCACATAAAAAACGAAACATTTCCTAGGTTAATAGAAGCCCCCGTGGTGCAGTGGTTACGCTACTCGCCTTGTAAACCAGGGGTCGCAGGATCGATCTCGGGCTTCTCCAGACTTTCGGATGAGTCTTTAAACCGAGGTCCCGTCTCCATATGACCTTAGCTGTTGGCGGGACGTAAAACTCAAACACTCACTCACTTTTCCTAGGTTAAAACTTCAGTAAACTGTCGTACTTTTGAGTAGATTTATTTATGCAAATCATTGACCAATGAAATGGTCATCTCCTTGGACATGTGGTTTTATTGACCAATGGAATAACGAAAAATGTAGGACAAAAGCAAAACTATAACGGCTACGCCGTAAAAATCTACCGTTTTGAGTGAAAAGTACACCAAGATACTTGAATTCTGTCACAATTTCTACCACACTGCCATCCAATCTGAATAGCAACAATCTATTGTTGAAGCTAAGCATAAAGTAGCAAGTAAAACACTAGTTCTATGAATGCATTTCATTATTGTGTTCAAAAAGCTTGCTTTAGATTTTCTTAGTTCAGTGGTTAATTTATCACTGTTCTCGATAGGTAGAACATTAAAGTTAAACCTGTAAATTCTATCAGCCTATAGTTCTTGTAGCACATTTTTTCTGCTTTTGACTTCAATCATTCACTATTCGCTTATTCACTTTTGTTTTTAGTAAACAAGCTAAAGGCTTTCTTTTCTGTAAAGTGTAAAATATTTTGGAAGTGTAAAAAAATTGTATGTTTGCTGTATGAAGGGAGTTATGTTTGTAAATAACATTTTAATGTCGATGTTTCACTCATTTGTAGAAAGTTAACATCCTTTATATGTGTCATTTCTTTATAGAAAACTAATCACATTTTAGAATCGGCAGTCAATTTAATAATGTAACTGTGCAGTCAATCATCTAGTTGTAACTGTTTAGAACAACAACTCAGTTATTGTCTTCATATATTCAACAGTCGCCATTTTGTACTTCTGAGTGGGAGGGCAACGAGTGCTATCATGGTTCCACCTCTTGCTTAGAGTGACAACACATTTAGCTCTTTTCAATTTAGTTACTGACATTTGTTGAAGCTAAACAGGTTGCTGTATCAAAGGTATTCCATTGTTGAATTGTTATATATATTGTGATTTGCTATTCCTACTGTTCTTACTATTGCTATCCTATCTATTTCTTTGAGCGACAGAGCATTTCATGTTGATGACGTATCTGTGAATAGGTTTTATTGTTGTATTTTTGTTCATTCCTATACCTTGTGTAATCTATCTTTTTGAAATAGCGTCAGTATTTTATGTTTTAGACAGAGATCCTTTCATTTTCGGAACTGTATTTTCTCTTTTGCATTAAATAGCATTTGAGTGCATTTCTGAATTGCTTCTCATTCTTTTGTGTCTTATTTTTTCATCTACTGTTACTTTGACTTTATTACTTGAACATTTGTAGTTCGAATTATTTTGTATGTATTAATTTCATTGGTTGATTCTTGATGAATACATATTTTGTCACTTAGTATCTTTTGAGAAACGTTTTGTTCTTATTGTTGCTATTCCATTTGGTGCTTAGTGTGGAGCTATATAGCTATTTATGAAACCAAGATATGCCTAAATATATTAAGAGCATTAGTTAGAACGTAATCAAGTTTTTTGGAATATTTTGACGATTTTCCCAAATATGGTTTGTCTGATTTAATGTCCATGTGTGGCCTATTTTTAGATTAAAATGATAGGTAAACAAGAACTGCAACTGAGAAAAAATAAAGTTCAAATGTGCCAAAAAATAAATATGGAGTAGAAATTCGGGGGTAACTTGAAACGAATGTAAAGATACGAGTCCTCATAAGAAGCAAATAAATAAAAGTGTTTAAACACATCCGTGTCTTTTGAGAGCTTTATGCATATTCTGGGAACTCATAAATTTACTAATGGTTTAGACTCAGGTAATTAAACCACTGTTTCTGTTTATTTTGAACGTATTTTGATACATATCACAGTCTTTCAAACGACGGTCCCTTTAAAATTTTATTTAAATTTCACCACATTTAGAGACACAGAGGCCTTTCTGATATTTAACCTTCATCAGTGTGTCTCAATCCCAAAGTTCTGAAACCGAAACGGATGATGGACAAGACCCGGCAAACACAGCACATTCCCCTCCGAGCACACACCGACCGACGTAGCTTATAATATATACTTTGTGGTTCCCTATCAAAATAATCAAATCAGGTAATTAAAAACAAACCCCCCCCAAAAAAGTCACCGGGCATCCAACCCGATCTGCTATTGAAATGGGAGCCGAATGAGAAGCAAAGTAGGACCGAAGTGTCTAGGTATATGGGGCCGAGGTGTCTAGGGGCCGAGGTGTCCAGGGACCGACCCGTCTAGGGTCTCAGTTTTATGTGGGGCCGAGATGGTTTTTGGGCCGAGGTGTCTAGGGGCCAAAATGTCTAGGGGCCGAGGTGGTTTTGGGGCCGAATTGTCCTGTTACCGTCAGAGTCATTACCAATATGTGCACTGGAATAACTTCGAAGTAACTGTATCCAAGAACTATGATCTATTCTGTTTCATATATACTGGGTCAGTATTAATAATATGAGGTTATTATACCCGCTTTTTCGAAGAAAAATTGGGTATATATTTTTTCGTGTCGGAGTCGAGTGTCTGTCAGTCTGTGGGTCATTATGTATGTATGTATGTATGTATGTATGTATGTATGTATGTATGTACATCACGTTTTCCGTGGTTTTTTTTCGAATGGATCTCCTCAAAAACCGGTTAAGATACACTTTTCAAGCTTTGTCTGGGGATAGTACATGGGGTGTAGATGGCACTGGGCTACTTTTTGGCGTGACCTTGACTTCAACATGACCCCAAGATCATAGGTCAAAAAGGATGGCTTGCAATATGTCCTAAACTGTTGGAGTTACACTTCTGAAGTTTTGTTTATTGGATGACCCTTGGAATATAGAATATATTGGGCTACTTTTGGTGTGATCTCGAATTCAATATGAACCCAAGGTCCAAGGTCAAAAAGTATGACTTTGCCATATCTTCTAAACTATTGGAGTTACACTTCTGAAACTTTGGTTATTGGATGGCCCTTGGAATATAGAATAAATTGAGCTACTTTTGGTGTGACCTTTGTTTGTTTTGTTTGTTTGCTTTGAGGGTTAACGTCCCCGACAACACTGTAAATGTCATTTTGGAGACGTCGCTTCCAATTTTTTGGGACTTTTACCCGGCATTGAGATGAAATGACATCTCCAGCACTGCCGCCCATTGAAACCAATAGGGTTTATAAGCAATAGGCTTAGATCCTCTAAGCGGTTTACCAGTACTCCTGTGCGGGTCGGTTTGGGCTCTGCGTGGAAGCATCTTGCAGCCCATCTATTTCTACTAGCCCCGATGGGAGGGCGCCGAATTTGGTGTGACCGTGAACTCAACATGACTTGAGATGGCATACCATCGACTGCGCGATCTTGTTAATCAAGTAATTTCGTACCGGGTCAATACGGAATTAAGTTTATTGACACCATTAAAAACATGATTATTGACCTCGGTGTTAATACGGATGACCTCCGAACTATACAGGATAGTCAGTTAATGAAGAAAAAACGTACGAACCACATTCCCATGCCGAACAGAAATGTTTATGCTATCTACTAGACTTTATTTCCTGGGAACGCTATGTTTTCTTTTTCAGTCATGAAAAGTACTCTTGCAGCAATGAGTATGAAAATTGAACAAAATATTTGTGCTAAAAGTTTTACGTCCCCGTCAACACTATTTATATCATAATGGAGATGTCGCATCCTATTCTGTTGGTCTTTTAGCCGACATTGAGATGAAGTGACATCTCAAGCCCTACTACCCAAACAAAAACGCTATGGTTTAAGGGGCGGCTTGACTCACATCACTTTTCCTGGGCAGAGTTAGACCTGAGCGGTTAACGAGTACTCAGAAAGTGCGGTCGGTCTCAACTTTGCGATGAAGCACCATGCAGCCCAATTTATTTCTTTAAGTCCCAATTGGCGGGAGTTCAAACAAAACATGTCATCAAATAATAGTTAGCAGTAAAGAGCCTTTCTTGCACACCAGACAAGGAAATCCGTGATTTTACCCTGGGATAGAAATTTTTGTTCTGACCCTTGTGTTCCGACCCAAAATCGAATATAATCGCGTGTTATACAAATGCACTGGTTGAATACGACCTTGTATGCGCCGTCGTTAAGGTTGACGTTACAGCACGTTACGTGACGTTAATAAACATTCTTGTAGTGTCATCTCAATATGGCAGACGTCGGTAACCGAAGTGACTGCATGATTAAAATCCGAGCTAAGAAATGGAAGGTATGCAAAAAAAAGAATCCTATATGGGTGTGAGGGGTGGATAGAAAAATCAGTCCCTCGGGAGCACTGTCCGGCATCACTCGGCAAGCCTCGTGATGCCGGACAGTGACCCTTGGGACGGATTTTTCAATCCACCGCTCACATCCATATAAGAATCTTATATTCTATCTAACGCTCGCACGAATGTAAGAATCTTTTCTATTGCATACCATTCATTTTTGAGAGTCAAGTGTTTTGTTAAGCTCACCAGTGCCGAAGGCTCCGGGGGAGCTTATAGGCTAGGCAGTTGTCCGTCGTCGTCTGACGTCGTCTGTCTGATGTCATCTGGCATAAACACTTTCAAACAACATTTCCTCTGAATCCACTAGGCTGGTTACGCTACTCGCCTTGTAAACCAGGGATCGCAGGATCGATCCCGGGCTTCTCCAGACTTTCGGATGAGTCTTTAAACCGAGGTCCCGTCTCCGTATGACCTTAACTGTTGGTGGGACACAAACACCCACTCTGAATCCACTAGGCCGATTCAGCCAAAATTTCATCTGTAGCATCCCTTGGCTTGGGGATTAAAAGTTTGTGTTTTTATGAAAATCGTTGCTGTTGCAACTTAGCTTTACCATAAACTTAAAATAGGGAAAACTGAAAACTGTCATTTACTGCCAAGCCTTTGCAGATAATTTGATAAAACTTTCATAGGAATGTTCCTTTGGCAGTCTTATGTCAGCTGTATGATTTCAGGCCTACTGGTCATATTTATTAGTTGTCATGGAAATCACAACGCCTTATCGTCTTAATATAGAAATTGTATTGCTTTATATTTTCAGGCCACATGCTTCAAGATCTCAACATATATGTTGGTAAAACGGTAGGTGATTGGGAACTTTGTGCCTGGTTCGAGGGGCCAGGAGCCAATGGTCAAGAATATACACTTGATTGTACAGAGCCTCTCGTAGGCAGATACCTCAGAATACAGAAACGCCATATGGGACCAACGATTTCTATGTGCGAAGTTGAAGTTATGGGTTTGCCAGCAGGTAGGATCTTGAATTTATTTTCTTTTTCAAAACGAAAATACGCCTATTCAAATTTATCATATGACGTCGCGTCTGAGAGTGTAATAACGCCATGTAATATTTTCGATAATCCACTAGTGGATTTAATATGCAAATTAGCTAGATACTTTCCGTAACGTTACATGTACGACGTCCTTAACGACGTCGCGTTTACTAATGGCGGAATATTGATGTTTTTTTTGTAAACAATCGTGAATAAAACGCGTTTTAAATGTCATCTGATAAATAGAATCTTGCATTCGTGCTCCTGTATTATTGAATTTATTAAACGAGTTGAAGAAAAGGGATAAAATGCGAGGCTTTGCCGAGCATTTTCTCCCTTTTCCTCAACGAGTTTAAGATCCTCTATATATTGATAATTTTACTACAAAGCAAATGAACATTTTAGATAAAATTATTGGTATTTTTCATATTTCTGCTCAAAAAATAGACTGTGTGAACTAGAGCCGCCTCATCCACCTCGATGAGGCGGTTCTAGCGAGTACAAACAATCTATGCTTTGATCAAGAAGAAGAAAAATAATGTTTACCCCTGTAAACCTAAGTTTTTACTGTTTATAAGTGGGATTTAAGGAGGTGAAACTATATAGGCCTGTTTCGAGATGCCTTTTAGTTTAAGAAATACATTACGAAAAACTAGCCTCCGCCCAAAAGGGCTTGAAGAAATATATGGGCTGCATGATGCTTCCACGCAGAGCTGAATCCGGCCCGCACACTAGTACTAGTAAACCGCTTAGAGGATCTAAGCCTGTCCAGGAACCGCGGTGCGAGGCGGACCATGCTAATAACCCCTATTGGTTTCATTGGGCGACAGGGCTTGAGAAGTCATTTCATCTCAATGTCGGGTAAAAGTCCAACAAAATTGGAAGCAACGTCTCCAAAATGATCTTTACAGTGTTGACGGGGACGTTAAACCTCAAATCAAACAAACAACATTACGAAAACACGCCTTTACAAATACATTGCAAACTTAACCGCCGATAAAAAAGAAAATTTTAAGATGAAAAATTGTTACTTTTCTTATTTCTGCTCAAAATATAGATTATGGGTACTCGTTAGAACCGCCTCAGCGAGGCGGTTCTAACTAGTGCACACAATCTATATTTTAGAGCAGAAATAAGAAAAATAAAGTATACCCCTGTAAACCCCAGTTTTACCAAACAAAAGTGGGGTTGAATTGGGTCAGACTTTTATAGGCATTATAAGTTATTTTGATTCTTGACATGAAACATGGGATCATATTCCCCGCCTGAGAGCGATATTTGCCCGAGCCGTCAGGGCAAATATGGCTTTCAGGCGTGGAATTTCATCCCATGTACCTCGTCAAGTTTGTTTGTTTGATTTGAGGTTTAACGTCCCCGTCAACACTGTAAAGGTCATTTTGGAGACGCTGCTTCCAATTTTGTGGGACTTTTACCCGACATTGAGATGAAATGACTTCTCAAGCACTGTCGCCCAATGAAACCAATAGGGTTTATTAGCATGGACGGTCCTCCTCGCACCGCGGCTCCTGCACAAGCTTAGATCCTCCAAGCGGTTTACCAGTACTAGTGTGCGGGTCGGATTCAGCTCTGCGTGGAAGCATCGTCATGAAGCCCATATATTTCTTCAAGCCCCTATGGACAGGGGCCAGTACCTCGTCAAGAATCAAAATAACGAATTTGTTATACTGCAAAGCTTTCACGCTTTCCCAAACAATTCTTTTGTAGCGGACGTCGACAGAACTGCATGTGTGACGTCTTCAGTCGCGCCATTATGCACATATTACGTTGATAATGTTGTTTAGTGGAAAAAACGTTCAAGTCATGTTAGTTTGTTTGATTTGAGGTTTAACGTCCCCGTCAACACTGTATAGCTCATTTTGGAGACGTTGCTTCTAATTTTGTGGGACTTTTACCCGACAATGAGATGAAATGACATCTCAAGCCCTGTCGCCCAATGAAACCAATAGGGTTTATAAGCACTGGCGGTCCGACTCGCACCGCTTTACCTGGACAGGCTTAGATCCTCTAAGCGGTTTACCAGTACTCGCTCGCGGTCGGATTTCAGCTCTGGAAGCATCATTCATCCCATCTATTTCTTCAAGCCCTAATGGGCGGGGACGTCAACTATGCATCAGATCCAAAATGGCGGCCATCGCAATCAAGCGAAGACAAGCGTAAGAGGGTAATATATTTTTGCTCACGGGGCATATGGAAAATAATTGCCCTTGCGCTGTCCAATCAAAAGCCTGCAAATTTATTTTCAGTATAACACGTTTTCGTGTTGCTTTTTTGTTTAAGAAACAGGTCAGCTCTAGTTGTGATTGTTCAGTTTTGGATAAGATTAAACATATTTTATTGTATTCTTTCAGACAATGGGATTTGACACAAGTTATACAACATTAGATAGTCCTCTCCCTAAACATTTACAAAGTAGTTTTTAATGGTACAGTGGTAGATATGAAACAGTTTTAAGTAACTTAACACATGTTCTATGTTATATATGTCACGAAAGATTATAATAATAATTATAATAATGCCTTTATTTATTTGGGATAACATATTAAGCATAATAATACTTATCTACCATATGGTCCTTTTAACTAACAAGTAAAAGGTATCGTGATATATTAACAATATTTGCTGTATTTATAAATAATGTATTCAGTAGTCTAGGAATAAAACACGTTTACAACTTGATGAACTGGGATTAAAAGCTGAAATTTAAGTAAAATTTGTAAAACCACTTTTGGGTACTATACGTTGGTAATATGCGGTATTGCAAACGGCAAAATAAACCAAATGTTTAAAATTAGGAGCCAATAAAAACCCCAACAACTATGATAATGATGGCAACAGCCAGTTATGATGCTGGAAAGAAAGTGTCGAACATGTGGCGCTCCCAGCACACCGCCCGCACCCGACACGCACTGCGATACGCCAGCCACTTCTGAAGCCAGGGATATGTGGCGGAAACCATTGTCCAAACATCATGCACCCAGCAACAACGATCGCACACCCACGGCGCCCGTCAAGTAATACAGGCGCAAAGAACGCCACATGAACGACTTTGTCAAGAACATTAACTCTTATCCTGCTGTTCACGACAATCCATCCCTATCTTTGCAAACCGTGTAGATCCAGATCAGATGGATTCTGACCAGGATCTACACTGTTTGACATTCATTTTATAAATTTGTAGGAATAAATTACACCAAGTCATCTGATTGGTTCAAAGTCAGAAATGGGTGTGGCTAAACTGAATATTCAGCAAGAGAAGGGTTAATTTAATTTTTGTTTTCTAACACATAAGTTATGCAGACCTGGTCAGCTACTTGTAAATTTCAAAATTGAGGTGAATGAACCGAAGTAATCTATGTTTGGAGCAGAAATAAGAAAAATATTACAATTTTTCAGCTGAAAATTGTCGATTTTTCGGCAGTAAAATTTACAATGCGTTTTAACCCTTGTCTTGCTGTTCACGACAACCCCTTTCTTTGCAAACAATGTAGATCCAGATCATATGGCTTCTGAAGAAGCCATCTTATCAGGATCTACACTTTTTGGCATTCAGTTTATGAATTTGTAGCAATAAACTGCATCAAGTAATCTGATTGGTTCAAAGTCAGAAATGGGTGTTGCTAAACTGAATATTCAGCAAGAGAAGGTTAATAGGCGTGTTCTCGTAATGCTTTTTCCAGCTGCTGACTGTTCCGAGGTTTATCCGATTCGCTGGCCAATAAGTGGGACATATACCATCTTCCCCTGTGGTACGGAGAATGGTCCGGTGTTTGTCTATTGTGTCTTTGACTTCGATGGGGAATGGACAGTATGAACGAATGTTTCTTCTTTCTTCCATTTTCGCCTTAACCCAGATTTGCAGGATGAAAGTGTATATAGTACTTTATCATGTGACGTCGTTGATAAGCAGTGGATAACGTCGTGTAATAATATAAGGATCTTATATGGGTGTGAGGGGTGGATAGAAAAATCCGTCCAAAGGGTCACTGTCCGGCATCACGAGGCTTGCCGAGTGATGCCGGACAGTGATCCCAAGGGACGGATTTTTCTATCCACCCCTCACATCCATATTGGATTCTTTTTCTTGCATACCTTCCATTTCTAAGCGCGGAATTTCAATGCTGAAGTCACTTCGGTTACCAACGTCCGCCATATTGTGTTGACACTGCAGGAATGTAAAGTGACGTCACGGATCGTGCATGACGTCAACCTCAACGACGGCGCTCAACCAGTGCATTTATCAAACACGCGATTATATTCGATCTGGGGTCGGAACACCAGGGTCAGAGCATAAATTTTATCCCAGGGTAAAATCGCGGATTTCCTTGTTTGTTGTGCAAGAAATATCGTATGACCACACGTGTAATAACACTTTGGCGGGATTAAGTATTATAACGTCATGACGACGTCCATGTCAACCTTGCATTTTTGTGGAAACAATTGTCAAATTTAAAGGCGATATAATCCACTTTAAAGTGGTCATATTATAAACAGAATCTTACACTCGTGGTCATTTCATATGAAATTTATGAAACTCGCCTAAGGCTCGTTTCATAAATTTCATATGAAATGACCACTCGTGTAAGATCCTCTATATGCGGTAGGGGCCTCTAACCTAAACAGGGAAATGGCTCTCCTTGCAGAACGGGAATTAAGTTTATTACAAAACACGCATATTCGAGTATAATGAAAAGTTTACTAACAAAAATTGAAGGTTTTTTCAGATAGAAATTCTGATATTTTTCATATATCTGCTCAAAACATAGATTGTAAGTGGTTACGTCGTAACCACTTCCTCGTCGAGGGGTTCTAACAAGTACCCACAATCTATGATGTTGAGCAGAAACATGTTTAATAATGTGTACCCCTGTAAACCCCAGTTTTACTACATAAAAGTTGGGATAAACGGGGTCAAAATTATATAGGCGCGTTTTCGTGTACCGTCTTGCGATCCTGCTAATGAGGCAAAATGAGGCGTGTTTCGATCACCGCTGCTGGGAATCGACGTGCACTGACCACTGAACTATTACGCACCCCCACCCCCACCCAACCAGCAAACATGACGCAATTGTGACGCCACATTTACGTCGGCACAGCGTCATGACGTTTATTATGACGATGCACCGACGTTGACGTTGCCCAAGCGACGTGTGCCTGCTGGACCGTTATGCACTCACTTGCAACGCCGCTTATTGTCCTGTCCATATGAACACCTCACGAAAACACGTCTATTTAAAAAATGAATTTTATTTATCTGCAGTTCATGGAAGTATGAACGCAGTGGGTCGCGTGCAAAGTAAATGAACCCATTCGGGTTCATGTAAAAAACTTTGCTAGCGACCCACTGTCGTTCATACTTTCATGAAAAGCAGATAAATTAAGTTTATTTTTTATATTTACATTATTTTCCCCTCATCACTGGGCGAAAAAATGCTTGTAGGGCAAACCTTTAAAGCAGAAAAAAAAAAAAAAACATTTACACGCTGTTTTTCTACAAAGAGCGGAGCAGCGTTGAGTCATCAACGCCCGTAGAGAAGAAAGGTTTAGAATGACGTCACATAACGTCACTGAAAATCATGTGATTCGATGCGTTCATGGAAGTATGAACGCAATTGTTTTCTATAGGTTTACATCAGACTTTACACCGGAAATGTAAATATATAATCTTATGGGGAGCCGTTTTACTATTTAATCCGTATTTATAGATATCCATAATTATTTATGCATATCCATAATTCGAATTTTCGAATTATCCAATATTATTTATGGATATCCATAATTATTATCCATATTATCCATATTTCGATCTAAATTAATGATATCCATAAATCGATTTATCCATATTTATCGAAATGAATTAATGATATACATAAATCGAATAATAGATATCCATTATTCGATTTATTGATATCCATAAATCGAATTATGGATATCCATTATTCGGCTGATTTATAGATATCCATTATTCGGCTAATTTATGGATATCCATAAATCAAATTATGGATATCCCTAAATCAAATTATGGATATCCCTAAATCGATTTATGGATATCATTAATTTAGATCGAAATAAGGATATCCATAAATCGATTAATGGATATCCTTTATCCGAATTATGGATATCCATTATTCGGCTGATTTATGGATATCCATAAATCGAATTATGGATATCCAAAATCTCCTCTGCAAATAAACCTAATGAATAATGACTGCTCCCTTTGAAAAAAAAAACAAAAACAGCTCGACTATTTCCGTCCCCTAAAATACTATTCAGGGTATTTTGGATACGTTTCTTCCAATTATGTTGGGCATTAAGCCTTCTTTGAGATGAAATGACATCTCAATCCAGCCGGCCTCCGTAGATCAGTCGGATGCGCGTCTGTCTGGTGATCAGAAGGACGCGGGTTCTATACCTGCAAGTATCGGCAACATTCTTTCGTGGAGATTGATCACGTAATCTATTCTACGGTCATTATCTGCCTTCCGCTGATTCAAGAAGGGCAGTTGTCAGTTTCTGACTAAAAATGTGCACTGTACTGGTTAACTGCTTACGTATAAGCCTGCCCAGGAAAAGTGTGGATAGGTAAGCTGACCTGCGCAATAATGACCTTAATTAGTGTTGACTGGGCCGTTAAATTCAAGTTCAAACAAACAAACATCCCCATCCCTGCCGCCCATTGACTCGCACCACTTTCTTTGGACAGGCTTAGACATTCTCAACGGTTTACCAGTACTCTAAGCTCATACAGCCAAATCCATTTCTCCAAGCACCAATGGACGGTGCCCAGGAGATATATCTGAATCTGCCTGGTACTCCATACATCTCAAGTAGAGTATTATATGGATATATGTTATTACTATATATAACGACTATGTGTATTTTCTCCAGAAAGCATGCACGGATCGCCTGTTTGAATCATTATAATTTTATGTCCGACTTTCAGTGCCCTTAGGTGCGCAGTCCTCATAGAGGTGATTGCAGAGGGACCGGATGCGTTGGCCGGAATTTACAGATCTTACGGCTGGTTCCGATATTTAACTGCACACACTGCGGGCGTTCAGCGTATGGCGTCCGTTGCTTTGGAAGCCTTACGGGCTGAAGAGGCTGCACGGCAGAGAGGTCCCTATTGACTGGCCATCATCTTCCAGCAATGATGAAACCTTAAATTTTTTTACAATAAACAACCACGTGTCTTAGGGAGAAATCATTAAACCAAAAGCTTTGGCGGTGATTTATGGATATCCATAATTCGAATTATGGTTAACCATAAATCGATCTGAATTATGGCTATCCATAAATCGAACTATGGATATCCAAATTCGAATTATAGATATCCATCAATCAGAGAAATAATGGATATCCATAAATCGAATTATGGATATCCATAATTCGAATATTGGATATCCATAAATCGAATTTTGGCTATCTGTAAATTGATCTGTATTAATGCTATCCATTAATCGAATTATGGATATCCATACTTCGGTTTATGGATATCTATAAATGCGGATTAAAGAGTAAAACGGCGCCCCATATAATCATGACCCCCTTGAACCCCACGTTTATATAGTAAAACTGGGGTTTACAGGGGTAAACCTTTTTTTCTTATTTCTGCTCTAAACTTATATAGGCTGTGGCGGTTCTAACGAGTACCCGCAATCTACATTCGCAGTTTAAATGAGTAAAATATCACGGATTTTCATCAGAAAAGTAGCCATGTTGGAGATACGAGTATGAAACAAGTGCAATGTGTCGCACGGGTGTGTGATTGTAATAATCGATTGGCAAGGGAGGCATCAGTTTTCGATAAATGCAGTGAGTGAGTGATTGTTTGAGTTTTAGGTCCCACCAACAGCTAAGGTCATATGGAGACGGGACTCATCCGAAAGTCTGGAGAAGCCCGGGATCGATCCTGCGACCCGAGGTTTACAAGGAGAGTAGCGTAACCACTGCACTACGGAGGCTTCTCGATAAATGCAGTATATAGAGATATATGTATTTCAACGTTAAATACAGATACATGTAATTGAAATGCAGATATCTATGGTTGCAATGCAGATATCTGTATTAATTCTTGTAATTTAGATGTCTGCAATTCAAATACTGATATCTCGTACCATCAAAATATAGGGCCCCCACCCATCGGGACTTGAAGCAATAGATGGGCTGCATGCTGCTTCCACGCAGAGCTGAAACCGACCGCACACAAGTACTGGTATACCGGTAGAGGATCTAAGCCTGCCCAGGCAAAGCGGTGCGAGTAGGACCGTCCATGCTTATAAACCCTTTTGGTTTCATTTGGCGGCAGGGCTTGAGATGTCATTTCATCTCAATGTCGGGTAAAATCCCACAAAATTGGATGCAGCGTCTTCAAAATGACCTATAAAGTGTTGACGGGGACGTTAAACCTCAAAACCAAACAAACAAAAACCATCAAACTATTGCTATTTCTTGTTTAGGTATTTCAAAAACGACATAATGGTTCAGTGGATTTCCACCGAAACTTTACAGAATACAAGAATGGATTTGGTGAAAAGTTAGGGGAATACTGGTTGGGTAAGTGATACAAGGGGGCTTGAAGAAGTAGATGGGCTGCATGATGCTTCCGAGCAGTGCTGAATCCGACCACACACGATTACTGGTAAACCGCTTAGAGGATCTAAGCCTGCTCAGGCAAAGCGGTGCGAGTCGGACCGACCATACTTATAAACCCTATTGGTTTCATTGGGTGACAGGGCTTGAGATGTCATTATGTCTCCCCCGAAAAAATTTTTTTCGGAGAGACATATTGTTTTTCCCCCGGGCGTCTGTCTGTCCGTCTGTCTGTCTGTCCGTCTGTCCGTCTGTCCGTCTGTCACACTTTCGTGTCCGCTCTGTAACTTGAAAACCGTTAGAGCTATCGTCACGAAACTTAGTATAAATATTAATCAGCATTAGACGACGTGCAGTGCGCAAGAACCATAACTCTCGCATTTATACTTTTTGAATTATCTCCCTTGGAAGTTCGTTGGTATGTATATATGTATGGGCAAATCGTGTCCGGTCAATAACTTTCTTATTTTTTGATGGATTTTAAAATTACTCGGCAGAAATATTAACAACCATAAGACGATGTGTGGTGCGCATGAGGCAGGTCGGTACCTCAAAGGTCAAGGTCATACTTAGAGGTCAAAGGTCAAAAAAGGGGCCTTTTTTCCGTATTTGGTCAATAACTTTCTTATTTTGAGATGGATTTTAAAATTACTTGGCATAATTATTAACAACCATAAGACGATGTGTGGTGCGCATGAGGCAGGTCGGTACCTCAAAGGTCAAGGTCATACTTAGAGGTCAAAGGTCAAAAAAGGGGCCTTTTTTTCGTATTTGGTCAATAACTTTCTTATTTTGAGATGGATTTTAAAATTACTTGGCATAATTATTAACAACCATAAGACGATGTGTGGTGCGCATGAGGCAGGTCGGTTCCTCAAAGGTCAAGGTCATACTTAGAGGTCAAAGGTCAAAAAAGGGGCCTTTTTTTCGTATTTGGTCAATAACTTTCTAATTTTGAGATGGATTTTAAAATTACTTGACATAATTATTAACAATCATGAGACGATGTGTGGTGCACATGAGGCAGGTCGGTACCTCAAAGGTCAAGGTCATACTTAGAGGTCAAAGGTAAAAAAGTGGGCCTTTTTTTCGTATTTGGTCAATAACTTTCTTATTTTGAGATGGATTTTGAAATCACATGGCAGAAATGTGAACCAATATAAGGCGATGTGTTGCGCGCATGACCCAGGTTGTTACCTCAAAGGTCAAGGTCATACTTAGAGGTCAAAGGTAAAAAAAGGGGCCTTTTTTCGGGTTTTGTCAATAACTTGCCTATTTTTAAATAGAATTTGAAGTTACTTGGCAAACATGTTAACTATCATGGGAGGATGTGTTGCATGCATGATTCAGTTTGGTACCTAAAATGTCAAGGTCATACATAGAGGTCAAAGGTAAAAAAGGGGCCTTTTTTCGTGTTTGGTCAATAACTTTCTTATTTTTAGATGGATTTTGAAATTGCTAGGCAGAAATGTTAACCACCATGAGATGATGTGTTGCACGCATGACCCAGTTTAATACCTGAAAGGTGAAGAGGTTAAAGGTAAAAAAGGGCCTTTTTTGTGTTCTGTCAATAACTTTCTTATTATGCCCCCAACTTTGAAAAAGTTTGAGGGGCATATTGGTTCTGGTTCGTTCGTCCGTTCGTCCGTCCGTTACGCTTTTGATGCATAGCATAACTAAAGAACCGTGTATGCTAGGGTTTTGAAATTTCATATATGGATTCCTCATGGAAAATTAGCTGACGCGTATTTTTTTTCTCATCCCGATTATGCCTCCTTCAAGAGTTATTGTCCTTTGAATTTTTTTTTTAATAAAATCTTGTCAGCAAGATATCTCAAAAACTATTGGAGCTAGAGCCTTGAAAGTTGGTGATTATATTGATGGTGATGAGTAGATGAACTGATTAACTTTTGACAAAATTCCGAAAAATACTTTGTGAGTCATTTTGTCATTTTGGTAATTTGTGCCCATTGTAATGTATGCTAAAAGTGATGCATAGCATAACTTTAGAACCATGTATGCTAGGGTTTTGAAATTTCATATATGGATTCCTCATGGAAAATTAGCTGACGCATATTTTTTTTTCTCGTCCGGAATATGCCCCTTTCAAGAGTTATTGCCCTTTGAATTTTTTTTTAATAAAATCTTGTCAGCAAGATATCTCAAAAACTATTGGAGCTAGAGCCTTGAAAGTTGGTGATGAGTAGATGAACTGATTAACTTATGACAAAATTCCGAAAAATACTTTGTGAGTTATGGCCCTTTGTCATTTTGGTAATTTGTGCCCATTGTAATGTATGCTAAAAGTGATGCATAGCATAACTTTAGAACGGTGTATGCTATAATTTTGAAATTTCATATATGCATTTCTGATGGAAAATTAGCTGACGCGTATTTTTTTTCTCGTCAGGATTATGCCCCTTTCAAGAGTTATTGCCCTTTGAATTTTTTTTAATAAAATCTTGTCAGCAAGATATCTCAAAAAACTATTGGAGCTAGAGGCTTGAAAGTTGGTGAATATATTGGTGGTGATGATTAGATGAACTGATTAACTTTTGACAAAATTCCAAAAAATACTTTGTGAGTTATGGCCCTTTGTCATTTTGGTAATTTGTGCCCATTGTAATATATGCTAAAAGTGATGCATAGCATAACTTTAGAACCGTGTATGCTAGGGTTTTGAAATTTCATATATGGGTTCCTCATGAAAAATTAGCTGATGCGTATTTATTTTCTCGTCCGGATTATGCCCCTTTCAAGAGTTATTGCCCTTTGAAATTTTTTTAATAAAATCTTGTCAGCAAAATATCTCAAACACTATTGGAGCTAGAGCCTTGAATGTTGTTGAGTATATTGTTGGTGATGAGTAGATGAACTGATTAACTTATGACAAAATTCCGAAAAATACTTTGCGAGTTATGGCCCTTTGTCATTTTGGTAATTTGTGCCCATTGTAATGAATCCTAAAAGTGATGCTAAGTGATGCATAGCATACCTTTAGAACTGTGTATGCTATGGTTTTGAAATTTCATATATGCATTCCTAAAGGAAAATAAGCTGACACATATTTTTTTCTCATCCGGATTATGCCCCTTTCAAGAGTTATTGCCCTTTGAATTTTTTTTAATAAAATCTTGTCAGCAAGATATCTCAAAAACTATTGGAGCTAGGGGCTTGAAAGTTGGACCATGAGTCATGTGCAAGACCAAGGTCCATACCTCCAATGTCAAGGTCATACCTAGAGGTCAAAGGTAAAAAAAAGGACAGTAAATAACTTCCTTATTCTTTGATGGATTATGAAATTACTTGGCAGAAATGTTAACCATCATGAGACGATGTGTTGTACTGCAAAGGTCAAGGCCATACTTAGAGGTCAAAGGTAAAAAAGTGCTTTTTTTGTTTATGGCCAATAACTTTTTTATTTTTCTATGAACATTTTTAAAGTTACTATGCAGAAATGTTCATCTTCATTAGATGATGTGTTGCACACAAGACCCAGCTCAATACCTCCAATGTCAAGGTTATACTTAGCAGTCAAAAACGGGGGAGACATCTGTGTTTTTGTAGAAAAACAAATTCTAGTTTCATCTCAATGCCGGGTAAAAGTCCCACAAAATCAGAAGCAACGTCTCCAAAATGACCTTTACAGTGTTGACGGAGACTTTAAACCTCAAATCAAACAAACAAAACAAACAGATACAAGGGGTTTAGCCACGGTGCTCACCCAGCACATCATACGAATGAATGTCTTTGGACGTATCCCCAAGTCTTACAGGCTTTTCAATTAAATATAGAGATTTCCCAGCGAAATCGAAAACGATATTGTCACTGTTTGAAACAGTGACTGGTATCAATTTTATTTTTCACTGCTTAGGACTACTTTTTTCTCGAAATCTAATTCTGTGATCAGTTTTTTCATTGTCAGAAGATTGAAAATTAATGAACTGTATTAGAATTGACGCTAAGCCCGTTCACACCTCACGAGGACGTTAATGACCCCATTTTCGACGCTGACGTCACGTATTTTTATCGCGCGACTAAGATCTGTCCGCACCTTCTTTTGGAAACTGATCTCTCAATTACTTCAGTAACCATTCATAGAAATGCCATCCCAGGCTGTTTCACAGGTGCAAACTTCCTGTTTACACCCAATATTATACCCAGTATATACGTTGGACGCCGCTAAATTGTCGCGAAACGACAGGAACAAAGTTAGTTTTCTCTGAGGGTGAGTGACGCGATTAGTGAAGCTAAATATTGGCGTTTTGAAGCATGTAAGAAACAGAAAATTTGATTTTTTAGTGTAAGGTCAAATTTTATTTCACTCATGAACACCAAAACTAGTATTTTCACTCGTGGCTACGCCACCCGTGAAAATACTGTTTTGGTTGTTCATTCGGTGACAAAATACAAGCACTGAGAGCACTGGTGGGTCGATTGTCTCCGAGTGTAGATTTGGAACGAGGACGTACATTTACACATTTAACCCTTAAATTCCTGTGCTGTAAGCAAACCATGTAGACCCTGATCAGATGCTGCATTTTTTTTGGTGGCTCACCCTTAAATTCCTGTACTGTAAGCAAACAGTGTAGACCCTGATCAGACACCGCACCCTGTGGCGTCTGATCTGGATCTTCACTGTTTGCCAAGCCAAAACCATGATTCCAGCCAAGATTTTACAGATAACCCTTTTACGCAACACGCTGCTCTGCTATTTTCTATAAGTAAGTTTCATTGATTTCGATAGTCACGTGGACAACAGCACGAATTCAGTTTCTGTCCTTATAACATTGGGGCGATTGTAAACCAGTCGACCGAAAAATTGATCATACACTGAAAAAATCAAATATCCTCTATTTAAGTGCTGATTCCCATTCCTAATATAAATTGTAATGGTATGCTTATCTGAAACGTAGACAGTAAAAGCATGAATGCGTGCTTTCAGTAAGGCTGACACGATTAATCGTATAATCGATTAATCAATCCATAAATTTCCCAAAAAATGATTATCATTTCTGATTTTCTTTCAATCGATTACTTGATATGTACAATTAACTACCCAAAGTTATGCCTAAAATACCTGGATGAGTGGCAAACAGTGCAGACCCTGATGAGACGCCGCATTCTGCGGCGTCTCATCTGGGTCTACACTGTTTGCTCAGGCCTGTCTGTTCAAATATACATATGGTAAAGTGCAAAATATGGTAAGAGTCATGCTCAGGCAGAAAGACAGACAGGTAAAATTATGACAAAAACCTTAGTGATTACTAATCGATTATCGATCGCAACGGCGAGACTGATAATCGATTATATTTTCAGCTCCGATTAGCCAGCCCTAGCTTTCAGTAAACAACCTTTTGGTAGTACTGGAATCCGAAACATATATACAGTGAAATTCCGCTATTTAGACCACCTAAATTTAAGACTAATTCTGCTTTAAAAAGCTTAATTTGAAGGCTGCACTTTATCTTTCTTTATGTTTTCTGCCTAGGGCTGGCCAATCGTAGCTGAAAAGATAATCGATTATCAGTCCTGTCATTCCGATCGATTAGTAATCGCTAAGATTTTTGTCATTATTTTACCTGTCTGGCTTTCTGTCTGAGCATGACTCTTTCCGTATGTTGCACTTTACCATATGTATATTTGAACAGACAGGCCTGAGCAAACAGTGTAGACCCAGATGCATAATGCGGCGTCTCATCAGGGTCTGTTCTGTTTGCCACTCATCCAGCTATTTTAGGCATAACTTTGAGTAGTAAATTGTACCTATCAAGTAATCGATTAAAAGCAAATCAGAAATGATAATCATTTTTGTGGAATTTATCGATCGATTATACGATTAATCGTGGCAGCCTTATTTATGCCTAAAGTGTCCTCTGGTAACGGACCACCTTTAGGACTGTTCAAATGTGGTCTTTATGACCACTTTTGAACAGTCCCAAAGGTGTTTTTAATATAGGAATTTTACTGTATATCCTTATAGTTATAGACAGACTCATATATTGTTCTGGGAAAAGTGGTACTCCTTTGGAAGCAAGGACTACAGCGCAGAACTGAAAACCATAGAGTGTACCAGATTTTTCTGGGCCAGACGCTAGTTTCGGCCAATTAGACCTCATCAGTGACCCTCAAATATTTTCTAAATTCCGCCACACATTCCCTTAACACCGGTTAGTGCGTTTTACTGGTTCCATTGCCTTGAATGGACTGCGTTAACCCTTATCTTGCTGAATATTCATTTAAGCCACACCCATTTCTGTCTATCAACCAATCAAATTACTTGATGTAATTTATCTATCTATATCTATATCTATATCAATACTGCATCACTCCCTTGCGGGGATTACGTGCAGGTGCGCGTCAGTGCGATGTTAGAAGTTTAAAATTAAAAAGTTTTCATAAGAACTGTTAGAGAAGGTGGAATAAAAATGATAGGGTTAAAATGTTGATAGTCAGAAACAAGCTGACAGTGAAAGCTAAAAGATACAAGAGGGCCATGATGGCCCTGGATCGCTCACCTGATCCATAGAGTAACAAGTGGGCCCCAGGGAGGGCCATTATTGACCCCAGGGCTATAATGTGCATGATGTTGTGGGAGGTCTAAAAAGGTGAAGCTTCATACCAAATACCAACAAAGGCTATAATTTGAACAATCTTGGCAAAGGTCCACTAGATGGAGCTACACACCAAATATCGAAGACCTGGGCCTTGCGGTTTCAGCGAAGAAGATTTTTTAAAGATATTTCCTATATAAGCCTATGTAGATTGAATGATGAAATGATATCTCAAGCCCTGTCGCCCAATGGAACCAATAGTGTTTATAAGCATGGACGGTCCGACTCGTGCGCACCACTTTGCCTGGGCAGGCTTAGATCCTCTAAGCGGTATACCAGTACTCGTGTACGGGTCGGATTCAGCTCTGCGTGGAAGCATCATGCAGCCCATATATATGCAGCAGCAGTAATAAGGGTAGTAGTAGAAGTAGTAGTAGTAGTTGCAGTATAAGCATTAGTAGCAGTTATGGTAGTAGTGGTAGTAGTAGTAGCAGTATCAGTTAAAGCAGCAGCAGCAGCGGTAGTAGTTATGGTGGTAGTAGTAATGAAAGTGTTAGCAGTAGTGGTGTTATTGTAGTTGTAGTAGTAGCTGCAGTAATAGTGGTTCTGCTCCTGGCCTAATACAACAGATGTCACGGTTTCAATCCTGGGCTTCTCCATACTTTCGGATGCGCATTTAAACGGAGGTCCAATCTCCGTATCAACTTAGCTGTTGTTGGAACGTAAAATTCAAACACTTACACTACTACTATTACTGCTACTACTTCTCCTCCTCCTACTACTACTACTTGCACTACTACTACAACTTGTACTATAATTACTTCTACATCTACTACTACATCTCCTACTACTACTGCTTCTGCTACTACTACTACTACTACTACTACTACTACTACTACTACTACTACTACTACTACTACTACTACTACTACTACTACTACCACCACCACAAACACTTCTACTTCTGCTAAAATTACTACTTCTACTACTACAACTACTACTAACACTAATCTTATTTCTACTACAACTACTAATGCTGCTACTATTACTACTACTACTGCTACGACTACTAGTGCTACTACTATTACTGCTGCTACTGCGACTGGTACTTCTACTACTGCTATTTCTACTATCAAATGACTATTTCCACAACTGCTATTGTCTATACTACAACTACTTCTTACGCTGGTGCTTCTACTACTTATTCATCTGCTACTACGACTTCTTCTACTACTACAAGAACATCTACTTCTACAAAACTTATTACTTCTGCTATTACTTCAACTGCTACTACTGCTGTTACTTCTACTATGACTACAACTATAAGTACTACTATTACTATTAGAACTACTACTATTACTACAACAACAACTACTGCTCTTTCTACTACTATTACTACTTCTGCTGCTACTACTGCTATTGTGACTATTAGTACTACTACTATTACTTTTACAATACTACTACTACTACTACTGCTACTACTACTACTACTACTACTACTACTACTACTACTACTACTACTACTACTACTACTACTGCTGCTGCTGCTGCTGCTGCTACTGCTACTTCTCACTTCTTATACTGATTGCTACTACTACTATAACTACTACTACTTCTACTACTAGTTCTACTTCTACTACTACTACTACTACTACTACTACTACTACTCCGACTACACTTCTACTAACTATTACTACTACTACCACTACTACTTTGACCACTACTACTACTACTTCTACTAATACTACTTCTACTTAGAAGCCTCTGTGGTGTAGTGGTTCTGCTTCTAACCTCATAAGCCATGGGTCTCGATTTCGAAACCGGGCTTCTCCATACTTTAGGATAGGTATTTAAGCCAAGGTCCAATCTGCGTATGAACTTAGCTGTTGGTGGGACGTAAAGCTTAAACACATACATAACTACTACTAGTACTACTACTACTACTACCACTACAACTACTAGAGCTAATACTACAATTACTAATACATCTACTACTACTCCTACTACTATTGCTTCTGCTACTACTTCTAGTACAGCTACTACTACTACTATTATATCTACTGCTGCTGCTGCTACTACTACTTTAACTTCAACTATTACCACTATTACTACTTCTAACTGCTACTGCTATTATTATTACTATTATTACTACTAATATTACTATTAGTACTACTACTATTACAACAACTGCTACTACTGCTACTACTACAACTACTACAACAACTGCTACTAGAACTACTACTTCTGCTGCTACCGCTACTATTACTATTACTTTAAGTGCCACTACTGTTCCTACTACAATACCGTAACTAGCACTTCTACTACACTACTACTGCTACTACTGCTACTACTACTACTACACTACTACTGCTACTACTACTGCTACTACTACTACTACTAAGTCCGGTTTCTGTAGCTCAGTCGGATGCGCATTGAACAAATCAGGAAAATCTCCCTAAAGTTCAAATGCATGAACGTCCGGATGTGTTCTCCACACTGGTCAATACATACGCACAGGCTGCGTAGCGGTCGCATAGGCTTCGTATTTTGGGCGCATAGGCTTCGATGAAAAATGGCGGCTGACAGTTCGTCGCTGCAGGTAAGAAACTGATTTTACGTTAATCTAACTTTGGTATAGCGTTGCCAAATACTGACATCTGCCTTACGGACCACTTTATTAATGTGCGGCTTCGTCTGTTGCAAGAAAAAGTTTGAAAAACGGAATATGGAAAAATAGACCCCAAAAGAAATTTGGCATTCAACACAGATTCACCTGTATTTTCACTTTGGTCCGGTCGTCCTATGTAACTACACGCTTTTGTCTGGTGTTCTGGCCGATAAATTGTGAATAACGATAATGAAATCCAAAAGCTAATATGCAACTTTCGTCACGTCTTTTGCGAAAAAGAAAAATATTGATATTTTGATACAACGCACGTAGCTTCGTTACGGATTACAACGCAGAGGCTGCGAACTAAATTTGAAAGCCCTGTATTATGTAGAAAAATAGCGAATGATATTAAATTAATATCGGGAAATCAGTCAACCAGCGTTAGTTAGTGATGCTAAAGACATTCTGTATCATTTATACCGAACACATTTTCAGTCTCAGCTATGCAAATACTACATTTTGATTCAAATGCACAAGATCTGTTAGAATTATTTACACTACCGTTGATAAACTTGGTAAGTCTTCGTCAACTCTGTTAGGTATTTAGCCAAATAATATTTGCACTGTATGAATTTCTGTCGTTTTTTTTTATTACAACGCACGTGGCTCAAGTCCCTGTGTTAGAAGTTTGCGACCAGAAAGTCTTTAAAAGTGGCCATCTCACCCACTGAAGCCAGTATGAAATTGATACATAGGAAGTTGAAGCGTTATATATCAAGATAGCGAGCAGCGATAACACGAACTGGCCAAAGAAATCAAAGTGTAGCCGTGTTTAGACTAAGTTTTCAAATGCTCCTATGTTATGATACAGAATGTTTTGCCATTATGATAACATACCCGTGCGACACATTGCATTTGTACATCTCCAAAATGGCTACATTACATTTAAGATTAAAATCCGTCATTTTTTTCTTATTTATACCACAAACATATGTTATGGATGCTCGTTAGAACCGCCTCATTGAGGCGGTTCTAACGAGTACCCACAATCTATGTTTTGGAGAAGTTATAAGAAAAATAATGTATACCCACGTTAACCCAAGTTTTCTCTATATAAAGTGGGGTTCATTTCACGGACTTGATAAAATAAATTCTGCTCTGTTCATAGCAAACAAAAAAAACGTGGTGACGTCACTGTCTACATTGAAAGTCACGAAAAAAGGAAACAATGAAAAAAAAAAAAAAAAAAGGAATTCTCGATTTCTCCGTATTATGTTATATCTGACGACACTGACTCGTAAGTAGAATTAGAAAATGTATTTATGGTGTACAGAAGATGTATAAGACAAGGAAAAAATGGGCATCACGTGAACAAGCCGTAAAATGAACCCCACTTTATATAGAGAAAACTGGGGTTAACGGGGGTATACATTATTTTTCTTATTACTTCTCCAAAACATAGGTTGTGGGTACTCGTAAGAACATCGTCAATGAGGCGGTTCTAACGAGTCACAACATATGTTTTGCGGTATAAATAAGAAAAAAAATCACGGATTTTAATCTAACAAGTAGCCTTTTATGAGATGTAAAAATACACTGTGTCGCACGGGTGTGTTATCATAATGGCAAAACAATATGTAGCATAACATAGGAGCATTTGAAAACTTTTCAAGCCAGTATGTCTCAAATTCATACTGGCTTCAGTGGGTGAGATGGCCACTATAATGACTTTCTGTTCGCAAACTTCTAACACAGGGACTTGAGCCACGTGCGTTGTAATTAAAATACACGACAGAAATTCATACAGTGCAAATAATATTTGGCTAAATACTTAACAGATTTGACGAAGACTTACCAAGTTTATCAACGGTAGTGTAAATAATTGTAACTTGATAGATTTTGTGCATTTGATCAAAATGTAGTATTTGCATAGCTGAGACTGAAAATGTATTCGGTATAAATGATACAGGATGCCTTGAGCATCACCAACTAACGCTGGTTGATTGATTTCTCGATATTAATTTAATATCATTCGCTATTTTTCTACATAATACAGGGCTTTCAAATTTAGTTCGCAGCCTCTGCGTTGTAATCGGTAACGAAGCTACGTGCGTTGTATCGAAATATCAATATTTTTCTTTTTCGCACAAGATGTGACTAAAGTTGCATATTTGCTTTTAGATTTCATTATCGTTATTCACAATTTATCGGCCAGAACACCAGCCAAAAACGTGTAATTAGATAGGACGACGGGACCGAAGTGAAAATACAGGTGAATCTGTGTTGAATGCCAAATTTCTTTAGGGGTCTATTTTTCCATATTCCGTTTTTCAAACTTTTTCTTGCAACAGACGAAGCCGCACATTAATAAAGTGGTCAGTAAGGCAGATGTCAGTATTGGGCAACGCTATACAACAGTTAGATTAACGTAAAAACAGTTTCTTACCTACCTTCTCAGCCGCCATTTTTCATCGAAGCCTATGCGTCCAAAATACGAAGACTATACGACCGCTACGCAGCCTGTGCGTATGTATTGACCAGTATGTTCTCTATGGATCCAAGATTGATTTTGAATTGGTGATGGTAAACAAGCAATCCGTGTTAGAGTTTTCGAAGTTTTACTGTATTTAGAAACAGGGCACAGTAGCTCAATACAACATTACACGTGTGTGCAGAGATGTAAATTCAATAGGAACAAAGAAAACTGAACCTATATAGAACGATTTTTCAAATGTCCCAAATCATCATAGTGTAGATTATTTGTTCTAGTCCTTTGGGATCATTGATTCTATTATTGAGTTTTGAAAATATTTGGTGTCACTGATGGGGCCTAATTGGCCGAAACTAGATAGTCTGGCCCAGAAAACCTGCACACGCCATACTTTTCAGTTCTGTGGTGTATTCTTTGCTTCCAAAGGATATAACCCTTTCATAGAACATATTGAATCAAACAAAGTGGAAGGGAGAAGGAAGCGAGAAGGAAGACGGGTTAAGGGGAGGGAGACGGTCGAGGGGGTGGGGAGAGGGGAGAGGAGTGAACGCAAGGCTCTGTAGCCCCCTCTGTAGCCATTTGGCCATAATTCCTTATTATAGGTAAAGGCGTCTCCATTTCCCCTCCCCCCTTCTAACTCACTCTTCCATTTTCGTCCCTCATATCCCCTGTACCCGACTCCTGTAAGGTCAAGAACCTTTAAGCTTGTAGTGTTAAAGTTTTACACTAATTTAGGGTCCTGGGTTCAAGACTTGGTACATAGAGTTACGAATTGTATTGCTCATTGTAAAGATGCAGTTGCATCTGTAGATATAAACTGTTATGCAAGAGTTATCGTTTAGACATCACTGCAGACAGTAAGGACTGCATTGGCACAAGTGTATAAAGAAATTGATAAACTCCTACGATCTTCAGCTCGCCCTCATTTTCTGGAAACCCTTATGTTTATCGAGTAGAGCCTCGAGTAGATTGGTATCCTGTCAACACCCCCTTGAGGTATGTCTTACAGTAAAATCGTGATTTTCTCTCCTGTTGAATTTTCAATTGGGCCTACTCATTCAGAAAACATTTATGTTTATCAATTAGATAGATACCTTGGATACGTAGGCACCTGGCTACATCGACATAGGTATCTGGTTTTGTCACATCGCCTGCCCATGGGTCATAGGGGGTGGGGCTGGGGGTGGGGGTTGGGGGGGGGGGTGCTAAATATGTCTTACGGTGACGGTAAAATAGCGATTTGTCACATGTTGAATTTTCAGCATGTTTTCTCCGATACCCATCCCCTTTTTTCTGGAAACGTTTATGGTTATCGCCAAGATACATGTAGATACCCAGGCAAAATCGACATAGGAATGTGGTTCTGACACATCTCCTGGTTAGGGGCCAATTGGGGGTTAATATGTCTAAGGAACGGTAAAATAGAGATTTTCTCAAATGTTGAATTTTCAAAACTCAGCCCCTTATTTTCTGGAAACCGTTATGTTTATCGAATAGATCGATAGACTGGCTACATCGACTTACGGGTGCGTTTGTGTCACATCCCCCAGTTAGGGGACAATTCGGGGGTTGATATGTCTGACGGGAAGGATAAAATCGAGATTTTATCACATGTTGAATTCTCAAGTCTTTGAATCGATACTCATTCCCTTATTTTCTGGAAACCTTTATGTTTATTGAGTAGATAGTAACACTGGCTACATGGTGATAGGGGTGCGGTTGTGTCGCATCCCCCAGTTAGGGGCCAATTCGGGGTTAATTTTTCTTACAGGAACAGTAAAATCGAGATTTTGTCAAATGTTGAAGTTTAAGTATCTTTTAATCGATACTCAGCCCCTTATTTTCTGGAAACCTTTATGTTTTTCATATAGATAGATACCTTGGCTATATAGTTATAGGGGTGAATTGTGTCACATCCCCTAGTTTTGGGCCAATATGGGGTTATTTTTATTCGGGGAACGGTAAAACCGAGATTCGGTCAAATGTTGAATTTTCAGCATCTTTTAATCGATACTCAGCCCCTTATTTTCTGGAAACCTTTATATTTATCAAATAGAGAGGTACCTTGGCAACATCGTTATAGGGGTGCGGTTGTGTCACATCCCCTAGTTAGGGGTCAATAGGGGGTTAATGTTTTTTTCCGGGAACGGTAAATTCGAGATTTTGTCAAATGTTGACTTTTCAGCATCTTTTAATCGATACCAAGCCCCTTATTTTCTTGAAACCTGTATGTTTATCAAATAGATAGATACCCTCGCTACATCGTTATAGGGATGCGGTTGTGTTCACATCCCCCAGTTAGGGGCCAATAGGGAGTGATATGACTTACGGGAACGGTAAAATCGAGATTTTATCACATGTTGAATTTTCAGCATCTTTTAATCGATACAAAGCCCCTTATTTTCTGGAAACATGTATGTTTATCAAATAGATAGATACCCTGGCTACATCGTTATAGGGGCGCGGTTGTGTCACATCCCCCAGTTAGGGGCCAATTGGGAGTTGATATGTCTTAGGAGAACGGTAAAATCGAGATTTTACAACATGTTGAATTTTCAATATCTTTTAATCGTTACTCGGCCCCTTATTTTCTGGAAACCCTTTATGCTTATCAAATAAATAGGTATACTGGCTACATCGAAATAGGTATGTGGTTCTGTCACATTCCTTGGTTAGGGGTCAACAGGGGGTAAATATGTCTCAAAGCAGCGTTAAAAACGAGATTTTGTCACATGTTTAATTTTCAAAATGTCTTCTCCGATACTCAGTCCCTTATTTTCTTGAAACCTTAATGTTAATCCAATAAGAATGTACCCTGGCTATATCGAAATAGGGATGTGGTTCTGTCACATCCCCTTGTTAGGGGCCAATAGGGGGTAAATATGTCTCACAGGACCGGTAAAATCGAGATTTTGTCAAATGTTGAATTTTCAAAATATTTTCTCCGATACTCAGCCCCTTATTTTCTGGAAACCTTTGCGGTTTTCGAAATGATAGGTATCCTAGCTACATCGAAATAGGGATGTGGTTCTGACACATCCCCTGGTTAGGGGCCAATAGGGGGTAAATATGTCTCACAGGACCAGTAAAATCGAGATTTTGTTACATGTTGAATTTTCAAAATGTCTTCTCCGATACCCAGCCCCATATTTTCTGGAAAACTTTATGTTTATCGAGTAGATAGAAACCCTGGCTAAATTGAAATAGGGGGAGTGGTTGTGTCACATCCCCTGGTTCTGGGACCGATTGGGGGTTAATATGTCTTGCGCGAACGTGAAATCGAGATTTAGTCACATGATGAATTTTCAAAATATTTTCTTCGATACTAGCCCCTTATTTTCGGCAAACCTTTACGGTTTTCGAAATGATAGGTACCCTGGCTACATCGTAATAGGTATGTGGTTCTGTCACATCCCTTGGTTAGGGGTCAACAGGGGGTAAATATGTCTCAAAGGAGCGTTAAAAACGAGATTTTGTCACATGTTTAATTTTCAAAATGTCTTCTCCGATACTCAGTCCCTTATTTTCTTGAAACCTTAATGTTTATCCAATAAGAATGTACCCTGGCTACATCGAAATAGGGATGTGGTTCTGTCACATCCCCTTGTTAGGGGCCAATAGGGGGTAAATATGTCTCACAGGACCGGTAATATCGAGATTTTGTCAAATGTTGAATTTTCAAAATATTTTCTCCGTTACTCAGCCCCTTATTTTCTGGAAACCTTTGCGGTTTTCGAAATGAAAGGTATCCTAGCTACATCGAAATAGGGATGTGGTTCTGTCACATCCCCTTGTTAGGGGCCAATAGGGGGTAAATATGTCTCACAGGACCAGTAAAATCGAGATTTTGTCACATGTTGAATTTTCAAAATGTCTTCTCCGATACCCAGCCCCATATTTTCTGGAAAACTTTATATTTATCGAGTAGATAGAAACCCTGGCTACGTCGTTATATGGGTGCGGTTGTGTCACATCCCCCGGAGCTGATATGTCTTACGGGAACGGTGAAATCGAGATTTTATCACATGTTCAATTTTCAATATCTTTTAATCGATACTCAGCCCCTTATTTTCTGGAAACCTGAATGTTTATCAAATAGATAGATACCCTGGCTACTTCGTTATATGGGTGCGGTTGTGTCACATCCCCCAGTTAGTGGCCAATAGGGAGCTGATATGTCTTACGGGAACGGTGAAATCGAGATTTTATCACAAGTTGAATTTTCAATATCTTTTAATCGATACTCAGCCCCTTATTTTCTGGAAACCTTTATATGTTTATCAAATAGATACATACCCTGGCTACATCGTTATAGGGGTGAGGCTGTGTCACATCCCCCGGTTAGGGGCCAATAGGGAGCTGATATGTCTTACGGGAACGGTGAATTCGAGATTTTATCACATGTTGAATGTTCAATATCTTTTAATCGATACTCAGCCCCTTATTTTCTGGAAATCTTTATGTTTATCAAATAGATAGATACCCTGGCTACATCGTTATATGGGTGCGGTGGTGTCACATCCCCAAGTTAGGGGCCAATAGGGAGCTGATATGTCATACGGGAACGGTGAAATCGAGATTTTATCACATGTTGAATATTCAATATCTTTTAATCGATACTCGACCCCTTATTTTCTGGAAACCTTTATGCTTATCAAATAGATAGATACCCTGGTTACATCGTTATAGGGGTGCGGTTGTGTCACATCCCCCGGTTAGGGGCCAATAGGGAGTTGATGTCTTACGAGTACGGTGAAATCGAGATTTTATCACATGTTGAATTTTCAATATCTTTTAATCGATACTCAGCCCCTTATTTTTCTGGATACCTTTATGTTTATCAAATAGATAGATACCCTGGCTACATCGTTATATGGGTGCGGTTGTGTCACATCCCCCGGTTAGGGGCCAATAGGGAGCTGATATGCCTTACTGGAACGGTGAAATCGAGATTTTATCACATGTTGAAATTTCAATATCTTTTTATCGATACTCATCCCCTTATTTTCTGGAAACCTTTATGTTTATCAAATGGATAGATACCCTGGCTACATCGTTATAGGGGTGAGGTTGTGTCACATCCCCCGGTTAGGAGCAAATAGGTAGTTGATATGTCTTACGGGAACGGTGAAATCGAGATTTGATCAGATGTTGAATATTCAATATCTTTTAATCGATACTCGACCCCTTATTTTCTGGAAACCTTAATGTTTATCGAATAGATAGATACCCTGGCTACATCGTTATAGGGGTGCGATTGTGTCACATCCCCCGGTTAGGGGCCAATAGGGAGTTGATATGTCTTACGGGAACTGTGAAATCGAGATTTTATCACATGTTGAATTTTCAATATCTTTTAATCGATTATCAGCCCCTTATTTTCTGGAAACCTTTATGCCTATCATATAGATAGATACCCTGGCTACATCGTTATATGGGTGCGGTTGTGTCACATCTCCCGGTTAGGGGCCAATAGGGAGCTGATATGCCTTACTGGAACGGTGAAATCGAGATTTTATCACATGTTGAAATTTCAATAACTTTTAATCGATACTCAACCCCTTATTTTCTGGAAACCTTTATGTATATCAAATAGATAGATACCCTGGCTACATCGTTATAGGGGTGCGAATGTGTCACATCCCCCGGTTAGAGGCCAATAGGGAGCTGATATGTCTTATGGGAACGGTGAAATCGAGATTTTATCACAAGTTGAATTTTCAATCTTTTAATCGATACTCAGCCCCTTATTTTCTGGAAACCTTTATGTTTATCAAATCGATAGATACCCTGGCTACATCGTTTTAGGGGTGAGGTTGTGTCACACCCCGGTAAGGGGCCAATAGGGAGTTGATATGTCTTACGGGAACGGTGAAATCGAGATTTGATCACATGTTGAATATTCAATATCTTTTAATCGATACTCGACCCCTTATTTTCTGGAAACCTTTATGTTTATCTAATATACAGATACCCTGGCTACAGCGTTATATGGATGCGGTTGTGTCACACCCTCTAGGAAGGGGCCAATAGGGGTTAATTTTTCTTCCGGGAACGGTAAAATGGAGATTTTGTCAAATGTTGAAGTTTCAGCATCTTCTAATCGATACTCAGCCCCTTATTTTCTGGAAACCTGTATGTTTATCAAATAGGTAGATAAATTGGCTACTTCGTTATACGGGTGCGGTTATGTCACACCCCCCGGTTGGGGGCCAATAGGGAGTTGATATGTCTTACGGGAACGGTGAAATCGCGATCTTATCGCATATTCAATTTTCAATATCTTTTAATCGAAACGCAGCCCCTTATTTTCTGAAAACCTTTATGTTTATCAAATAGATATATGCCCTCGCTACATCGTTATAGGGGTGTGATTGTGTCACATCCTAAAGTTAGGGGCCAGTAGGGGGTAATTTTATTTTTTTTCCGTGAACGGTGAAATCGAGATTTTGTCAAATGTTGAATGTTAAGCATCTTTTAATCGATACTCCGCCATTAGTTGCTGGAAACCTTTATGTTTATCAAATAGATAGATAGATTGGCTACATCGTAATAGGGGTGCGGTTGTGTCACATACCCTGGTTAGGGGCCAATAGGGAGCTGATATGTATTACGGGAACGGTAAAATCTAGATTTTATCACATGTTGAATTTTGAATATCTTTCAATCGATACTCAGCTCCTTATTTTCAGAAAATCTTTATGTTTATTGAATAGATAGATATCCTGACTACATCGATATATGGGTGCGGTTGTGTCACATCCCCCGGTTAGGGGCCAACTGTGGAGGTCCAATTCGGGGTTGATGTGGCTTACGGGAACGGTAAAATCGAGATTTTATCATTTGTTGAATTTTTTCAATGTTCAGTATCTTCTAATCGATAATCAGCCCCTTATTTTCTGCAAACATTTATGTTTATTGAATAGATAGATACCCTGGCTACATCGATATAGGGGTGCGGTTGTGTCACATCCCCCGGTTAGGGGCCAACTGTGGAGGTCCCGTTCATTATTCTTGTACATGTTTGCACGTATGTATGTATTGAACATTATCATTAATAAATACTGTTTAAACCAATAGAGATCCCGTCTTCGTAGGACCTTAGCTTTTGTTGGGACAAAAACATAAAACTCTCTCTCTCTCTCTCTCTCTCTCTCTCTCTCTCTCTCTCTCTCTCTCTCTCTCTCTCTCAGGTTAGGTAGTAGTGGTAGTGAAAGAAGTGTCTCTCTCTCTCTCTCTCTCTCTCTCTCTCTCTCTCTCTCTCTCTCTCTCTCTCTCTCTGGCAGGTTAGGTAGTAGTGGTAGTGAAAGAAGTGAAGTTATGGTTATAGAAGTAGTTGTAGAAGTATTAGTTGTCGTTGTAGCAGTATTGGTACATGGAGTTACGCTTTGTATTGGTCATTGTAAAAATGCCGTTGCATTTGTAGATATAAACCGTTATGCAAGAGTTATCATTTAGAAATCACTGCAGACAGTAAGGACTGCATTGATACAAGTAACAAGTGTATTAAGAAATTGATATGTTTCCTGCGAATTCAGCTCCTTATTTTCTGGAAACTCTTGTGTTTATCGAGTAGATTGGTATCCTGGCAACATCCCCTGGTAGAGGCAAATTGATGGTAAATATGTCATACGTGAACAGTTACATCGGGATTTTGTCGCATGTTGAATTTTCTGTATGTTTTCTCTGATACTCAGCCCCTTATTTTCTGTATATCGAATAGACAGGTACCCTGGCTACATCGAAATAGGGGTGTGGTTCTGTCACATCCCCTGATTAAGGGCCAATGTGGGGTTGGGTAAATATGTCTTACGGGAACGGTAAATTCAAGATTTTGTCACAAGATGAATTTTCAAAATGTCTTCTCCGATACCCAGCCCCTTATTTTCTGTAAACCTTCATTTTTATCGAATAGATAGCAACCCTAGCTACATGGAAATAGGGGTATGGTTGTGTCACATCCCCTGGTTTTGGGGCAGATTGGGTTAATATGTCTTCCGGAACGTTATAATTGAATATAATGTTGAATATTCAAAATGTTTTCTCCGATACCCAGCCCCTTATTTTCTAGAAACCTTTATGTTTATCGAGTAGATAGAAACCCTGACTAAATTGAAATAGGGGTGTGGTTGTGTCACATCCCCTGGTTATGGGGCAGATTTGGGGTTAATATGTCTTGCGGGAACGTGGAATCGAGATTTTGTCAAATGTTGAATTTTCAAATTATTTTCTCCGATACTCAGACCCTTATTTTCTGGAACCCTTTATGTTGATCGAAGAGATAGATACCCTGGCTACATCGAGATAAGGGTGTGGTTCTGTCACATTCCTTAGTTAGGGGCCAGTAGGGGGTTAATATGTCTTGCGGGAACTGTAAAATCGAAAGTTTGTCACATGCTCAATTTTTAATTTGTTTTCTCTGATACCCAGCCCCTCATTTTCTGCAAACCTTTACGTTTATCGAATAGATAGGTACGCTGGCTACATCGAAACGGGGATGTGGTTCTGTCACATCCCCCGCTTAGGGGCCAATAGGGGGTAAATATGTCTCACATGACCGTTAAAATCAAGGTTTTGTCACATGTTGAATTTTCAAAATGTCTTCTCCAATACCCAGCCCCTTATTTTCTGTAAACCTTTATATTTATCGAGTAGATAGAAACCCTGGCTAAATTGAAATAGGGGTGTGGTTGTGTCACATCCCCTGGTTATAGGGCAGATTGGGGGTTAATATGTCTTGCGGGAACGTGAAATCGAGATTTTGTCTAATGTTGAATTTTCAAAATATTTTCTCCGATACTCATTATTTTTTAGAACTCTTTATGTTGATCGAAGAGATAGATACCCTGGCTACATCGAAATAGGGGTGTAGTTCTGTCACATCCCCTGGTTGGGGGCCAGTAGGGGTAATTATGTCTTACGGAAACTGCAAAATCGAAAGTTTGTCACATGCTCAATTTTTAATTTGTTTTCTCTGATACCCAGCCCCTTATTTGCTGCAATCCTTTACGTTTATCGAATAGATAGGTACCCTGGCTACATCGAAATAGGGATGTGGTTCTGTCACATCCTCTGGTTAGGGGGCCAATAGGGGTTAAATATGTCTCACATGACCGTTAAAATCAAGGTTTTGTCACATGTTGAATTTTCAAAATGTCTTCTCCGACACCCAGCCCCTTATTTTCTGGAAACCTTTATGTTTATCGAATAGATAGAAACCCTGGCTAAATTGAAATAGGGGTGTGGTTGTGTCACATCCCCTGGTTATGGGGCAGATTGGGGGTTAATATGTCTTGCGGGAACGTGAAATCGAGATTTTGTCAAATGTTGCATTTTCTAAATATTTTCTCCGATACACAGCCCCTTATTTTCTGGAACCCTTTATGTTGATCGAAGAGAAAGATACTCTGGCTACATCGAAATAGGGGTGTGGTTCTGTCACATCCCCTAATTAGGGGCCAATACAGGGTAATTATGTCTTACGGGAACGGTAAAATCGAAAGTTTGTCACATGCTCAATTTTTAATTTGTTTTCTCTGATACCCAGCCCCTTATTTTCTGCAAACCTTTACGTTATCGAATAGATAGGTACCCTAGCTACATCGACTTGGGGATGTGGTTCTGTCACATCCCCTGGTTAGGGGCCAATAGCGGGTAACTATGTCTCACATGACCGTTAAAATCAAGGTTTTGTCACATGTTGAATTTTCAAAATGTCTTCTCCGATACCCAGCCCCTTATTTTCTGGAAACCTTTATGTTGATCGAAGAGATAGATACTCTGGCTACATCGAAATAGGGGCGTGGTACTGTCACATCCCTTAGTTAGGGGCCAGTAGGGGGTAATTATGTCTTACGGAAACTGTAAAATTGAATGTTTGTCACATGCTCAATTTTCAATTTGTTTTCTCTGATAACCAGCCCTTTATTTTCTGCAAACCTTTACGTTTATCGAATAGATAGGTATCCTAGCTACATCGAAACGGGGTTGTGGTTCTATCACATCCCCTGGTTTTGGGCCAATAGCGGGTAACTATGTCTCACATGACCGTTAAAATCAAGGTTTTGTCACATGTTGAATGTTCAAAATGTCTTCTCCGATACCCAGCCCCTTATTTTCTGGAAACCTTTATGTTTATCGAGTAGATAGAAACCCTGGCTAAATTGAAATAGGGGTGTGGTTGTGTCACATCCCCTGGTTATGGAGCAGATTGGGGGTTAATATGTCTTTCGGGAACGTGAAATCGAGATTTTGTCAAATGTTGAATTTTCTAAATATTTTCTCCGATACTCAGCCCCTTATTTTCTGGAACCCTTTATGTTGATCGAAAAGATAGAAACCCTGGCTACATCGAAATAGGGCTGTGACTCTGTCGCATCCCCTGGTTGGGGGCCAGTAGTGGGTAATTATGTCTTACGGGAACTGTAAAATCGAAAGTTTGTCACATGCTCAATTTTAATTTGTTTTCTCTGATACCCAGCCCCTTATTTTCTGCAAACCTTTACGTTTATCGAATAGATAGGTACCCTGGCTACATCGAAACGGGGATGCGGTTCTGTCACATCCCCTGGTTAGGGGCCAATAGGGGGTAAATATGTCTCACATGACCGTTAAAATGAAGGTTGTGCCGCATGTTGAATTTTTCAAAATGTCTTCGATACCCAGCCCCTTATTTTCTGGAAACGTGTATGTTTATCGAGTAGATAGAAACCCTGACTAAATTGAAATAGGGGTGTGGTTGTGTCACATCCCCTATTTATAGGGCAGATTGGGGGTTAATATGTCTTGCGGAAACGTGAAATCGAGATTTTGTCAAATGTTGAATTTTCAAAATATTTTTTCCGATATTCAGCCCCTTATTTTCTGGAACCCTTTATGTTGATCGAAGAGATAGATATCCTGGCTACACCGAAATAGGGATGTGGTTCTGTCACATTCCCTAGTTAGGGGCCAGTAGGGGGTAATTATGTCTTACAGGAACTGTAAAATCGAAAGTTTGTCACATGCTCAATTTTTAATTTGTTTTCTCTGATACCCAGCCCCTTATTTTCTGCAAACCTTTACGTTTATCGAGTAGATAGGTACCCTGGCTACATCCAAACGGGGATGCGGTTCTGTCACATCCCCCGCTTAGGGGCCAATAGGGGGTAAATATGTCTCACATGACCGTTAAAATGAAAGTTTTGCCGCATGTTGAATTTTCAAAATGTCTTCTCCGATACCCAGCCCCTTATTTTCTGGAAACGTGTATGTTTATCGAGTAGATAGAAACCCTGGCTAAATTGAAATAGGGGTGTGGTTGTGTCACATCCCCTGGTTATGGGGCAGATTGGGGGTTAATATGTCTTGCGGGAACGTGAAATCGAGATTTTGTCAAATGTTGCATTTTCAAAATATTTTCTCCGATACTTAGCCCCTTATTTTCTGGAACCCTTTATGTTGATCGAAGAGATAGATACCCTGGCTACATCGAAATATGGGTGTGGTTCTGTCACACCCCCTGGTTAGGATATACGTCTTTCAACAGTTTAAATAGCTTTTGAGAAAGCTGATACTTGGAATAATATACGGGTCGGTCTTTACTTGTTATTTATCTGTTTCTGTATTTGATTAAATATAATTCCAGTATGTTGATTATTTCAGAAAAAAAAATAAATACATAACGCTTTAAATAACTTAAAACGAGACTAATATATCGGTATTCCGATTGATTTTTTTATTGATTTTTGTTTGTGTATTCGTATGTAAGTACAATTCAAGGGAGCAACCATTTCTTAATATTCGCTATTTTTTACTGTCTGGGCTACTGTTCGCTCGCTTGATTTTACCATCTATCTATCTATCTATCTTCTGATACTGCGTCGGTCACATTTGACCATTACCGCAGGTGTATATTACATACACTCTATGTTTTTGCAGGATGAGAGCCTACACAGTAATCATGTAATTACGGTAGGGATCTTTTACCTGCACAGGGGATGGTTCTCCCTGCACAGGGGGCCTCCAGTTAACGTCCCGATCCGAAGGACGGTGCAGTTTATGACATTCATCCCTGCAAATGATGCCACTGGAGCGTGTTCGGACACCGAAATTTTATCGCCGCTGCCGGGGATCGAACCCGGGACCTCTAGCATCAGAGGCAAGTGCACTAACCACTGAGCTATCGCGCATTCATTCGCGCATGGCGCTCACAATAGTTCTTGTTTAATAAACACCTGCGGTAATGGTTAAATGCCTTGCAAATTATATTTTTGTAAATAAAATATGGTACAAAATTTACAAAAGAAAAACATCCTGCAAATATCATTCATAAATCACCTCAACTCAATTATAAAGTCGTTGTTCCATGCACTATTTTAGTACCAAAGTACTTACTCGCATAGCTAGATGGTGATCTGAATTTTTCTTTGAAAATACTAAATAAATTCTTAAATTCATGTGCAATTCTTTAAATTGCTCAACCTATTTCTTCATAGGACTCATACTTTGGGGCATGTTTTCTTGCAACAACATTTTTAACAACAACAAAATGTTATGAATTTGCAAGCAATCAAGAACTACTTGTGTAAAAAAATTGTGTAAGAATTGGCTTCGTGTAAACCTATGCAATTAAAACATTAGTGACCACAAGTTGGCTTCTTTAAAAAGAATCCAAAGGAAAGGTCTGCTGCTGTCTAGTCAGAAGAATCAACAGAGCATTATCACAATAGTAATCGTAATACTAATAAACATAATAATGATAATAAACGTGCGTAATGTTTGTCTTTTGCAAACATGACCAACCCTTAACTATTCGCTTTAGAACCTTAAAATCAAGAATGATCAAATACCACTGCCATTTGGTGAATCGCTTTTATTTTTTCATAGCAGTCATACTTAAAAACTAAGATGAGAAATTCTAAAGTTGTATAATTTGCATTTCCTGTTTTTAAACTTCGTTTCAGCTGAGACCTCAAAACAAATCAGTGGTAGAATTGGCAACTACACCAATACCTGCCATACGTCTTGCCAGCGAAAGGCAAGGAAAAAAATAGAGAAAGTGGCCACGGGGTCATGGATACCATAGGCAGATGCAACCATGTATTGCAAAGCACAATTTTTAAGTTTAAGACCTCGATCTAAATTTCTAAATACATGTAGTAAGTTTTTGACCTTGATCTGCTGACAGCAGTATCTTTTCTGCACCCATAAAAGTGTCTACATATCAACCCTAATCGTAGGTTGAAAACCGCAACAGTACAAAACATTTAACATGACTATCTCAATCAAAGTTCAAAGTGTGCGATCTTGGCAGCAATTTAAAAGTAATACCCGTTAGGCATTATAAGTTCACACTGCAAAGTTAAAGGAAAAATTAAATCTGGAAATTACCAATATCGCTATATATTCTAATTACTGGCGCTAGCCAAACCCGGGCAGTTGACTCAGGAGTGTGACCGACTCATGTTTAAGGAGTGTGGGGAGTAATTCATTTGTCTTTAGATTTTGTTTATTTGCTTATATTTTGTAGCTTGGAATCTCTGCATTCGTTTACCGGTATAAAAATATAGGCATACCATGCTTTTTTCGAGCTTTTTAGCCTTATAGAGGGGTACAGTTTTCGAAATTACCGATGTATCAATAATTATCCCAGTCATTGACAAAGTGTCGATAACAATTGTTTAAATTAATATTTCCAAGTTTGGTTAAAAAAACACAATGCAGGATAATGACATGTTTGCGTACCTATGTGTGAAAGACAAACTCTTTCACAGATGTTTGTCGAAACACCTATTTACAAATGTCCTTTTCTGCATGTTTTGCTGTTTTGAGATGCAATTTTCGCTATATTTGAAAAAAGAATGCATTTTTCGTCTTTAGATTTTTCTTATTTTCACATATATTGTGTAATGATATTTGATACACGAAATAGGCGTGAAATTTGACCATGTCACCAGGCATCTGAGAGAAATATTGCAGAAAAAATTACCCCATCCCCAATGAAAATGGCTAAAAAAGCATTAAGATATTGTTTAAATGACAAGAACAAGGATTATACCTTATTATTGCACACACTTTTGCTTCCTTAATGTGATATGAATCAAAGTATTTCATTAGAATTGAAACACAATTTCATTTATAAGTTTTATGGTGTGAAAAATGGATTTTTCTGGCCAAAAAATGCATGTTCTGATATAGCCTTATTGTCGTTTTGTTCATGTTTAAAAGATATGAAGCAATTAACGTTGTCGCAGACGTTCAAAAAACAATGTCATATGTATGTTATTAATATACCTTGGAAACATTATTGTACATTTTTAGCTTTCTTTTTTGACAATTTATTACCCCATCCCCTAATGAAATGGGTTGAAATTGATAAAAAAAAAAAAAAAAAAATACAATAAGCTGATGCAAAAGAATATAAAATTTTCCTTTTTCCCATTTAAGTTCCTGCCAACGTTATAGGGAAAGTAGAAACACTTCTAATTATTTTTTTTCTATAATTTTGACAAGTTTTTTTTTCATGCCATATTGACCGGAAACGCTATTTAATTATCTAGACCCTCTAAGGTTTACTAGTTCTCACGTGCGGTCGGTTTCAGCTCTGCGTGAAAGCATCATGCAGCCCGATGGGCTGGAGCCGGTACATTAACAAAATTCTGTTATTATGGTGGATGTGTGGGCATACAAAGGCTCCGTGTGGCACAACCTAAACCATCATCTTAATATTCGAAACAGATCAAATTGAAGTTTTCTTGTAAACCCTTTTGCTTATGCTTGATTTTTGTTTGTTTGATTTGAGGTTTAAAGTCCCCGTCAACACTGTAAAGGTCATTTTGGAGACGTCGCTTCCAATTTTGTGGGACTTTTACCCGACCTTAAGATGAAATGTCATCTAAAACCCCGCCGCCCATTGAACCAATAGAGTTTATTAACATGGACAGGCCGACTCGCACCGCTTTGCCTGGGCAGGCTTAGATCCTCTAAGCAGTTTACCAGTAGGCCTACATCTGTTGAATGCAAGATCCTAATTATGGGTGCTGGCACAGGCTATTTGTTCACTGAGATGGCTTAACAGTAATTGAACCTGATACTGCGACTGACGGTTAAAAGAATATTGTGCGCTGCCAGGCATTACGATCTGCACTTTTAGTTACCAAATATGGCAGTGTTTTCTTTGCATATATATGACGTCACGCAAACTAAAGTTAACGTCACTATTGATTCACTGTTTTGTTTGTGTTGACAAAGTATAGCCGTGGAATATGTGAACTGATAGACTCTTCGAGGTTATATTTTTGACACCAATGGAAAAATAAAGTAAACATCGTGCGTTAAAGAGAGTTCAGATTTGCCATGGAAAGCTGATGGGCTGCAATCGGAGGAAACAAACCAGTAGTTGGAAAAATACAGGGTTAGTCTGTTTATCCCTCTATTTTCCTATGCTTCCAGCCATGCGGACTAGACCGGAAAGTAGTCTATGAAGTTGCAAAATAATTATAACAAAATGCACATTGCAATGGTTATTAAATGTTACAAAAACCTCAGAAAACACTTTGAAAACTAAATAGAAACAAAAATCATTTTGAGGTAAAAATTCGAACCTGATTACGGCAGAGTCAATTATGCGCGACCCTCCTTAAGGCAATGCCAAAGAAACACGATATACCAAATAAAAATGTATTAGACAAGTGATTAGCATATTAGAATTAAAGCAAAACTTTGAAGTTAAGTGTTGACGGACGTCCACGCGTTGTCACCAAACAGTTAATATGTGACTTTTCGTAGACAGGACAGATCGTTATGTGTCACTTTTTTGTGTGACAGCCACTTAAAAAAGCTATTTGTTCTCATGAAATGACCGTTAAATTGATAGAATGTATGATAAAAAAAAACTGAAAGTGACTGTATCGCAATAATTCTATAGAAACCAGTTAACAATCATTTCTTGGGCCAAGACAGACAGAATGACAAACAGATGGAAGAAAAACAGAGACAGGACGAAAACTACATACAGCTAAACATTCTTCTCATGCCAGGGGAAATTATCAAAATAATCCTAGCGGTTTTAAAATTATATGTCCATCATCAGCTGGGGAAAAATTTGCCTCGGCGAGGCTATTTATATAAAAAAATATTGCATAATACAAATTGGTTAGGTCATGCCAATATACATCTTCATGCCAAAATTATTGAAATCTACCTTGCGGATAATATATCTAAAATCAGTTTGTTATTATTTTACCCCGGAGAGGCTATCGATATAAAAAAAAATCGCTTTAAACAATATAATTAATTATATCATGTCAATATATATCTACCTGCAAAAACTTATCAAAATATTTCATGCGGGTTGAAAGTTTTAACGTATATGTCAGTTAATGAAATTTTTGCCTCGTTGAGGCGAATTATAAAGATATCAGCCTTTAGACAAACTAATTTGTTTTTGGCTTGTTAATCTCTCTGCATGTCAAAACTTAACAAAACTAGAATCGCGCAGTCGATGGCACGCCATCGCATTTCCCCACGCCACTACATAATCTACTCATCATGCCGTTCGCTGTGATATGTTACACGACCATGTTCTGGAAATTTTGATTTTACAACCCCGCGGGCCCCAACCCCTGGGTCCATCCCTAGGGGTGTGATCGAAATTACGAAAGTGTCATACACTGCCCAGACGAAAGATCTATCAGTTCCCAAAGTTTCTATATATAACCGTCTAGAAGGTTTGTTTGTTTGACTTGAGGTTTAACGTCCCCGTCAACACTGTAAAGGTCATTTTGGAGACGTTGCTTCCAATTTTGTGGGACTTTTACCCGACATTGAGATGAAATGACATCTCAAGTTCTGTCGCCCAATTAAACCAATATGGTTTATTAGCAAGGACGGTCCGCCTCGCACCGCGGTTCCTGGACAGGCTTAGATCCTCTAAGCGGTTTACCAGTACTAGTGTGCGGGCCGGATTCAGCTCTGCGTGGAAGCATCATGCAACCCATATATTTCTTCAAGCCTCTATGGGCGGGGGCTTACCGTTTAGAAGGAGTTATCCGGTAAGACGGACGGACGGAAAGACAGACGTACGGACGAACGGACGACGAATACAACTACAATAGCCCCACTTTTTCTTTGAAAAGCGTGGGGATAATAATCTTACTGTTGCCTTGGCCAGGCTTCTTGTGAAGAAATCAGGCATTATGATGAGGCCTAATTGGTCACTGATGAGGCCTTATTGGCTGAAACTAGCTAGTCTGGCACAGAAAACATGTACATTTCATATTTTCCAGTTCTGTGGTGTATTCCTTGCTTCCCTTTCAAGAACATATTAGGCGGTCTTGTCAATATGCATCTGTTTGCCAAATCTTATCAAAATGAAACTTATATACCTGCAATCAGTTTGTGACTATTTTGCTTTATATAAAGAAATAAGGCATTAAACAACATTGTTGACTATATCGTATCAATATATATCTGTTTGTCATAAAATTGTATAAAATATCTCTAACGGTTCGAAATTTATACGGCGGTGCAAGTTAGTTGAAAATTGCCTCGGTGAGGCTATTTATAAAGAAATCAAGCATAAGACAATCTCACTGGTAAGGTCTTGTCAATACATATCTGCATTCGGTTTCTGAAAATGTTGCCTCGGCCAGTCCAGAAATCTGGAATTAGACTGCTGGTGGTGCTGCTTGACGTAGTCTTGGAGCTGCCTTCTTGGTTCTGGCTGGGGCTGGATGCGCAGATCCTAACGTCAAACGACAGTGACACTCTGGTGCTGAAGGCCTGTGGTCACCTCAGGAATCCCATGAAGTCGGCGTGACTTCAAGAAGGCCACAAGTGGCTCTGGAAGTACTCTTTCATAAATCCAGACATGTTGTGATATCGATCTGATAATGATAATAATGACACTGCTACGTTCGTTCGTTCAAGCTAAGGCATTTTACGTCTGCCAGGGTCGAGCGGACAGAAATCCATAGCGCCATAGCGAGACGTAAGTTATGAGCTTCTGGGCTGCGAATCGCGGCAGTCTGTCCAACAGGAGTTAATCGCGTTGGACTGCCTGTGCCCTGCCGAGTAAACTGAAGCACTGCCAGTTTTAGAAATTTTGAATGCCAGTCTAAATGGAGACAAACATTTAGAGTAATCAGTGACGAATCGGTTGCAGATCTCGATTTCTCTACTGTGCTCGAGAGCAGAAAGTAGACCAACGGTGCTCTCTTTTGGGGCCGCGCGATTTTGGCCATCGGACTTAGGCTGCAAATGAAGCATGCCTTTGCAAGTTTCCATACAGAGACAAGCGGCTAGTGGTCCAGGCAGAAGACTTGTCGCAAAACAGAAATGGAGGTAACGATCAGGAATCGATACAATTCACAGTTCCAAGTCCTATTCCCAACCAGCAGGCTGGATGAGTGTGCAATGATCCAGATGTTGGTACAAAACCTCAGCATCTCCTACCGGCTTGGCAATGCAGAAATGCTGCTTGTAGAACCACCAAGTTCCTGGGACGAACTCATCGATCCCCGCATCCGATGACCTCGACCCGTACAAAATGCCGTTCTGTAAATGTGACTGTGGCCTAACGTGTACACGTACGTGCCACACACACTACCATGACTAGGCGCCCTCATTAACTAAGATACGAGCATTTAACAACAACTTTAGTCTGCCTGAGCAATCAAATTTATTTCCGAGCAGAGTACTTGTTACTATTATTTCGAGTAGTGGTTTTCAGTTACTTGATATCAGTATGTTACATGTAATTGTAATGAAGTAGGGATTACAGGGATTACATTAGTTTTCTTATTTTTGTTATAAAACGAGGCCGTGTTACGCGTTTGAACAACGCTAACAAGGAACAATATATTGGATCCGTGTCACCCATAAGAAAGATTAGTTATTCCCAGCGGGCACATGACGTCTATGCAACGCCGTACCAACGTCAATGCAACGTCATGCCAGTAAAACTGATTATACTGACACAGAAACTGTAGTGACTTCCAGCCTCAGCAACTGATTCCCCAAGGCTGATAAAACACCCTTTTCTCGCTGGAGAAGAGGCAGCTGATTACTTTCCTTTCCGCTGCATTCTCACTGTATATCAAAAATTTTGGTTTGTCCTTCCTGTTGGTGCCATTGGTATTATGTTTTCTGTGATGTCGCCTTTTCTGGCCATCCTCATTAGTATTCACGATATTTGCATTATTAAATCACGCAAAATCACGCTCTCGTTTCCTCGCGATATTTCGATTTTTTTTTTTTTGGGGGGGGGGGGGTCACGTGATCATCTAATATGGTCGCCAACGTTACTTCCTAGTTAAACAAGATAAATAAAAATCAAAAATGAGTTCCTTTAAGTCGATGTAATTATTTACGTTTTTCTTGAAGTATTGCCGACCAAATAAGATAAATAGACAAATGATTATTCCGACTATTGTTTTATTCCTATTTGCTTGCTGTTATTTAAATGAAATATTGATTTTCTATCGAAAAGACCGTGGCTGAAACTGGTGAGCTGTTTGGCACTTATTTCGCAACAACAACGAGTTAGTGAAAATATGGTCGCGTAAACAATGCTTTCCGTAAGTGTGTGTGCCATGGAGATGATCGTGCATTCACATATGATCTTTTTCTAAGTTTCTAGCGGTCTATAACGGGAAAGTATGTGTCAGAATGACTTCTGTTGTGTTCCAGGTTGTAGCCATGAACTCTCTAAGGGAGCAGTTTGCTCATTCTACAGGTTTCCAGAAAAGCCTGAAAGTTATAATAAAAAGGCATGACTTTCAAAAGTCATTTCAAAATTTAGGGGTGTCGGATTGTGTTTCCTTCAAAATTAATTTGGAAAAAGTCCGATTTTTTTTTTTTGCAAACAGTGTAGGCCCTGATCAAACGCCATGTTCTGCGGCGTCTGATCTGGGCCTGCACTGTTTGCCAAGGTTTCCGGTACTAAATGGGTTACTGCGTCGGTCACATTTGACCATAACTGTTATTTAAAAAAAGACAACTACAGATGAAAACATGGGCAGGATTGGAGACATTGAGAACCCCTGAGATTCAGGGAGCGTGATAGCTCAGTGGTTAGTGCACTTGCCTCTGATGCTAGAGGTCCCGGGTTCGATCCCCGGCAGCGGCGATAAAATTTCGGTGTCCGATCACGCTCCATTGGCATCATTTGCAGGGATGAATGTCATAAAGTGCACCGTCCTTCGGATCGGGACGTTAACTGGAGGCCCCCTGTGCAGGGAGAACCATCCCCTGTGCAGGTTAAAGATCCTTTCCGTAATTACATGATTACTGTGTAGGCTTTCATCCTGCAAACCTGGAGTGTATGTAATGCACACCTGCGGTAATGGTCAAATGTGACCGACGCAGTATCAGAAGATAGATAGATAGATAGAGATTAATTGGAGGCTGTTGTCATTTAATCAGAAGAAAATCATTGGGGAATCAAATTCGGCACTTTGTAGTGGATCCAACCCCCATGGATCAGACCATCTTGTGACCCTTAATAACAGGTCATTTTTATATTTATTTTTATTTGTTTGGATAGATTTGAAGTTTATCTCCAACTCATCGACTATATATTTACACTCACCACCTGCCCCATTCTACAGTAGTATTACCACAAAATGTGGCACAAATAAAATAAGATGTGTAACTCCTTTAGCACTTTTTATATACCCCCGTACACTCGTTGTTGTTGCGAAATAAGTGCCTTTCAGCCACTGTCTTATCGTTAGAAAATCAATATTTCATTTAAATAACATCAAGCAAATATGAATAAAACAATATTCGGAATTATCACTTCACTATTTATCTTTTTTGTTCGGCAAAACTTCAAGAAAACGTAAATAATTACAATGACTTTAACGTGTTTAACTAGACAGTAACGTTGGCGCCCATAATAGGTGATCACGTGACCCCCCCCCCACCTGGAAATCTCGCTAGGAAACGAGAGCGTGATTTTGCGTGATTTAATAATGCAAATAAGGTCAATATACCAGCCCCGATAGCTCAGTGGTAGAGCGTCTGCTTCGGGAATGGGAGGTCGCGGGTTCGATCCCCGGCCGCGCCATACCAATGGCGTAAAAATAGCACTAGGGGTTCCCTTGGCTGACGCTCACATTATCAGGGGTAGTCCTAGGAAGATAAATGAAGGCAAGTAAGTATTTGTTAATGGATACTTTGTTTGTCGCAATAAAAGCTTATGCTATTTGTTTCGGATATGCGACGTTAAATAAAGCTCCTTTATCTTAATCTTTATATTTATTTCGCTTTTTGTCAGTTCAAATATATTGTAAAACAGCGTCACGCATACGAAAAGGACGTTGCCAGACGGTTCAACAATTTGCAGAAGCTGAAATAAAGATACATTCAATTACAAATATGTTGTGCCGCTTGCTAGCGTAAGGCAAGCTTTTTGTGAAACCTCATACTTGTAAATGTAAACTTTCATTTATGGTCATTTCGCCAAATAGACACACTACATAGAAAAACTGAAGTATCCCTGCATATTTCTGACTGATTCACATTGTTTCTTCACGTTGAATATGATTGCAAATAGCAAATTATAGCGAGAAGTCTGCACTGGAGCGAAAATGCTTCAAATTTCACATAAGGTAGCTTTGCACTTAATACGGGAGGTACTGGAATTTATCACTTTGGGACAGAGCTTTTAGTTGCAGTCTAAATACCAGGCAGGCTTCCATTGGATAAATATCCCATGTTTCATTTCAATGTGAGAAAAGGATAGTTATAAGGAAATAAAATGATGTGTGTTTTATAATTATATCTGCAAGCTCAAAGAAATTGTTGCTGATTTTATATTGTCACCTCTCCTTTAAAAAGCCGGCTTGTTTTCACTGCGAATCTGCATGTAAACAAACATGGCGGACCATAACTTGAAAAGGAGACGGGCAACATGTGGATTTGTTTCTCATTAACTTGTTGAGCTAGGATGGCTCTATAAATGAGTAAGGTTTGAAAAGTTTTGCATGTGTAGTTTTTGTGGGAGCATGTGAAAGGTTACTATTGTCGCCTATGGAAAATATTTACTGGTAAGCTCTCATAAACACTGTGGAAAGGTCCTGAGGGACCTTTCCAATAAACAGTTACAGCCAACGAAAAGTTGCACAATTCAAAATGGCGATCTGTTTATATTTTGAAACTGACAGTTGTGTCGTCATAGCCAAGTCAAAAATTGGGACGTAGGATCCGAAAGATCAATTACAGTAAGTGTCCTAAAATATTATGAAATAAAAAGAAAATTTACTTTATTTTTCGATAAATATCAAAAATATTTCATCTCGTGTGTTGAAAATATCAGAATGTTCACTCGTGCTTCGCACTCGGTAAAATTCTGATATTTTCAACACACAAGATGAAATATTTTTGATATTCATCTCAAAAAAGTAAATATCCTCTATTTACATGAAACTGTTATTTTTAACAACGACATCACTTATATATATATAGATGTTTAGAATCAATATAATGAAACAAAACAGGTAGACAGAATATGGTTGGGGCATGCTAGCGCTAATGCCACTAAATTGCATCTCAAGCCCTGCCGCCCTATGAAACCAATAGGGTTTATAAGCACGAATGGTCCAACTTGCACCACTTTGCCATGGCAAACTTAGAACCTCTAAGCTGTTTACCACTACTGGTTTAGAACCCATGTGCCACGTCATTGTATTCAGCATATTTGCATTATTTGCTGGATCCCAGCTTGCACATTGTCAATATTGGAAAAACAAGTAACCAGACCCCCCTGACCTTTCAAAGGTCAGGGGGGGGTCTGGTTACATGTTTTCCCAACACTGATAATCCTCAGACTAAGAACCAGCAAATAATGCAAATAAGGTCAATACCAAACGACGCCAACAGCGTTCGCTTAAAAGATGGGAAACTATTTAAAACGTAAATGTTAGAGATTTAAAGACTTTTTTTATATTTCCGGCTTGGAAGCATCATGCGGCCCAGTCAATTTCTTCAAGACCCGATGGGCGTTTTCGGGATAACTATAAGTTACTTGCCTGCTTTGAGGAGACTTTGGACAAACTAAGCCTCATACGAGTATAAAACAAGTTGGAAGGAAACGGAGCACAGTTAGTACCCATCGGTATGCCGATTATTTGGTAACTGGTCAACCCGTACCTAAGTCAACTCGTACCTGAGTCAACTCGTACCTGTTTTTGGTCAACTCGTACCCGTTTTTTGGTCAACTCGTACCCCCTAGTCAACTCGTACCTATTTTGGTCAACTCGTACCCCAGGGGTAGGTGGGGTACTCTATATTTTTGCCGAACAATAGTTATAATGGGTTATAACTTGCCCCGAGACATGTCTTGAGTTCACCGGAGGCCAGAAAGAAGTACTTTGGGTCCTTTTATTGTATTATGGTTTTCACAGCGCGGGGATATGCGATGGCGCGCCATCAACCTGCTCTAGTTATTATTATTATTATTATTATTATTATTATTATTATTGTAGCATTATTCATTTTTAACCCATTCCGTCCCCGAAACCCACAAAGGGGTACCTTGTCAAATACTGCAGGCCCAGATCCGACGCCGCAGAACGCGGGGATATGCGATGGCGCGCCATCAACCTGCTCTAGTTATTATTTTTTTATTATTGTTATTATTATTATTATTATCATTATTATTATTATTATTTTATTATTATTCACTTTTAACCCATTCAGTACCAGAAACCCATAAATGGATGCATTGTCAAACCCTGCAGGCCCAGATCAGACGCTGCAGAACGCGGCGTCGTATGGTCAGGGCCTACGCTGTTTGAAAAAGTTTAGCCACTTCCCTAATAAATTTTGAAGAAAACACAACCTGACACCCCTAAATTTCGAAAAATATAAGACGGAAGATTCCATTTGGGTTAATTTAATTAACACTTTAGGTAATCGTGTACCGATTAATGTGGGTGTAAAAAAACGATTATCGGTACTAGTTTAATCTAATCGTCCTTCATTAAAGACTGTTTTTAATTGCTTGAATTTTGCCGGCGAGCGGCTGTTTTTGTTCTTACAAAACTTAAAACTAAATCCCAGTTTTACTATTTATATATAAAAGTGGGTTTTAAGAGGGACAAATTCATATAGGCTTGCATTCGTGATGATTGTTTTTATTTAAGAGTTTGTTAGTTAAACGGTATAACAAATGTTTATAATTTAAGCAATAAAATTAGATAAATAACTGAATTTATTTTTGTTGTGCTACCTGTACATCCCGCTGTGTTTATACGCGCCGACATGTAACCGGTTTTGTCCGTGCAGTGGGCACACCCCTAAACCTTACTTTATATAGAGAAACTCGGGTTTACGGGGGTATACATTATATTTCTTTATTTATGCTCCAATACATAGGTTGAGGGTACTCGTTAGGGTCGTTCCAACTAAAGATCACAGCCTATGTTTGAAGTATTCATAAGGAAAAAAAAACAAAAAACAAAAAAAAAACACGGGTTTTCGTAAGAAAAATTGCCATTTTGGAAATGTGAAAAACGCACTATATTGCACGGGTGTGTTATCGTAAAGTAACAGTAATAAGGAATATGCAACATTTATGTTAGCCAACATTTATGTTTTGAGTCTGTATGAGAACAAATCATAATTGTATAACTACATTTTATTTGCAACTGAGCATGAAATGTAAGTTCTACAATTATATTTTTCTCGTTGTTTCATTTACATATTTACATATGAAGTTCGTCCTATGTTGAGCATGCTGTTATGTACCAATCACATCCCTCTTGAGCATAGATTGTTGGCACTCGTTAGAGCTGCCCCACAGGGATAGTTCTAACGAGCACCCATAAATTATGTCTGGCTAAAGGGATATGGGGGTCATACACATGAAAGGTGCCATTTTGGCGCACGTGCGTAATGGCGTCATGCACACACTATGTATCGTCTTCATCGTCGGGAAAAGGATCAGGAGTCTGCATAGACCATAAAGTTGACCTGTATATATGTGTACTTAAGCCAAACTTACCCCAAAACAAATTTTATTTTTACTAAGGTACGAGTTGACTTAGGTACGAGTTGACTAAGGTACGAGTTGACCAAATTCGGGTACGAGTTGACTAAGGTACGAGTTGACTTAAGTACGAGTTGACCAGAAACCGATTATTTCCTGAAATAACTGTCCGCCGAACTCCACAAAAATATTGTCAATTAGAAAAGGAGGCGAAGTGATAGTCTGATTCGGATCTACAGTGTTCGCCTGTGAGCAAAAATATTTTTAAAACATTTGCCAAAAAAATTCAGCAGACGATATAAGCAGACGACATTTTCAGATGTAGTTTTTCTCGACGTCTTAAGGGTTAATCTAATTTAGTCCATGTTTTCTCGCAGGTAACGATATTTTGCACTGTCTCACGTCTCAAAGGGATTATTCTATGAGAGTTAAACTTACGTACTCGGACAATACAGTTTTTGTGGTTGCCGACTACTCTACCTTCAGCATAAGTGACGAAAATGATGGATATCGGATCAGTGTTGGTGGTTTCAGCGGCACAGCAGGTATCCAGTACGACTAACAAAAACGCGCTCATCTGTTCATGTTACACAAAGAGGATCTTACACGAGTGACATTTATTGCCCTTGTTTGAGGGCAATATGACGATATGCTCACCTGAGCAGGTACTATTGCCCGAAGGCAATATTACCTGTCGAGGGTGAACACATCGTCATATTCCCCTCACACAAGGACAGAGAATGATTTACTCTACCGAACTCTGACTTCTGGAAATTCGTTCAGTGAATCCTTCAAAATATGGTAAATGCAAATTATTTAACACAAACATATAAGATTTTAGTGATAATATTTGATTTATCCAATTGTGTACTTTTACTTTAAAGCACCGACGCATTACGAAAACACGCCTATACAAATACATTGTCACCTTTATCGCCGAAAAAATGAAAAATTTAATGACACAGGGGTCATAAATACACAATAAACTCCGTATATGGTTTATGAGTTTATGTTGATGGTTGTTCGATGATATATATATATATATATATATATATATATATATATATATATATATATATATATATATATATATATATATATATATATATATATGATGAAAATAGAGGGTGCCTGCAACATACAAAAGACAACAATGTGACACCGATCACAGAACAATACACATAACATACAATACAGATAACAGACGCAGTTGCAGACGGACGGACGAACAATACAGACAGATCATTCTACAACGGAGTGTAGAAGATATTATTATCTTATGTAACCCCGGGATGCATAGGTGATAACTATCAACTATGGTAAAACCACGAAATTATATGACAATAGCAATAACCTTTCAAATATAGAAATACATATTATAGGAGGCACGGTATCGAAGCAGCTGCTATAATGATCAAGCCTTCGCTGTTCTATTTTGGTAGGTACCAACATACATATGTGCCGATATACTGTAAACAAAAGGCACAAAAAACATTGTACATTTGACAGCTGTCAATCTGTGTTGTCTCGCACTGGCGATACTAGTTTTCAGTTAAATGGGCATAAACACGGCAACACGAAATACAATGGCATACCTGGCTATATCAATAAATTAACGGTGGTTATGAAAACCACCACAATATATCGAAAATTGTCATCTTCAGCGTGAAGCTGATGGAAATTTTCTTTGTGGCAAAACCGCGTAAAGTGAAGGAAAGGTTAGCAACGGTTATCGGCTATCGGAACACCAATCATTCGTCGTCTCACATACAAAATTATAAAACCGCAGTACTGATTGGTCGATAGGAAAAATAAATATAGTTTCCAACTCCAGTCCTACGAAATACCGTTGATATGTATTTAGCGGTACTGGAAAACCGACCTCTGTGACATTCTCCCCTGCTTTGGAAAAATGGCTCCTGACATTTTGAAACATTAATATATATTTACATTGAATAATGATAGCTGAGTTATAGCTGAGCTTCAAACAAACAAATTCAGAATAGTACTTTATCACAGACATGCTTATTAATCGCTGGCATCCTGAAAACTGGATTGCTGATATTGGAAAGCTATCCAAATCAGATACAGCTTTATATGCCAACAATGAAACAAAATTCATTACTGACAGCAAATCATATTGATCTATTTATATATATGCAAGTGAGACAATCAACTTGTATCACAACATATATGAGAATTTATGCTCATAAATTCAGCAGTACATATATCTGAAACTCAGCATTTAAAATTTGGTCAGGATATATTCAATACAAAATCAAAGCAAGGAGACAAAAACAGAGAAAACATTACTGATATGACATTCTCCCCTGTATTGAAAATTAAAAGGTATGGGATTTGATAAAAACAGTATAAGAAAATTAAACAATCCATTCCTGGACAGACTGTTGATTCATCAACCAATCACCGTATCTATCTGGTGGCTGGCGAGTTCTACCTGATCTACGGGGTCCTATATCTTGTTCTGCCTGCTCTGTACCTATAACTGACTGTTCAGACCGACCCATAGTTCTACCTACAGAAGATTGATGACCATGACTAACTAATGGATCAGACTCCTGACTAATTGTCGTGTCTAACTGACTTCTACCTATGGCTGCTGATGGTCTAATAACTGCACTACCGTATGAATCTTGGTAAGAAGAATCATTGATTGTAATAGACCTTTCAGCACTATCACGAGATGAAACACCAATAGGTAAATTTATTCTCCCATTCCTCCTATGGGGAGGAATGTATCTCGGGACATAGTCAGATTCAACTGATTCTGAATCAGGATCAGAGTCAGAAATGGATACAGCTTTCTGTCTTCTGGTGGTAACTTTCTTAGTTTCGGGACTTATATTCTGAGTTGGCTCTACATTTGTCTCTGATATACCCGGTATGACTGAAAATGGTAACAGCATGTTCCTGTGTAATGTTTTCTCTGTTGAATCACCTGATTCTCTCTGAAAAGTAAACACAGGCACATTTTTATCGGGTATACCAGTGAGCACATACAGGTGTTTATCCCACTTGTCTGCCAATTTATGCTTGCCCCGCAATCCAACATTTCTAATTAAAACATGGTCCCCTATATCTAGAGTTGCTTCTCTTACTTTTAAATCATAATTTGATTTATTGCGGTTGGCACTCTTTTCAGCTTCCCTTGCAGCGACCTTATAAGCAAAGTTCAGTCGCTTCATCAATTTGGAAACATAGTGTTCCCTTGAAGAAACTGGCTGAGCTGGGCTTTGTAGGCCTAAATATGCATCCACTGCAAGACGGGGGTGCCTACCAAACATTAAGAAGAATGGAGAGTACCCAGTGGAATCATGTTAGGTAGCATTATAAGAAGGAACTAACGGAGCCACGTAGGATTTCCAATCTTGTTTCTGGTTGTCTTGCAGTGTGCCGAGCATGTTCAAAAGCGTCTGGTTGAACCTTTCAACCATACCATTCCCCATAGGGTGGTATGGTGTGGTCCTCGACTTTTGAACACCCGCCAGACTGCATAACTCCCTTATAACAGACGATTCAAAATTTCTTCCCTGATCACTATGCAGCCGAGCAGGGAAGCCATAATGAACGATAAACTGTTCAAAAAGGACTTTAGCAACTGTCTTTGCTAACTGGTTTCTCGTTGGAAAGGCCTGGGCGTATCTTGTGAAGTGGTCAGTGATCACTAGAATGTTTTCATGACCGCCCGTTGACCTCTCCAACGAAAGAAAATCTATACAAACCAGTTCCATTGGCTGAGTAGTGACAATGTTCACAAGTTCAGCACTTGGTTTTGGAACAGTCTTTCGTTGAATGCACCGAACACAATTCTTTATCTTCTGTTCGACACAACTTTCTAGACCTGGCCAATAGAACCTCTGGCGAACCAAGGACATTGTTCAATCACGCCCTTGGTGACCTAGGTCATCGTGCAAGTGTCTCAAGACAGTATCCCTTAAGTTAGCAGGCAATACCAGTTGACGAGTATTCTGTCCATCTAATCCGGTGTTTCTGTACAGAACAACATCAACCAGTGTAAATTTCTTCCACTCACGAAGATATTTTAAAACAGTAGGCGTTTCTGTCTTGAGATCACTGTACTCGGGACTAAAACCAGTCTTAAGTAAACTGATTATCCTGGCAGTGCTTGGATCCGCAAGCTGTTCCCTTGACCAGTTAAGGTCTTTCAATTCTGAAGAAACTGGAGAAGAACCCGGAGAATGGGTTGAATGTGTGTCTAAGACATCGTCATCTTGTGAAACAAGTAATGTTTCAACATATGGACATGTATTTCTTTGGACAGTGTATGACTGGCAAATAGCATTCACTGCCTCTGGAAATAATTGAACTGTTTGCTGAGGTCTTCTTGACAAACCGTCAGCATCTCCGTTGGACTTACCACTCTTATACTTTAATTGAAAATTATAAGAGCCAAGAGAAGCCAACCACCTATGGCCAGTAGCATCAAGTTTTGCAGAGGATAACACATAAGTTAAAGGATTATTATCGGTGCACACTGTAAAAGTGTTACCATATAAATAATCATGAAACTTATCTGTCACAGCCCATTTGAGACACAAAAATTCCAGTTTATGGGCTGGATAGAGCTTTTCACTATTTCTCAGACCTCTACTGGCATAGGCAATGACTTTCTCAATGCCATCATGCTCTTGGTATAACACTGCTCCCAAACCATCACAAGAAGCGTCAGTGTGGAGTATAAACGGTTTCGAAAAATCGGCATAAGCTAAGACAGGAGGTGGAGATAATTTATCTTTTAAAGTATTAAATGCTAATTGTTGAGCATTTCCCCACTGCCAAGGTGCAACAGACTTCTTCTTCTTCTTCTTCTTTGATTGGTCAGGAATTTTAACAGTAGGATGCCCTATAAGAAGATCATTCAAAGGTTTCACAATGCGGGCATAGTCTTTGATAAAACGCCTGTAATAGCCTGTGAAACCTACGAATGAACGAAGCTCTTTTACATTAGTCGGCTGAGGCCAAGAGATCAAAGCTTCTATCTTGTCGGGATCGGTTTCAACTCCCTTTTCACTGACAACATGGCCAAGGTATCTAACTGAACTCTTAAAAAACTCACATTTAGATGCTTTTAGTTTTAAACCATGATGATTTAAACGGCTAAAAACAGCTTCAAGCCTAGAAATGTGTTCTTCGAAAGTTTCCGAAAAAATTAAAATATCATCAAGGAATATAACACATTCCTTGAGATTCATTTCACCCATACAACGCTCCATTAACCGTTGGAATGTGGCTGGGGCATTAGTTAGTCCAAATGCCATGCGATTGCATTCAAAGAAGCCCAGATTTCCAACGGTGAATGCAGTCTTGTATTTATCGGCTTCGTCAATTTCCACTTGCCAATAGCCACTCCGCAAATCCAGTTTTGAAAAGTATTTTGCACCAAGTAATGTATCTATGGTGTCATCAATGCGTGGTAATGTGTAAGCATCTTTAATAGTACGACTGTTCAATTTCCTGAAGTCTATACAAAAACGAAGACTGCATTCCTTCTTACGAACAAGAACAACATTTGAAGAATATGGGCTACTGGATAGACGGATTGCATCTGCCTCAAGCATTTCCTTCAAATGTTGTCGCACTTCTTCGTATAATCCTGGAGGGATTCTCCTGTAAGGGTCTTTAAAAGGAACATTATCCGCTAAATTTATTTTATGTTTAACGGCATCTGTTCTACCCAAAGTAGAAGTAAAACAAAGATCAGGAATTGATACAACTAACTTATTCCACCCATAAAAGACACCAAAGGGAAAGAAATACAAACATTAAGCGACCAGACCATAATGGAAACCTAAACAAAGGAAGGCCATAAGGACGTCTGTAAGACATGTAGAAAAAATATGTGACCAATCACCAAGAACTTGTTTTGCTCTCAATAACTGGTCAGCATTTAGATTTTCACTTTTCAATCTTGATGCCTATATCATCTAAAGGTGTAGCCATAGACTTATGTTCCTGTTTCTGTGTAGAATCAGGTGTCCATGAATCTACTACATTGACACTAGAAAGAGAGCACAATAAAGATTTTGGAGGAATCTCTACCGCTCTAGCAGATAAATTACAGACCCGGACTGGAACACGAACAGTCGCACCATGTGCTTTTAATGAAACAACTCTTGGACATATTGTCAAATTTCCTGATAATGTGCCTTCTATATGTTCTGTCACAGCATTTTGTATATCTTTTGTGCCACGAACAATACCATGTATAGTTTTAACTTCACCAGGAGCTAAACGAATACCATAATTATTGGTAGTTCTGACAGGTATTGTGTCATCACACAAACTATCAAATGCTGTTTGCCACTCATTGGGAACATCAGTTTCATGATCTGATTGTTTGCACAATCTAATAACATTGGTACCAATAATGGCTGGTACCTCACTATTATACTCAGTATCGGCTACAACAAGCACTGGCACAATAAAACAATTATTTCCCAAGCAGGGTACAGACACATCTGCTTCAATAAAACCCTTATATGGAAGTTTATCACCAGTGGCACTTGAAACGGACAATGAAAGCCCGAAGTCACTGATGTTGTGCAAATCTGGTTTAGGGTCCATTGAAAAGTAAAAGGTCTCAGAGATAGATGTTACCATGGAGCCAATGTCAATTAGAGCAACTGTCTTAACTCCACATATAACAAATTCTCCTTCGTTGGCACTCCCAACTAACCTACTATATAAATTCGGTTTTGTATCAATTGATATACTTGGGCCATGTTGAGAATTAACTGTGGCTTCCTCCGTTTGCCCAGCAACAGAGGAAGATGCTAGTTTAAATGACCGGTATTTCCGGCAGAGCTGTCATCGTGGTATGCTCCACGGCCGTTGGAACCACCACGATAACCTCCTCCGGAACGACCGCCCCTGTTACCTCTATAGGAGTTGTTATTTTGTGAGTTATCATACTGACAACCCCTGCCATAACCTCTTCCGGAACGACCGCCAGAAGAAAAGCTTTGCTGACTCGAAGAATCTTTCTTCGCTTCAGCAAGAGCCTTACTCTGCTGTTCCAACCTGACCTCCATTGCCTCATACGGCCCATTAACTCACTCATCTGTTTCAACAGCTCAGTGTTGGTATCCTCAGCAGACACTTGTCCACTAAGTTGATGGGCAGGCTTTTTAGATGGAGGTTTTACACTAGATTCCTCAACATCAACTTTTCTTATTTCCCTTAATAATGATTTAAAATCTCTGACACTGTCATACAGATGCCGCGTAGAGTTTTTTAAGGTTTGACTTTTCAAACCTGTCCAAAACTTGCTACGTAACATAGCATCCTTTGCTACGGCATCTATATGTCCGAAAGATACTGCCCTTGACAGTGTTTGTTCTAACCTTGATCCATAAATAACAATAGAGTCATTGTCCTTTTGGCAGTCACTATAAAAAGACTGCACCAAGGTTTCACTAGTAAAACATTTCCGAAGAAACCATCTAATTTTTCTAGGATTTCATCCACTGTCGCATATTCACCCAAGGGAACCAACATATCTCTTGCTGTGCCCCTTAGGGAATTGCGAATTGACTGAAAAAGGAGATTTTCAGGTAAGTTTGCAGAATTCTTTAAACATTTAACCTCGAAACTCCACACTTCATACGATGCTTCCCCTTTTTGTGGTTCTTCTGAACCACTAAATATTGGCAGTTTGGGAACATATGTGTTCTGAAAATTACCAGTATTTTGTAACAGTGTATTTTGCAGTAAACTTACCCTTGGACTAGCACCTGCATCAGGGTTGACAATTTTTGGTCTAGCTGATGCTGGCGGTGGAAATTTTACAAAGGTGTTGTGTTCACTACTTATGGGTGTACTGGTATTTTGTGTACCCCTATTAGAAGATGAAGCTCGTGCCAAAAGCAACTCATATTCTTCCCTTGTCAAGACTTTATAGTCCGCATCTTCATTAATGGTTTTTACCATTTCTGTCAAATTAAATCCCTTTTCAGTATATTTAGCCATGATAATTTGGTATAATGAAAATTAGTAAGACCAGTTATCTGAAGAATAGTAACTAATATACCAAATAATTAAATTTAAATACTGAAATTAATCTATGGCTATTACAGAAAAAAAGGTAATGGATGGGGGAAAAGGAAATCACCCTGTGGTATCCATGTAATTATGTTTAAACAAAATCACAAACACAAAGTATTGTAAGTAAGCCACAAAAATCACTACCAATGTAGAGAGCACAATAACACATACAATAGAAGGGTACTTACAAAATAGTAAATTTAATAGAGCTTAGGGTTTAAGTGCGTCAAGTTCAGCGCATTTGCTACACAAGACCTTGGATCACAAAAACCGTATGCACCATTAAACTACTGAAATAAAGCAAAATGAAATTATTTGCTTCAACATACAAGCAATATTGATACTCTCAACACAGGTATCTTAAATAACAGGTAGCCAATCAATGAAAACACAGCTTACAGATCACTGTGTTCACTAATCTTCTGATAAACCATTACCAGGGTGAATGCCTTCTTCAAGCAACAAGCTGTAAGACACAGATTTTAAGCATTAGGGGATAAAACTTTTTTTTATGATGTCTAGTAACATAATCAAGTGAAGTGCTGCTATAAAGGTCAATAAATCTCTCTTCTTTATTTTTTTTTCAAAAAGGTCACCAATTTTACAAGCAGAAACACAAATATGTAACTCTGATAGTGTTGATGACTGAAAAACACTAAATATGGAATATTCAGAATATTTTCTACAACTAATAATGACAATAAATTGTAAAATATATAACTTACCTTATATTCCCATCTTCCAGCAGCTAAAAAAGGCTGTTTAGCATGACAGGAAAACTGTATGGGAAACCAGGATAATAGAACACAGTCACTTCACTTAGCCTGAAATATCATGCAAATGAAACACAGGGCGATAGGGGAGAAAGGGCCTTTAAAATATCAATTACTCTTCACTTACATCCATGGACTACGGGCCTCCGTGGCCTAATGGATAAGAGCGCTGACTCTTAGTCATTAGGTCTCTCACCGCCGTGGGTTCGAGCCTCGCTCGGGTCACGTGTGAGACGCCAAGTTCTGCAACGGAAGGTCAGGTGGTTTTTCTCCGGGTACTCCGGTTTTCGCCCACCTATGATTAACGATCGGCTCGATATGAGTGAAATAATCTTGAAAGGGCCGTAAAACCCAAAACCAAAAAACATCCATGGACTTATGATAATGGCCTGTTATACAGTGTTAGTGCTGTTGTGAAGCATGCAGTGCTGTGATAATCTCTAGCATGCAATATATAAGTGTATACACTTGATAGACAGATCTAATATCACAAAAAATCACAACACAAACATAAGATCATAAGAAAAGTATTGGCCATTAAGTGTAAATGAACATTTCACTCACAAAAATAATCTGAAAACACAGACCCTGACCCAAAAAAGCAAGAATTGGCTCCTTTAAGGCAAGAATTTGCTCCTTTGGGTGCATTTTTATGTTTTTAAGGAAAGAATTTGCTCCTTTGGAGACAAACATTTTTTTCAAGGAAAGAATTTGCTCCTTGGAGTCAAACTCACTACAAGGAAAGAATTTGCTCCTCCATGACACCCATAACAACTCAAAAATGGCCCATATTGATCAGTCAATGACAATAAAAATAAATAGCGCACAAAACAAGACAAAGGACATTCAACATAATACAAACTTGTCAATATTCATCCATGAAGAAAATTTCACTGAAATTCCCCTCATACATAAACATGACAAGATTTAAAAGAAAAACATGTATGAAAGGCCTTTTTCTATTCTTTTGTTTCTGATAGACAGATCTATGAGAAACAAAAGCTATAACATCATGATCACACACAATAAAAACTACACAACACAAATAAACACATAATGAAACAAGAAAATATCACAGATAGAGTATGTGCACCCGGTCACAGATAATGAAGAATTATAGGCGGTGGAAGGACTCCTCCTATTTTATAGGCTGTGATATGACAACACAGTACATTACACTGAACACGCGTGTTGAACAATAATGGCCATTTTTTCTATATATTAGCGCACCACAAATCAACGTCTCATATCCCGAAACTATCAACCGGTCGATGAATGCTGATTCATGTTGAGCTGGTTTTGACAGATCTTGATGATCAATATAGCTGATGGAAATACTGCCAGATACCCTTAAAAACTCGCTGAGGGCTCCAATGACACAGGGGTCATAAATACAATAAACTCCGTGTATGGTTTATGAGTTTATGTTGATGGTTGTTCGATGATATATATATATATATATATATATATATATATATATATATATATATATATATATATATATATATATATATATATATATATATATGATGAAAATAGAGGGTGCCTGCAACATACAAAAGACAACAGTGTGACACCGATCACAGAACAATGCACATAACATACAATACAGATAACATACGCAGTTGCAGACGGACGGACGAACAATACAGACAGATCATTCTACAACGGAGAGTAGAAGATATTATTATCTTATGTTACACCGGGATGCATAGGTGATAACTATCAACTATGGTAAAACCATGAAATTATATGACAATAACAATAACCTTTCAAATATAGAAATGCATATTATAGGAGGGACAGTATCGAAGCAGCTGCTATAATGATCAAGCCTTCGCTGTTCTATTTTGGTAGGTACCAACATACATATGTGCCGATAGACTGTAAACAAAAGGCACAAAAAACATTGTACATTTGACAGCTGTCAATCTGTGTTGTCTAGCACTGGCGATACTAGTTTTCAGTCAAATGGGCATAAAGAAGCCTCCGTGGTCGAGTGGTTACGCTACTCGCCTTGTAAACCAGGGGTCGCAGGTTCGATCCCGGGCTTCTCCAGACTTTCGAATGAGTCTTTAAACCGAGGTTCCGTCTCCGTATGACCTAAGCTGTTGGTGGGACGTAAAACTGAAACACTCACTCACTCAAATGGGCATAAACACGGCAACACGAAATACAATGAATGGTGGTAGAATCACAGTTTTTGATTTGTTTGATTTGAGGTTTAACGTCCCCGTCAACACTGTAAAGGTCATTTTGGAGACGTTGCTTCCAATTTTGTGGGACTTTTACCCGACATTGAGATGAAATGACTTCTCAAGCCCTGTCGCCCAATGAAACCAATAGGGTTTATTAGCATGGACAGTATAAGGACCGTCAGAAAACACAAAATGGTTGTGGCCGATTGAAATATGCCATTAATCTGTACCACACAAAAAATAAACTGTTGGTAAATGGCAAACAAGCCATGCAGTTCAATCATGAACATGACAGAATATCCCAGACAATATTACAGAGTGAACAGGTATCAGAAATGGATTATAACATCTATGTGATGCTTGAGGAGTGCTTAGGGGCAGTATTAATAAAGAAAACCCGTAACCAGGAAAGCCAGAAGGCTGAGCCCTTGAGAAAACCCCATAGTAAACAAATACTATGTGGAAATGTGCAGCAGATAGGTCATGAGGGGAGGGTGGATGATGATTGTAGTGGGGGGAACCCTGACTTTGATACCCAAAATGTTGAAACCCAAATGGGGGGTGGTGGTAATTCCACACTTGTGCCCTCTGAGGATTCGGATTTCTGCATGACCTGTAAGTGCCCATTGGAGCTGCTGCCGAGCATATGCTGTGACAGGTGTGAGGTATGGTTTCACATGGATTGTGAGCAGATAGAACCCGAGTCGCGCATGGTGCTTGACAGCAGTTCCATGGGCTACACATGATTGTCCTGTGAACATGAAACACAGTCTGAGAACTTGAATGTTAGTCTGAATATGGGAAACAGGAATGTGCAGGAAGCTGAACCAGAGGGGCCAGATGTAACCCATAGAAATTCTGGATATGAACCTGAAAATAGTGGGCGGGGTAGTCCAAACCAAGTTAGCTGTGCACACGCTCCGGTAATTGCTTTAAGGAAAACACCAGTTGCACCCACTGACGTCACTAGTTCCCCATTAAGGTTGAGGGGACCAGAGAGGGGTAGAGATGATAATACTATGGAATATAACGGCCAATTCACATGTAATTCTAGACTGGCTGATGAGAATACCTCAAGTCCAAGTCCAAGCTGCGCTGTACCTGTAAATCCCTTAGGGAATGCGCCAGTTACACCCACTGGAATAGTGGACTCTATGTCAAGGCCAAGGGGGCCAGGGGGGATAGAAATAACACTTTAGAACTTGACAGACAATACACATGTAATTCTAGGCTGGTTGATAAGAATATTTCAAACTTAGTAGGTGATTATACAGCAAATAATTTAAGGAAAACACCAGTTGTACCCACTGCACTTAGGGAATCTACATTAAGGTCTAAGGGTCCAAGGAGGGGTAAGGTTAGCATTACAGAAAATTATAGCCAATGCCTAAATAATTCTCGGATGAGTGATCGGGATACCTCCAAAGTAGTTGGTGGTGACTTAGAAGTGCCTCAGGCACTATCAACCCAGGGGCAGATTGATGATAAGACGAGTAAGACTCAGAAGAAAGTAAGTAAGCAAAAATTAAAGGAAACTGAGATGGAGGAACAGCTGAAGTTAGCTAGATCTCTGGTAAATAACTTGGAGCGTAAACTAGTGGAAGTGCAGAACTAAAACAAAATTTTAAAACAAGATATTAATTTGATAAAATCGGGAGCTGTAGAAAATGACACTACCCAGCCTGCGGTGACCTCAATTTCTGGTGTGAGCCCAACATGGCCTGTGATGGAGGGGGCTAAACATGGGGTGGATGACCCTCAACTCGTGCTCCTGAAAAATCAGGTTAGAAACCTGGAGCTGGAACTGGTGAAGCATATACTTTTGGTCATAGAAAGCACCATTCAGCAACAGGGACAATACCCTTTATCGCAGCAGGGAATATACTTGGCCAGGCCGCAGGCGTACGGAAATATCCAGTTGGGGGCCCAGCCTTTGCACCTTTGGCACAACCCTTGGCTGATGAATGGTACACAGGTGCATGGCGGTATGCAGCTTGGGACTCAGGCTGGACCCTTCACGCACAATACAGGGGTGATAAATGGTGCACAGGCATGAGGGGGCACAATGTCTCGGGCTCATATATCCCAAACACATCTCTATGGAAATATGAATCAGCAGATGAATAGGGCATACCCAGGGCAGATACCTATGCGCATACCAATAACAAATCTAGGACACCATCATGTGTACCAGATAAATCCAATGCAATTGAACCACTTCACTCAGGGTGGGCAGCATGTGCTTGTGGAGGACCCCTCACAGGTTGGGGGCAACAGCCAGCAGATTCCCACACAGACACTGGGAGCGCCACTTGTATATCAACAAGTGAATAAAGACCAGCAGTATAATCCAGCGATGAGAGCAGCAAAGCACATTCCTCATGGAAAGTCCCGAGATTGTCAAACCTCAAATGGACCCCATTATCTGACAAATACAAACATTGTGGGTGCCCAACAGTCGGTATTGCCCCAGACAGGTACTCACCATGAGCCGGAGAAGGCAACAGTGAAGGAACTCCTGTCCAAAGACAGTCCCTGTAATCGGGATGTTGAGGTCATTGAAATCCCCGATGAAACAGTCCAACCCGGTCTAGAGTCAGAGAACACTCCAACGGTTGAGAACACAGACCAATATCATGAGGGAATTAAGGGCTGTAGCAAGGAACTACATGGAAACCAAGGGAGCCAGGGTCCGGACGGGCACACAGACTGTAGAACATACCTACAAGGTACCCAACGTCCCGAAGAGCAGACTATTGGCAGCAAGGAATCCCTGGGAATTAATGGGTTACAACAGCCTTTTTTGGAAAGCGGCCGAGCTTCGGAGAAGAAATGGCGGAGAAGAAGTTCTTAAAAGTGGGCACCTTCAATGTAAAAAATATTGAGACTAATGAGGTGTATGTGGGTGAGTTACTAAAAACTTATGACATATTGGCTGTTCAGGAGCACTGGCTTTTCTCATTTCAACTGCCACAGTTGGAAGATACGTTTGTGACCCATTGCATATCTAGCAAAGCAGTTGATGAAAATAACCCTTTGCCACCGACCCAGAAACCAAGGGGCTATGGGGGTGTCGCTATCTTTTTTCGAAAAAGTTTGGACATTAAGATAAAGAAACTTATCCACGGAGAGAATAGGATTGTAGTGATTGAGGTACAGTCCACCCCTCCAGTCTGCATTTGCAATGTGTACATGCCGTTAAGAAATTATAAAGGGAACACAAAAAGTGATGACACCTTTCAGAGCTGTCTAGATCAAATTGGGGAGGTGCTGTTCATTTATCAGAGCACACATGTCATACTTGTTGTTGGTGACTTTAATGCTTCTTTATGTGAACGTAAGGGAAATCTGCAGGACCAATTGCTGAAGTCTTTCATCAAAAACAACTTACTTGAGTACAGTCAATCTGGGGAGTCGACTTTTTTCCACCCAAATAAAAATGACAATGCAGAAATAGATTATATCTTTTACAATAAAATGGGCAGTGAGTATATACAGACAGTTCAGGTTGAAACGAATACGGCCTTAAATACCTCAGATCACGTGCCTGTTCACGAACGCCGTGCTCAAGATGGTATCCAGTGAATCAAAACAAGCAAATTATTCTATACAGTGTAAGCCTAAATGGGAAAAATGTGACCCTGTGATATACAACAAATCTATATCAACGTTATTGAAGCCATTTGAATCATTTTACATAAGTAATACCTCAGAGTTGGACATTTTATATCCATTGTGTCATCTCAATGCGGTGCTGAAAATGGCTACAATGGAAAGTATCCCAAAATACAAGCCAGTCATTGAGTTGAAAAACAAGAAAAAAAGACCATGGTCAGAAAAAATTAATGAAGCAGTCAAAAACTATCGCCTTGAATGGTGGGAATGGAAAAAAACTGGTTCTTCACGCGACCTAGCAGACACAAACTATGCCAGGCTGAGGGAAGCCCGAAGACGGCTTAGGCGTGAACAAAGGAGAGGGGCAGCCAGAAGAAGAGAACCGCCGATTGAGAGAATTATGAGTGCTGAAGATGATGCTGGAACATTCTTTGGACTCATCAGGGCGCAGAGAAAGTCTAGCAATTGTGTAACAGAAACGCTGGTCGTGGAAGGCAGGACTTGTGAATCTAGAGAAGAAATATGCCAGGGTTGGGCGACTCATTTTCAACAACTAGCGATGCCATTAGAGAACAAAAGCTTCGATGCAGATTACAAAGAACTTGTGGATGCAGACGTGGGATATATCTCTGACATTTGTGAGTTACAAGGACAGCAAATTACTCAAATCACAGAAGTGGAAACACAAAAAGCACTAAACAAGCTCAAAAATAATAAGGCAGCAGACGCTATGGGTTTATGTAGTGAACATCTGAAGAAAGGTGGACAACCAGTTGTAAATTTCCTAACAGGGCTTTTAAATACCTTAATCAAATCAAGGGCAGTGTCTGTGGTCTTGAAAGAAGGTATTCTTACCCCAATTTTAAAAAAAAGGAGATTCAACTAACCCCGGTAATTATAGAGGGATTACGGTGACCCCAGTTATTTTAAAGGTACTTGAACACATTCTCAATGCTCGACACAACGAAATTCTAGAAAAATCACAGTCAAAACTTCAAAAAGGATTTACCAGTGGAAACTCATCTTTGAACGCAGCCCTTATTCTTACAGAATGCGTTATGGAATCAAAAAACACCAAGGAGAAACTATTGCTCACAACTCTTGACACACAGAAGGCTTTTGATGTGGTTGACCACAATTCCCTGCTGAGGAAACTTTATCTCGACGGCATTAAAGGAGATGACTGGTTGCTTATACGAGATCTTTACTCAGACTGTTCCTCCCGGGTGAAATGGGCAGGGCAGTTGCCAGACCATATAAACTTAAAGCAAGGTGTCAGACAGGGGGGTGTGCTTTCCACCTCACATCATAAGAGGTACAATAATCCCCTGCTCCTTCAACTCGAGGAACGGTATACAGAGGTGAAACTCGGCTCTATTCAAGTTCCTCATGCAACTGTAGCAGATGATCAAGCTCTCCTAGCAAGGACTCATAGTGATATGCAGGTTATGCCGTGGGACGTGGAAAATAATACGTCCATAGAGAGATACTGTGTGAACCCAACAAAAAGTTGTTGTTTGTGTTACAATCCGAATAGGAGTGTACAGAATGGGGAGTTATACATGTCGGGAGATAAGATTCTCTGTCAGGAATGTACAGTGCATTTGGGCATCAGTAGAAACACTAAGAATAAAGCGAATATTGAAGAGAAGATTAGTATAGGGCGCAAAACTGCATACGCACTAATGGGGGCGGGATTTCATAGCGTAAATGGACTTAAGACATGTCTAAATGGGCACATTTGGTCTACTTTCGTTGTACCGAGGTTTGTATATGGGCTAGAAGTATTAACTTTGCAAAAAAAAGACCTGGAAAACCTGGAAATGTTTCAGAGAAAGTCTCTGAGGCAGATCCAGGGTCTTCCGGACAACACTTCAAATAGTATTACCCTGGCATTGTTGGGCATTGTACCTCTTGAGACAATCATACACAAAAACGCTTTGAGTCTGTTTATGAACATTGCGGGTAATAAGAAATCTATTGAACATGAAATTGCTGAAAGACAGCTCGTCATGAAAGATGATCAAGGGAATAGTTGGTTCAATTTCATTAAATCCATATTAAAAACATATGATCTCCCCTCAATTTTTTGCCTTTTTGAGACACATATGTCCAAGTTTCAATGGAAACAGGCCCTCACTAATGCTATCAACTCTCATATAGAGTCCATTTGGCAGGACGATATTAGGAGTAAATCATCCTTAAAGTATGTCAACCCACTTTCACTTAAAGTAGGGAAAGCTCATCCAATATGGTGTACTGTTAGAAATAGTATTGCCGACAATAGGAGGGCGCAATTAAAATGCAAGCTTTTAACGGGATCTTATATTTTGCAAGGTAATAGGGCTGCATTTAATCAGTACACAGTTGATGCTACATGTAAACTGTGTTTAGCTGCTCCAGAAACTCGGCAACACTTCATAGCAGAATGCTCAGTTTTTGGTCCTGAAAGGGAAGCCTATAAAGAAAAACTACAGGAGAATTCAGCCTTAAGAGACGCAAAAGACGTGAACCTAACAGACCCAGAAGTGTTTACTCAGCTCACATTGGATGCTTCAGTTTATGTGACCAGTAACGACGATATTCTTCTTACAGAACTGTACTCCAGAGAATTCATAGAGCAGATTCATCGAAAGAGAGTTGCAAAACTTAAACAGATATCACAGTGTTAACGCCGCATGGCGAGTGTGTACATAAATATTTGAACTGCACAAACTGTATATATAACCTTCACCAGCACAAATATATATTAAGAGCTCATATATTTACCCGTATTGAAATACGGGGTGCCCCTACAAGTCAACGGGGGAACTCTACGTCACAACAGAACAGAACAGAATGGCATACCTGGCTATATCAATAAATTAACTGTGGTTATGAAAATCACCACAATATATCGAAAATTGTCATCTTCAGCGTGAAGCTGATGGAAAAACCGCGTAAAGTGAAGGAAAGCTTAGCAAAGGTTATCGGCTATCGGAACACCAATCATTCGTCGTCTCACATACAAAATTATAAAACCGCAGTACTGATTGGTCGATAGGAAAAATAAGTATAGTTTCCAACTACAGTCCTACGAAATACCGTTGATATATATTTACCGGTACTGGAAAACCGACCTCTATGACATTAAGATGAAAAATTGTGATATTTTTCTTATTGCTGCTCAAAATATAGATTGTGGGTACTTGTTAGAACCGCCTCATTAAGGCGGTTCTGAAAAGTACGCACAATCTATATTTTAGAGCAGAAATAAGAAAAATAAGGCTTACCCCTGCAAACCCAGGTTTTACTATATAAATGTGGGATTCGAGTGGTCAAAACTAAATAGGCGTGTTTTCGTAATGGTCAGAGGGGAATATTGCAGGGGATGTGGTAATTTTTTGCTCTGCGCGTGGGAATGGTCTCGACCAATCAGACATCTAGAATAGCTTATGAATATTAATAGGTATAAGAAATGAAATTCAGGAAAAGATCCTTTTGTATACGAGTGTAAGAAACTGTTTATCATATTATAAACACATTTAATGGCAATTTGAAGTTTAGTCAAAACTATTGCCCCGAGGGGCTGTGGACGAACTAATGCACTATTGCTTATAAACCCTATTGGTTTCATTGGGCGTCAGGGCTTGAGATGTCATTATATCCCATTGTCGGGTAAAAGTCCCACAAAATTGGAAGCAACGTCTCCAAAATGACCTTTACAGTGTTGACGGGGACGTTAAACTTCAAATCAAAAACGAACAAATACTATTGCCCAAGGTCGAAGGTCATACTTCATCAGGTCGTCCACAGTACCGAGGAATGGCGAGGATCATTTAGTTTGACTGTACTCGAAGCCGCAATGAACTGTTTTATAACCCAACCCATCGAATAAACTGCATAAGAGATTATGGGTGGTTGGGTGAGGCAAAGGTGACTTCGTATTATGCTATTTGCAAATATCTTGTGCGCACAGTATGTAATGTTGTTCACACAAGATAATACCTTGGGAGCACAAGATATTACCCAGCCAGCATCAAACAGCGGGCCAGCGTCCGGTCGCGTCGTATCACAGTCGGCCCAACGTTGGCCCGGCATTCTTTGCTGACTGGGATCTTGTGCAGAAAACTTAATTGCCCCTTCACTCCGTGTATGTGTGTGTTTTACTAACTACTATAGTACTATCCCTCGTGCGCGAATGAGTGTTCGAGAGAGATTCAAATAAGATGAAACTTTCATCTCAATCGAACTAAAATTAATTAGACTAACTCCAGATAAAGGCGGTCTATATGAGTTGATATAATCTGAGATCTTCTTGACATCAATAATTCCAATTGTCCATCGAGCGACTGATTGAAGTAAAAGTTTTATTCACCTTATTTGCATTATCTGCTGGTTCCTAGTCTGAAGATTATCAGTGTTGGGAAAACAGGTAACCAGACCCCCCATGACATTGAAAGGTCAGGGGGGTCTGGTTATCAGTTTTTCCAATATTGATAATATGTAACCTGGGAGCCAGCAAATAATGCAAAAATGGTGAATACTTCGATAAGTACCATGAACAAGAATCCCAGAACTGTTTCCCACAGCGACAGTTAGTTATATAACGTGACGTCAACGAATACGTTTAGAACCCATGTGTTACGTCATTGTATACCAAACGACGCCAACAGCGTTCGATTAAAAGATGGAAAACTATTGAAAAAATAATAAATTGAAAACGAAATTGTTAGAGATTTGACGTTTTATTTTTGTTTGTTTGCTGTTTATTTTATTTTTTTTTTTTTAGTTTTGTTTTTTGTTGTTGTTATTGTATTTTTTTTTTCGCTTGGGTTACTTTCAAAGATGGCAGCTTCTAATTGAATACTCATTCCGCCGTTGGTAAGTTCATTCTCACGCTTTCGAAAGAATTCATAAAATTTAACATTTTTGAGGCATTTTTTAATATTTCGATGGCAAAGTTGGGATTATAAAGAATGAATTATCATTTTTGTGGACTTTACCGTTGTGTAAACTCCGGCAATTCACTCACAAACTTTGTATAAAGCATGCAGTTTGTGAATGGTTCGCCGGAGTTTACACATCGATAAAATCTACAAAAATGAAAATCACTCAGGACTATAATACATGCTAGACTCCTGAACATTAATTTATCATATGACGTCGCGTCTGAGAGTGTTATAACGCCATGTAATATTTTCGATAATCCACTAGTGGATTAAATATGCAAATAAGCTAGATACGTCCCGTAACGTTACATGTGCGACGTCCATAACGACGTTGCGTTTACTAGCGGTGGAATATTGACATTTTTGTAAACAATCGTGAATAAAATGCGCTTTAAATGTCATATGATAAATAGAATCTTTCATTCGTGCTCATGTATTGTTGCATTTATTAAACTCGTTGAGGAAAAGGGATAAAATGCTCGGCAAAGCCTCGCTTTTTATCCCTTTTCCTCAACTCGTTTAATAAATGCAATAATACATGAGCTCTCATGTAAGATCCTCTATATAAACAGTAGAAGTGCAGGCAATGATCAGGAATCGATACAATTAACCCACACTACCCATCAGAGACACCAAAGGAAAAGGAAACACAAACATTTAATTTATCAGTCACCACCTATATTAATTGCATTGTAGCACACTGACCTGATAAAGATATGCCATCTCAGGACAATTGAGCTTTATCATGTCAACTTGGCATTGCACTTTCTTTTGATGAATGGGACTACTAGAAAAATTGACAAAATGTTACTATTACTGCAAAATAATGGAAAGGGACTTATTAAATAACAAAAATCAAATCAAATATCTTTATTGTGAAAGCTCAGATAACATAATGTTACATATGAGCAACATTGCAACATAACAACATGACACGTTACAGCATGACGGCAGTAAGCAGGTAAAATCACAGGAATAAAAATAAAGTCAGCTGATATTAAATATATCGCTCGCCGGAATGTTGGGACCCACTGAGGACCATCGATAAGTGATCATAAATTACTAATTTAAAAGTGTACAGGGGATAAACTGATAAATAGAATACCAGATTCGTGTCATTTGATATCAAGTTTTTCACGCTTGGCTTTGAGAACGTATGTAGAATCGCTAGGCAAGCCTCGCGATTCTACAAGTGTTCTCAAAGCCTTGCCTGATAAACTTGATATCAAATGACACGAACCTGGTATTCTCTATAACTAGACCCTAATGGAAACATCAACAGCGGAAAGCCAAAAGGACAATTACTTTCTCACAAATTGGCCAATTGGCTATCCAAAGCGATACACACACTCCAAGGCAACCATAACAATAATAAACTTCCTCAGAACGGTCAGTGTGTGTATACGGATGGTATAATTATTACAGTTCAGATTTGGCTATACAGCATTTATATTTATTCTTTCATTACTTTCATTTTAGCTCACCTGTCACGCAGTGACCTACGTTACAGGGTGTGATCAGTTTTTGTCCGTCTTGCGTCCGTCCATGTGTGCGTAAACAGCTTCTTCAAACGGCATCTGTTCCTAAACCACAAATTGGATTTTGACCAAACTTTATTGGAGTGATCCTTAGTTGGTCCTCTTTCTAAGTTGTTCAAAGGTTCCGGTCCATTGCACAACTAGGTCACAGGAGCCAAAAATACATTTGTTTAACCGAAAATTTAAAACATCTTCTTCTCTGAAACCACAAGGCCCAGGTCTTTGATATTTGGTAGGAAGCTTTATCTAGTGTACCTCTATCGGGATTGTTCAAATTATAGCCTTGAGGTCCGGAAAACCCTTAAAAATCGTCTTGTCTGAAACAAGAAGGCCCAGTTCTTTGACATTTGGTATCAAGCTTCATTTAGTGGACTTCTACCAAGATTGTTCAAATTATAGCCTTAGAACCAAAAACTGGCCCCGCCCAAGGGCAAGCATGTTTAAATAGTCTAGTTGTTTCATGTTTGTGTTTCTTTCCCTTCGGTGTCTCTTATGGGAGCTGAAGTTTATTGTATCGATTCCTGATCATTGCCTTTACTACTTTTTATATATGGAAAAATTTTACGAATTTTCTTCTTATCTGAAACCAAAAGGCTCAGGTCTTTGACATTTGGTCTGAAGCTTCATCTAGTAGACCTCTACCCAGATTGTTCAAATTATACCCCTGTGGACAAAAATGGTCGCGCCCCGGGGCCCACCGGTATTACATAGACTTATATAAAACCTACTTGTCTGAAACCGAAAGGCCCAGCTCTTTGATATTTGGTACAAAGCTGCCAAGATTGTTCAAATTATAGCCTTGGGCCCAACAATTGTCCCGCCCTAGGGCCCACATGTTTAACATAGGCCGCCCGTTTCGGGAAAAACTTAAAAAATCTTCTTGTCAGAAACCAAAAGGCCCAGCTCTTTGATATTTGGTACAAAGCTGCCAAGATTGTTCAAATTATAGCCTTGGGCCCAACAATTGTCCCGCCCCAGGGCCCACATGTTTAACATAGACCGTTTCGGGAAAACCTTTAAAAATCTTCTTGTCTGAAACTAAAAGGCCCAGATCTTTGATATACGGTATTAAGCTTTATCTAGTGGTCCGTTTACAAGACCGTCCGTTGAAATTATAGTCTTGGGGCCAAAATTGGCCCCACACCAGGGCCCACATATTTCACATAAACGTATATATGGCAAATCTTTAATAATCTCCTCGTCACAAACCAGAAAGCCAAGGTCTTTGAAACTTGGTATGAAGCTTTATGTAGAGGGACTCTACTAAGATTTTCAAATTATAGCCTTGGGACCAAAAATGTTTTAGTTGATGTACAGCTATATTGCTAACCCTGGATCTACGAATATTTATTTTATACTCTGCAGTGAAATCGATGCATATCGGAAACAAATAAAAATGATATTTTCACACTGTGACATATATGATATTTTCACACTGTGAAAAATAACAAGACTTTGTTATTTTCACAATAGCAGCCCGTAGTCCTTTTTCTCGCCAAATTATACAGTGTGAGATGACCAATGTTTATGAGTTTTCTGCACCATCGTATGCACAAGTTAAATTCTGGGTTATCGAATTCAAACACCGTAGAAAGTCTTTAGAAGACGAAATCGGGTCTGGGCGCCTACCAGATGCCACCGATGAAGAAATGTGTAGCAAAGTATAGAATCTGGTGTGCTCTGATAGACGCATTAAGGTGGAATAAATAGCGAATGCATTACATATTACACATGGTAGCTTTTCAACAATTTTACATGATCGCTTGGGTATGCGCAAGCTAACAGCCCGCTGGGTCCCTAAGTCCCTTAGCGATGAACAAATGACAACCAGAAAATCAGTATGTATCGCACTGTTGACGCGGTTTAGGTCAAAGGAAGATGATTTTTTATCACGTCTGGTGACTGTAGATGAGACCTGGATCCATTATTATGAGGTAGAGAATAAATCTCCAAGTCGCCAGTGGGTAGGGCCGGGGTCTCCAAGGCCAAAGAAGTTCAAAACGCAAACCGCTGCTAGCAAGGTGATGGGAACTGTATTTTGGGACGCATAAGGCGTTATTATGTTGGACTTCTAGAAAGAAAAGTTAAATAACAGGTACAACTCAGATATTTCCCTCTGCTGAACATGCACCTGCCTTAAACAGCCAGTTTTGGAGTTGACCCAGGATGACTGCATAAATATCGTGTCATTTGACATCAAGTTTATCAGGCAAGGCTTTGACAACGTCTATAGAATCGCAAGGCTTGCCGAGTTAAGAGTTAGTTTTAGAGATGCGAAAGACGCCATTTTAGCTCATGAATGGTTTACAGAGGCCCCGCGTTATAACGACACTAGTTGTTCCCTATTATTGTGCCGTTATAATGATTTTGCCGTTATAAAGAATCCCAGTTCGGATTATGATTGGTTACAAAAGGTCTTTTCCACATAGTGACTCCAAGAAACAAATGTTATAGACATTTGTTAGAATCGCCTCGATGAGGCGATTCTAACAAATGTCTATAACATTTGTTTCTTGGAGTATTACTATTACAAGAATCTTTCATGACTATGGATCCGATTTGGGCATTTCCGATCGGAGGGAAGCCCAAGCCGCTCGGAATCGAGGCTAACCCTGGAGCGTAGAATTCACTCCATTGAAATTGTCGTTATAACGAGTTTGTCGTTATAACGAATGTCGTTATAACGCGGGTCTTCTGTATTTCCAGCGGATGCTATGTCCGATGGACAGGAGTTCGTTGCTACAGCCGAAACGTGTCCTCAATCCGAATGGTTCACCGGGGCTTGGTGGTACTGTTTTAAATGCCATTCTGCGGATTTAAACGCAATGTACGACCAGGAAAGCCATGCTGCAGGAACTGTTGCTTGGGCAAACACCTTTCCTAAAACAACAGCGATGATGATAATGAGAAGGGGAATGTACTACAGTTAACCATCGTTATCTCAAACACGCAGTGACTGGAATTTTTGTGTTAAGTGGAATGGGAATACCGTGCAGAGTTTTCCACCATTTTTCAAAGGGGGACAACTTTGGGAACTTCCTGTTTGCTATTAAATAAGACCTGTCCCACTGATGAGGGGTCTACTGTTTAAGAAAAGAATTTGCTCCGCAGGAGCAAATTCTTTTCTTTATGAGTTGACCCCTCTTGACATGGGAGATAAAATTACTTTTGCAGGAGTTGCCTCCCCTGAAGGCGTATCCATGCCCCTTCGGTTAACAGTAGTTTGGTATCAAAGGAGTTGAAATATAAGAAACATACAGCAGAACTAAAACAAAATTGCGCGAAATTATGCTCATAACCTGTGTCGTAAAAAACTCCCCTTTCGGCCTACAACGATGACTGTACTTTAAATCAACGTTCAAACAACGTTTGAGTTGAGTGCCTATTTAATAGGTCCCAGGTTGTCCATACGCAGTAACAAATTAGAAAATTAAGTATTCATCGCCCTGATAAACCCCTCTTTATACCATTATTAAAGCAGTTTTAAATTCTATATGTTGTTTTATGTTTTCATTTTCTATGTGCGTCTTTTCTTGGTCGAACTCTTTGGAGATGGACCCAAACAGATAGACATGGTTTTAGAAACAATAGTTTTTAAGAATAAAGATTATGAGACACGTCCAATATTCTAATGCACTTTCGTATGAAACGTGACGTCTGATTGGATAACGTCATAAATTTGCGACAGTATATTCTGCGATATACTGTCGGAAACCCGATGTCACCATGTTATGTCGAATTTCATTGGCTGGCATTTGGTTTTACGCAGCTCACAGCGGTTGCTGCTGTGTTTACAATAGTACAAGGTTTAACAAAACAGGTGAATAAGCGCATTTGAATTGGAATAAGTGTAACGAAAATTGTCATTTGAGGTGGAGGGGGGGGGGTGTAAATCGTCGGTTTTACGGTCGCAAATTACGTTTTAGGGCTCCGCTAACACGTCGCCGTACGAGGTTTCGGAATTGGTACAACTGTAGCTACACGCCAGCTCTCAGGACAGACCCCCGTTTCCCAAATATTATTAAAGATATCTAAAAGTGTTGTAAGAGAACTTTTTGGCAAATGCTATAGCATTTGATAATGAATTTCATCGGGGCCGGTTGCCGTATCATGTGATTTTTCAATGGCTTCAACTAGTTCGGCTAAGTTAAAAGGTGTGTTGTATTCTTCGTGATTAAGGGATTTGAAGTTGAGTTTTCTTTTCTCCTGGTCCTTTTTGAAATTTCTAAAAGTGTCAGAATAATTACGCGATGATGAATTATTCAAGAATGTGCTCCCAAGAGTATCTGAAATATCTTTTTTTGTTGAAGCTATTGTGTCAAATTCAGTATTTAAATGTGTAAAACTAGAAGACTTTGTTTTTCCTGAAATTTTTCGTACCATATCCCAAACCTTTTTAATGGGGGTTTTATAGTTCAATTTGGAGACATATTCTCTCCATGACTTTCGTTTGGAAGCTCGGATTGTTCGCCGAGCTTTAGCTCTAAAAACTTTAAAGTCGTTGAGCTTTTCTGAAGTGGGATTTTTGCAGAACTTATTTAGAGCCTGTTTACGCTTTTTAATAGCTTCTTTACAGTCATTATTAAACCAAGGCTTGCTTTTCTTAGTATTTGTGGAGGTCTTTGGAATGTATTGTTCTGATATGTTAATAAGTGTATCTGTGAAATCAGAAACAATGTCGGATGATTCATTAAAATGATCAATTGATAACTCTTCTTCACATAAATTATGGAATAATTCCCAGTCGGCTTTATTCATTTTCCACTTCTGGTTACAGTCTTCATCTGGTTCGTTTACGCTCTCAATTATAACAGGGAAGTGATCACTTCCGCACTGATCATCATGAACAGACCAGTCATAGTCCAAGAAGAGAGATGGGTGACACAAAGAGAGATCTAAAGAAGACAAATGACCTGTCGCAGGGTGAAGGTAAGTATAAGATTTATCATTCATCAAGCAAAGATCGCTCTTTGCAATAAAATCTTCGACAAGTGCTCCTCTGTTATTGATATCTTTACAGCCCCATAGAATATTGTGACCATTGAAGTCGCCAACTAAAAGTTGACTCAGCAATGAGTCAAGGTGTTCGGGCTTTAAAGTAAATGAGGGCGGGATATATAGAGAGCAAATTGTAGTTTCTTTATCCAGAGAAACCGATACTGCTACAGCTTGTAGGTCTGTTTTTAATTTGATCTCTCTTTGTGGTAAACATGATTTAACAAAAATTGAGCTGCCACCAGATGGTTTGTTACCATCAGAATAGATATAGTTGTATGTATTGAAACCCCTGACATCTATGTTGTCATCAGTTTTTAAAAAGGTTTCTTGCAAACAAAACACCGATGGGGTTAGTAGCGAAATAAGTATACACCGACATTGTTTCTGATTTCACAGATACACTTATTAATATATCAGAACAATGCATTCCAAAGACCTCCACAAATACTAAGAAAAGCAAGCCTTGGTTTAATAATGACTGTAAAGAAGCTATTAAAAAGCGTAAACAGGCTCTAAATAAGTTCTGCAAAAGTCCCACTTCAGAAAAGCTAAACGACATAAAAGTTTTTAGAGCTAAAGCTCGGCGAACAATCCGAGCTTCAAAACGAAAGTCATGGAGAGAATATGTCTCCAAATTGAACTACAAAACCTCCATTAAAAAGGTTTGGGATATGGTACGAAAAATTTCAGGAAAAACAAAGTCCTCTAGTTTTACACATTTAAATACTGAATTTGACACAATAGCTTCAACAAAAAAAGATATTTCAGATACTCTTGGGAGCACATTCTTGAATAATTCATCATCGCGTAATTATTCTGACACTTTTAGAAATTTCAAAAAGGACCAGGAGAAAAGAAAACTCAACTTCAAATCCCTTAATCACGAAGAATACAACACACCTTTTAACTTAGCCGAACTAGTTGAAGCCATTGAAAAATCACATGATACGGCAACCGGCCCCGATGAAATTCATTATCAAATGCTATAGCATTTGCCAAAAAGTTCTCTTACAACACTTTTAGATATCTTTAATAATATTTGGGAAACGGGGGTCTGTCCTGAGAGCTGGCGTGTAGCTACAGTTGTACCAATTCCGAAACCAGGGAAAGATCATGCAGAACCTACAAATTATCGTCCGATAGCTTTGACAAGTTGTTTGTGTAAAACATTGGAGAGAATGATAAACAAGAGATTAGTCTGGTACTTAGAGTCCAACAACCTCATTTCAGAACAGCAATCGGGTTTTCGTTCGGAACGCAGTACCAATGACAATTTAATAAGACTAGAAACATTTATACGAGATGCTTTTATTAACAAAGAACACGTAGTAGCTGTCTTTTTCGACTTGGAGAAAGCATATGATACAACATGGCGTTATGGTATATTGAAAGATCTCCATAACATTGGCTTAAGAGAAAAACTTCCCAGTTTTATTGAAAGCTTTTTAGGGGAGCGCATGTTTCAGGTGCGTGTGGGGTCTACCCTGTCAGATTTCTATGATCAAGAACAGGGTGTCCCACAGGGTAGTATTCTTTCAACTACGCTATTTAACATCAAAATAAACAATATTGTACAATGTTTGGACGACAAAACTGATTGTTCCTTGTATGTTGACGATTTCTGTATATGTTACCGTTCAAAAAATATGAAAACAATTGAACGAAAGATGCAACAAAATTTAAAACGAATAGAAGAATGGACTGATAAAAATGGTTTCAAGTTCTCCAAGTCGAAAACGCAGTGTGTTCATTTTTGTAAACTACGGAAGAAACACGAACATCCTTCCTTGTTTTTATATGGATCACAAATTCCTGTTGTTGAAGAAGCCAAATTTCTTGGGATCATATTTGATCAAAAGTTATCTTTTATTCCCCATATTAAATATCTTAAAGCGAAATGCTTAAAAGCTTTGAATCTTTTGAAAGTTTTAGCCCATACAAGTTGGGGAGCAGATCGGTATACTTTATTACATCTTTACCGGTCTTTAATAAGATCTAAATTAGATTATGGGTCTGTTGTTTATGGTTCTGCCAGAAAGTCCTATTTAAAATCATTGGATACTATCCATCACCAAGGCCTTCGTCTGGCTATGGGAGCCTTTCGTTCTTCTCCCGTATTAAGCCTTTATGTAGAAGCAGGTGAACCATCTTTAACTTCGCGCAGAGAGAAACTTTCTCTTCAGTATGCTATTAGAATTGCTGCTAATCCATCTAACCCGGCATCCAAAATTTCATTTTCACCTCAATTTATAGACAAGTATGAAACTAAACCCACAGCAATCAAACCTTTTGGATTACGAATTTTACCACTGCTAGAAAATTCAGGTATCGACCTTAAAAATATTCAAAAACATGAAACCGCCGAAGTTCCATCTTGGTGTATTAAACAACCTTCTATTCTGTTCGACTTGCATGATGGCAAAAAATCCGAATCAAATCCGATACTTCTCAAACAAAACTTCCAGGTACTGCAGTCACGTTACAATGAATACCAGCAAGTCTATACTGATGGTTCCAAAGAAGGAGATAAAGTTGGTTGTGCGTTTGTTTCTAAAGATACGCACAAAACCATGCGCCTTCCAGATGGTTCATCTATTTTTACAGCTGAAGCCAAAGCAATAGACCTAGCTTTAGATTTTATCAGTTCTTCAATAATTCAAAAAGCAATTATATTTTCTGATTCACTTTCTGTGCTTAAGGCTTTAGACCATTCATCATCTAAAAATCCTCAAATTCAAAAATTGATCGAAAAACATCATGAAATTTCTAAAACACACCAAATCTTGTTTTATTGGCTTCCGAGCCATATTGGCATTGTCGGCAATGAATATGCTGACAAGAAAGCAAAGGAATCGCTCAATCTTGATCCATCTGTTTTTAAAATTCCCTTTAATAATTTTAAACCATTTATCAACAGATACATCTTGTCGGAATGGCAAGGCGAATGGGACCGTGCAATAAATAACAAACTCCATGCCATTAAACCTGTCGTTAGTACAAAATGCTCTCCTCCACAGTTTTCCAGAAAAGAGGACGTAGTATTAACACGACTGCGCATCGGCCATACTAGAGTTACTCATTCTTATATTTTAATGGTGATGATCAGCCTTCTTGTGTAGGTTGTGATCAGCCATTCACTGTGAAACATATCTTAATTGACTGTGTTGACTTTTCACCCTCACGTATTTTATATTTCAAAGCTGACACTTTGCAACAACTGTTTCGAGATGTACCTGTTGATAATATTATTTTATTCTTAAAAGAAATTGGACTTTTTCATAAGATTTAACTGTTTCAGATTTTTATACATCATCATTCTGACTTTTTACTTTTAATATCATCATAAGTATTCATGCCGTTTAACCATTAACCGTTTGACGCTTATGACCCACAAAGAGGGTTGACGCGTCGTTAAACACGAAATCATCATCATCATCTGATATATTAATAAGTGTATCTGTGAAATCAGAAACAATGTCGGATGATTCATTAAAGTGATCAACTGATAACTCTTCTTCACATAAATTATGGAATAATTCCCAGTCGGCTTTATTCATTTTCCATTTCTGGTTACAGTCCTCATCTGGTTCGTTTACGCTCTCAATTATAACAGGGAAGTGATCACCTCCGCACTGATCATCATGAACAGACCAGTCATAGTCCAAGAAGAGAGATGGGTGACACAAAGAGAGATCTAAAGAAGACAAATGACCTGTCGCAGGGTGAAGGTAAGTATAAGATTGATCATTCATCAAGCAAAGATCGCTCTTTGTAATAAAATCTTCAACAAGTGCTCCTCTGTTATTGATATCTTTACAGCCCCATAGAATATTGTAACCATTGAAGTCGCCAACTGAAAGATATGGCGATGGAAGTTGACTCAGCAATGAGTCAAGATGTTCGGGCTTTAAAGAAAATGAGGGTGGTTGTAGTTTCTTTATCCAGAGAAACCGATACTGCTACAGCTTGTAGGTCGGTTTTTAATTTGATCTCTCTTTGTGATAAACATGATTTAACAAAAATTGAATGATGGGGATGATGATTTCGTGTTTAATGACGCGCAAACCCTCTTTGTGGGTCATAAGCGTCAATTGGTTAATGGTTATACGGCATGAAGAATTATGAGGATATTAAAGGTTAAAAGGTAAGTATGATATTTATAAAAATCTAAAACAGTTAAATCTTATGAAAAAGTCCAATATCTTTAAAGAATTAAATAATATTATCAACAGGTACATCTTGAAACAATTGTTGCAAAGTGTCAACTTTGAAATGTAAATCACGGGACTGTGAAAAGTCTACACATTCAATTAAGATATGTCTAAAGATATGTTTAACAGTGAATGGCTGATCACATCCTACACACGAAGGCTGATCATCAAGGTATGTCTAAAGATATGTTTAACAGTGAATGGCTGATCACATCCTACACACGAAGGCTGATCATCACCATTCAAAATACAAGAATGAGTAACTCTGGTATGGCCAATGCGCAGTCGTGTTAATACTACATCTTCTTTCCTGGAAAACTGTGGAGGAGAGCATTTTGTTCCAACGATAGGTTTAATGGCACGGAGTTTGTTATTTATTTCATGGTCCCATTCGCCTTGCCATTCCGACAAGATGTATCTGTTGATAAATGGTTTAAAATTATTAAAAGGAATTTTAAAATCAGACGGATCAAGATTGAGAGATTCCTTTGCTTTCTTGTCAGCATACTCATTGCCGACAAGCCAATATGGCTCGGAAGCCAACAAAACAAGATTTGGTGTCTTTTAGATATTTCATAATGTTTTTCGATCAATTTTTGTATTTGAGGATTTTTAGATGATGAATGGTCTAAAGCCTTAAGCACAGAAAGTGAATCAGAAAATATAATTGCTTTTTGAATTGTTGAAGAACTGCTAAAATCTAAAGCTAGGTCTATTGCTTTTCCTTCAGCTGCAAAAATAGATGAACCATCTGGAATAAAAAGCAAAAATGAGTTCCTTTAAGAGCAATGAAAACATTTATAAGAATGAAGATGGGTCAAACTACGTAGTTTCGGCTAATAAAGCCTCATCAGTGACCCTGTTATGATCCGGCAACGAAAGCCAGAGGAAACATACTGCAAATTTCCAAATTTCGAACTGGCAGTCGATTCAAAGACTGATATAAATCAAAATTGGGTCCAAATAATTAAAAACCTGTCTAGACAATGAGTCTAAACCAATAGTTTATTTCTGATTTCTCAGAATATTCACGCTGATCTCAAAGGACCAAAAGTAAAATATAAACTGGAAGCCGCAAGGTTTGGTGCGTATCTTTAGAAACATACGCACATGATGATGATGATTTCGTGTTTAACGACGCGTCAACCCCCTTTGTGGGTCATAAGCGTCAAACGGTTGATGGTTAAACGGCATGAATAATTATGATGATATTAAAAGTAAAAAGTTAGAATGATAATGTATAAAAATCTGAAACAGTTAAATCTTATGAAAAAGTCCATTTTCTTTTAAGAATAAAATAATATTATCAACAGGTACATCTCGAAACAGTTGTTGCAAACTGTCAGCTTTGAAATATAAAATACGTGAGGGTGAAAAGTCAACATAGTCAATTAAGATATGTTTCACAGTGAATGGCTGATCACAACCTACACAAGAAGGCTGATCATCACCATTGAAAATATAAGAATGAGTAACTCTAGTATGGCCGATGCGCAGTCGTGTTAATACTACGTCCTCTTTTCTGGAAAACTGTGGAGGAGAGCATTTTGTACTAACGACAGGTTAAATGGCATGGAGTTTGTTATTTATTGCATGGTCCCATTCGCCTTGCCATTCCGACAAGATGTATCTGTTGATAAATGGTTTAAAATTATTAAAAGAAATTTTAAAAACAGATGGATCAAGATTGAGCGATTCCTTTGCTTTCTTGTCAGCATATTCATTGCCGACAATGCCAATATGGCTCGGAACCCAACAAAACAAGATTTGGTGTGTTTTAGAAATTTCATGATGTTTTTCGATCAATTTTTGAATTTGAGGATTTTTAGATGATGAATGGTCTAAAGCCTTAAGCACAGAAAGTGAATCAGAAAATAGAATTGCTTTTTGAATTGTTGAAGAACTGATAAAATCTAAAGCTAGGTCTATTGCTTTGGCTTCAGCTGTAAAAATAGATGAACCATCTGGAATGCGCATGGTTTTGTGCGTATCTTTAGAAACATACGCACAACCAACTTTATCTCCTTCTTTGGAACCATCAGTATAGACTTGCTGGTAATCATTGTAACGTGACTGCAGTACCTGAAAGTTTTGTTTGAGAAGTATCGGATTTGATTCCGATTTTTTCGCCATCATGTTAGTCGAACAGAATAGAAGGTTTTTTAATACACCAAGATGGAACTTCGGCCGTTTCATGTTTTTGAATATTTTTAAGGTCGATACCTGAATAATCCAGCAGTGGTAAAATACGTAATCCAAAAGGTTTGATTGCTGTTGGTTTTGTTTCATACTTATCTACAAATTGAGGTGGAAATGAAATTTTGGATGCCGGGTTAGATGGATTTGCAGCAAGTCTAATAGCATACTGAAGAGAAAGTTTCTCTCTACGCGAAGTTAAAGATGGTTCACCTGCTTCTACATAAAGGCTTAATACATGTACGGGAGAAGTACGGAAGGCTCCCATAGCCAGACGAAGGCCTTGGTGATGGATAGTATCCAAAGATTTTAAATAGGACTTTCTGACAGAACCATAAACAACAGACCCATAATCTAATTTAGATCTTATTAAAGACCGGTAAAGATGTAATAAAGTATACAGATCTGCTCCCCAACTTGAATGAGCTAAAACTTTCAAAAGATTCAAAGCTTTTAAGCTTTTCGCTTTAAGATATTTAATATGGGGAATAAAAGATAAATTTTGGTCAAATATGACCCCAAGAAATTTGGCTTCTTCAACAACAGGAATTTGTGATCCGTATAAGAACAGGGAAGGATGGTCGTGTTTCTTCCGTAGCTTACAAAAATGAACATACTGCGTTTTCGACTGGGAGAACTTGACACCATTTTTATCAGTCCATTCTTCTATTCTTTTTAAATTTTGTTGTAACTTTCGTTCAATTGGTTTCTTTTTTTTTTGAACGGTAACATATACAAAAATCATCAACATACAATGAACAGTCTGTTTTGTCGTCCAAACATTGTACAATATTATTTATTTTGATGTTAAATAGCGTAGTTGAGAGAATACTACCCTGTGGGACACCCTGCTCTTGTGCATAGAGATCTGACAGCGACTTGAAATACACGCTCACCTAAAAAACTTTGAATAAAACTTGGAAGTTTTCCCCTTAAGCTGAGGTTATGGAGATCTCTCAATATTCCAGCATATCATATGCTTTCTCCAATCGAAAAAGACAGCTACTACGTGTTCTTTGTTAATAAAAGCATCTCGTATAAATGTGTCAAGTCTTATTAAATTGTCGTTGGTACTACGTTCCGAACGAAAACCTGACTGATATTCTGAAATGAGGTTGTTGGACTCTAAGTACCAGACTAATCTCTTGTTTATCATTCTCTCCAATGTTTTACACAAACAACTTGTCAAAGCTATCGGTCGATAATTCGTAGGTTCTGCATGATCTTTCTCTGGTTTTGGAATTGGTACAACTGTAGCAAAACGTCAGCGCTCAGGACAGACCCCAGTTTCCCAAATACATTAAAGATATCTAAAAGTGTTGAAAGAGAATTTTTTGGCAGATGCTTAAGCATCTGATAATGGATTCCATCGGGGCCGGTTGCTGTATCGTGTGATATTTCAATGGCTTCCACTAGTTCGGATAAGTTAAAAGGTTTGTTGTATTCTTCGTGATTGTGGGATTTGAAGTTTAGCTTTCTTTTCTCTTGGTCCTTTTGGAAATTTCTAAAAGTGTCAGAATAATTTCGCGGTGATGAATTGCTCAAAAATGTGCTACCAAATGTATCTGAAATATCTTTTTTAGTTGAAGCTTTTGTGTCAAAACCAGTATTTAAATGTGTAAAACTAGGGGACTTTGTTTTTCTTGACATTTTTCGTACCATATCCCAAAGTAGAAGTAAAACAAAGATCAGGGATTGATACAATTAACTAACTCCACCCATAAAAGACACCAAATGGAAAGAAATACAAACATTAAGCGACCAGACCATAATGGAAACCTAAACAAAGGAAGGCCATAAGGACAGTTACTTTCCCACAAAATGGCCATATGGCCATCCAAAATTAAAAAACACAAGTGATACACACAGTAAGTAACAAACAACAGCATAAATAAATCGCCACAGAAGAGCCGCCTTGGAACGGTCAGTGGAAGATTTCCACTGGGGGGCTTAAATCGATTTTACGTGGCCACAATCCTGGCCCTTACTTCCGTCGCGATTTAGACAAACCTTTTTAATGGGGGTTTTGTAGTTCAATTTGGAGACATATTCTCTCCATGACTTTCGTTTGGAAGCTCGGATTGTTCGCCGAGCTTTAGCTCTAAAAACTTTAACGTCGTTTAGCGTTTCTGAATGATGATGATGATGAGTTCGTGTTTAACGACGCGTCAACCCTCTTTGTGGGTCATAAGCGTCAAACGGTTAATGGTTAAACGGCATGAATAATTGTGATGATATTAAAAGTAAAAAGTCAGAATGATAATGTATAAAAATCTGAAACAGTTAAATCTTATGAAAAAGTCCAATTTCTTTTAAGAATAAAATAATATTATCAACAGGTACATCTCGAAACAGTTGTTGTAAAGTGTCAGCTTTGAAATATAAAATACGTGAGGGTGAAAAGTCAACACAGTCAATTAAGATATGTTTCACAGTGAATGGCTGATCACAACCTACACAAGAAGGCTGATCATCACCATTAAAAATATAAGAATGAGTAACTCTAGTATGGCCGATGCGCAGTCGTGTTAATACTACGTCCTCTTTTCTTGAAAACTGTGGAGGAGAGCATTTTGTACTAATGACAGGTTTAATGGCATGAAGTTTGTTATTGATTGCACGGTCCCATTCGCCTTGCCATTCCGACAAGATGTAACTGTTGATAAATGGTTTAAAATTATTAAAAGGAATTTTAAAAATAGATGGATCAAGATTGAGCGATTCTTTTGCTTTCTTGTCAGCATATTCATTTCCGACAATGCCAATATGGCTCGGAAGCCAACAAAATAAGATTTGGTGTGTTTTAGAAATTTCATGATGTTTTTCGATCAATTTTTGAATTTGAGGATTTTTAGATGATGAATGGTCTAAAGCCTTAAGCACAGAAAGTGAATCAGAAAATAGAATTGCTTTTTGAATTGTTGAAGAACTGATAAAATCTAAAGCTAAGTCTATTGCTTTGGCTTCAGCTGTAAAAATAGATGAACCATCTGGAAGGCGCATGGTTTTGTGCGTATCTTTAGAAACATACGCACAACCAACTTTGTCTCCTTCTTTGGAACCATCAGTATAGACTTGCTGATAATCATTGTAACGTGACTGCAGTACCTTAAAGTTTTGTTTGAGAAGTATCGGATTTGATTCGGATTTTTTGTCATCATGTAAGTCGAACAGAATACAAGGTTTTTTAATACACCAAGATGGAACTTCGGCCGTTTCATGTTTTTGAATATTTTTAAGGTCAATACCTGAATTTTCTAGCAGTGGTAAAATTCGTAATCCAAAAGGTTTGATTGCTGTGGGTTTAGTTTCATACTTATCTACAAATTCAGGTGGAAATGAAATTTGGAATGCCGGGTTAGATGGATTAGCAGCAAGTCTGATAGCATACTGAAGAGAAAGTTTCTCTCTGCGCGAGGTTAAAGATGGTTCACCTGCTTCTACATAAAGGCTTAATACGGGAGAGGTACGGAAGGCTCCCATAGCCAAACGAAGGCCTTGATGATGAATAGTATCCAATGATTTTAAATAAGACTTTCTGGCAGAACCATAAACAACAGACCCATAATCTAATTTAGATCTTATCAGAGACCGGTAAAGATGTAATAAAGTGTACCGATCTGCTCCCCAACTTGTATGGGCTAAAACTTTCAAAAGATTCAAAGCTTTTAAGCATTTCGCTTTAAGATATTTAATATGGGGAATAAAAGATAACTTTTGATCAAATATGACCCCAAGAAATTTGGCTTCTTCAACAACAGGAATTTGTGATCCGTATAAAAACAAGGAAGGATGTTCATGTTTCTTCCGTAGCTTACAAAAATGAACACACTGCGTTTTCGACTTAGAGAACTTGAAACCATTTTTATCAGTCCATTCTTCTATTCTTTTTAAATTTTGTTGCAACTTTCGTTCAATTGTTTTCATGTTTTTTGAACGGTAACATATACAAAAATCGTCAACATACAAGGAACAATCAGTTTTGTCGTCTAAACATTGTACAATATTGTTTATTTTGATGTTAAATAGCGTAGTTGAAAGAATACTACCCTGTGGGACACCCTGTTCTTGATCGTAGAAATCTGACAGAGTAGACCCCACACGCACCTGAAACATACGCTCCCCTAAAAAGCTTTCAATAAAATTGGGAAGTTTTCCTCTTAAGCCAATGTTATGGAGATCTTTTAATATTCCATATCGCCATGTTGTATCATATGCTTTCTCCAAGTCGAAAAAGACAGCTACTACGTGTTCTTTGTTAATAAAAGCATTTCGTATAAATGTTTCTAGTCTTATTAAATTGTCGTTGGTACTACGTTCCGAACGAAAACCCGACTGACACTCTGAAATGAGGTTGTTGGATTCTAAGTACCAGACTAATCTCTTGTTTATCATTCTCTCCAATGTTTTACACAAACAACTTGTCAAAGCTATCGGACGATAATTTGTAGGTTCTGCATGATCTTTCCCTGGTTTCGGAATTGGTACAACTGTAGCTACACGCCAGCTCTCAGGACAGACCCCCGTTTCCCAAATATTATTAAAGATATCTAAAAGTGTTGAAAGAGAACTTTTTGGCAGATGCTTAAGCATCTGGTAATGAATTTCATCGGGGCCGGTTGCCGTATCATGTGATTTTTCAATGGCTTCAACGAGCTCGGATAAGTTAAAAGGTTTGTTGTATTCTTCGTGATTAAGGGATTTAAAGTTTAGATTTCTTTTCTCTTGGTCCTTTTTGAAATTTCTAAAAGTGTCAGAATAATTACGCGATGATGAATTTCTCAAGAATGTGTGCCCAAGAGTATCTGAAATATCTTTTTTGTTGAAGCTATTGTGTCAAATTCAGTATTTAAATGTGTAAAACTAGGGGACTTTGTTTTTCCTGAAATTTTTCGTACCATATCCCAAACCTTTTTAATGGGGGTTTTGTAGTTCAATTTGGAGACATATTCTCTCCATGACTTTCGTTTGGAAGCTCGGATTGTTCGCCGAGCTTTAGCTCTAAAAACTTTTACGTCGTTTAGTTTTTCTGAAGTGGGACTTTTGCAGAACTTATTTAGAGCCTGTTTACGCTTTTTAATAGCTTCTTTACAGTCATTATTAAACCAGGGCTTGCTTTTCTTAGTATTTGTTGAGGTCTTTGGAATGCATTGTTCTGATATATTAATAAGTGTATCTGTGAAATCAGAAACAAAGTCGGATGATTCATTAAATTGATCAAATGATAACTCTTCTTCACATAAATTATGGAATAATTCCCAGTCGGCTTTATTCATTTTCCACTTCTGGTTACAGTCCTCATCTGGTCCGTTTACGCTCTCAATTATAACAGGGAAGTGATCACTTCCGCACTGATCATCATGAACAGACCAGTCATAGTCTAAGAAGAGAGATGGGTGACACAAAGAGAGATCTAAAGAAGACAAATGACCTGTCGCAGGGTGAAGGTAAGTATAAGATTTATCATTCATCAAACAGAGATCGTTCTGTGCAATGAAATCTTCAATAAGTGCTCCTCTGTTGTTGTTATCTTTACAACCCCACAGAATGTTGTGACCATTGAAGTCACCAACTAAAAGATATGGCGATGGAAGCTGACCCAGCAACGACTCAAGATGTTCAGGCTTTAAAGAAAATGAGGGTGGAATGTATAGAGAGCAAATTGTTGTTTCTTTATCCAGGGAAACTGACACTGCCACAGCCTGTAGTTCTGTTTTCAATTTGATCTCTCTTTGTGGTAAAGAAGATTTAACAATAATTGAACTGCCACCAGATGGTCTGTTACCATCAGAGTAGATATAGTTGTACGAATTGAAACCCCTAATATCGATGTTGTCATCAGTTTTCAAAAAAGTTTCCTGCAAACAAAAAACCGATGGGTTTAATAAAGTAAGAAGCAATAAGAGTTCGTTATAATTTGACTTAAGACCTCGACAATTCCATTGTATTATTTTGTGTTTTAGATCCATTTTATGGAGAGATAATTTTTCGACTAGAAACTAATGCGTCGATATCGACGAAATATCCTACCTTATATAAGGTATCCTTGTAATCTTGCTACCCTTGCGAGGATTGGTTGGAGAGTCATCATCATCCATTAGTTCATCATCGTCCTCGTCAGAGGGTAGCCCTATCTTTGTGTAATCTTTTTGGATCGGTTCTTCCGATCCCTTATTGGTCCGAGCGGAGTCGGATTTCTCTTTTACATGCGGCGCTGGCTTTGGTTCGGTCGCTGTCGACCGATCCGAAGCAACCTGGATTGCGCCATTTGACAAATTGGTTGAACTTTGTGGTGCTGGAGTAGTACTCCATGCACCAGATTTTTTCAGTTCAGCAATGCAAGATTCAACAGTCTGCGTTCCACTATTTGCGACTTTAACACCAGCACCCTTTGTTATGCTGGCGTAACTGGTGCTTGGTGTTTTGTAACGTTCTTCAACAATCTTCCTCGCTTCTGGAAATGTTATCGACCTTTGGTATTTGACGGTGAGTATTTCTTTTTCTTTTTTCCATGCCGGACAATCTCGAGAGAAAACAGCATGTTTACCTCCACAATTTACGCAGTTGGCTTCATTCTTGCAGTTTTGATGATTATCAACATGTTTTTCTTCACCACAGTTTGGACAGAGTTTTTTCTTCTCACATCTGCTTTCGTGGTGACCGAAAACCTGACACGAGTAACATCTGAGAGGGTTTGGTATATATACCTCTACGTTTACGGAAAGATATGCTACTTTGATTTTGTTGGGCAGAACTGGTGTATTAAAAGTCAACACGTAAGTACTGGTGGGTTTTAATACACCATTTCTACGAACTTGTATGTTACGTACACCAATGACGCCTTGGTCTCGGAGGTTTTCGATGATTTCTTCATCACTGCAAGGACGTAATTCAGGGCTGCGTATGACACCTTTACAGGAATTCAGTGTATTGTGGAGGGAAACTTTTACTTTCAGGTCAAATATTTTTTTCGTTTTAAGCAAAGCTTCTACATGCTGTTTTCTTTCGACTTCGATAAGTAGATCACCTGACCTAAGCTTCTTAATGCTTTTTGGTTGTCCGGCCATGGACACTATACTTTTTTCGATGACGAAAGGCGATAAACTTGACACCGTACGTGTATCATCAAGTGATGTCATGACCAAGAAGCGAGGAACATTTGGTGGTACAGACTGCTGACTGGGTTCATCGGAGTCAGACTCCGATGACTCATCTTTTTTACGTTTGGTTTTGTTGCGGTTACTAGAAAGAGGGGGACCCATGAAGAAGGTTTTTAAGATTCATCTCAAATGCTCTCCGCCCTCTGCGGAGTCCTACAAGGGAACACCATAATGGAGTGGCTATCCGACTCGCAGGTGTTAGAGATACACGTGAGATATACTCGCATAAACAAAATGCTTACACGATTGGTCCGTTGCGCCACCGCCTTCTAGAGATAAAAAGACAGAAAAGGGTAAGGTAAATGGGCACATGGTTGGTATCAGGAAAGATACAAAAAGAATGGAAGAGAAAGTTAAGCGGTATCTCTAGGGCAAGGCGTGACCAGCCGATTGACTGTGCCGGACCGCACAGCCTCCCGTCTACACCGAAAAGCCAGGCCAAAGAGGCGTGTTGGGAATCTGAAGCACCGCAACCTCAGGTATCCCTCAACCTCCAGGATCCCTTCTTCCGGCTTACAGGACGCCACCCACGGCAAACGGGTGGTACTTCCTTTAGCTCTTCCCAGTGGGCACATTGACCACAGCAGCAACGTGCCCAGTGGGAATTGAGCCCCCAGGGCCACGGCAAGGCAGGAAGTCTAATACCTGGGGGTAGCGTTTCTGAAGTGGGACTTTTGCATAACTTATTTAGAGCCTGTTTGCGCTTTTGAATAGCTTCTTTACAGTCATTATTAAACCAAGGCTAGCTTTTTGGGGTATTTGTGGAGGTCTTTGGAATGTATTGTTCTGATATATTAATTAGTGTATCTGTGAAATCAGAAACAATGTCAGGTGATTCATTTAAGTGATCAACTGATAACTCTTCTTCACATAAATTACGGAATTATTCCCAGTCGGCTTTATTCATTTTCCATTTCTGGTTACAGTCCTAAACTGGTTCATTTACGCTCTCAACTATAACAGGGAAGTGATCACTTCCGCACTGATCATCATGAACAGACCAGTCATAGTCCAAGAAGAGAGATGGGTGACACAAAGAGAGTTCTAAAGAAGACAAATGACCTGTCGCAGGGTGAAGGTAAGTATGAGATTTATCATTCATCAAGCAAAGATCGCTCTTTGCAATAAAATCTTCGACAAGTGCTCCTCTGTTATTGATATCTTTACAGCCCCATAGAATATTGTGACCATTGAAGTCGCCAACTAAAAGATATGGCGATGAAAGTTGACTCAGCAATGAGTCAAGGTGTTTGGTCTTTAAAGAAAATGAGGGTGGGATATATAGAGTGTGTGTGTGTGTGTGTGTGTGAATTCGGGTTTAACGTTGCTTTCAACAATTTTTCAGTCAAATCACGACGGTGTCTGGTTGCGACAGGGAGCTCAATGCTCACGTTTATAGTGCTGCCTCACTGAAGTATCATGTCCCAGACACATTACATGATACCACACCCAGTCACATTACCCTGACACTGGATCGACCAGTCCTAGCTCTACCCCGTAAATCTGAGTGCCAAACGAGGAGCAGCTAGTACCATTTTTAAAGACTTTGGTATGTCGCGGCCCGGGATCGAACCCGAGACCTCCCGTTCCCCGGAGCGGACACTCTACCAACTGAGCTATCGGGGCCGGTGGGATATATAGAGAGCAAATTTTAGTTTCTTTATCCAGAGAAACCGATACTGCTATAGCTTGTAGGTCTGTTTTTAATTTGATCTCTCTTTGTGGTAAACATGATTTTACCAAAATTGAACTGCCACCAGATGGTTTGTTACCATCAGAATTGTTACCATCAGAATAGATATAGTTGTATGTATTGAAACCCCTGACATCAATGCTGTCAACAGTTTTTAAAAAAGTTTCTTGCAAAAAAAACAAAAAAAAAACGATGGGTTTAATAACGAAATAAGTAATAAGAGTTCATTATAATTTGATTTAAGACCTCGACAATTCCATTGTATTATTTTGTGTTTTAAATCCATTTTATGAAGATATTAAGACTAGAAACTATTATGGAGCTGCAATTGGTGATAGAGATCTGCTACTACCAGCTCGTGGTGTTGCTGACCTCGATCTGTTTTTGCCGTTTGGTGATGATGGAGTTTCAGTGAGCTCCATATCACTGTCACTCAAAGATCCGAATCTGTTCTGGAATCTTATATTGTCTCTTTCCATTTTACGTTGTCTGTTTGTTTGTTTAAGAGACATTTGTTTTTTTCGGATCTTCTGATCCCTTATTAGTTCGACCTAAGTCGAGTTTCTCTTTTGCAAGCGGCGCTGGCTTCGGTACGGTCGCTGTCGACCGATCCGAAGCAACCTGGATTGCGCCATTTGATAAATTGGTTGAACTTTGTGGTGCTGGAGTGGATTTACTCCATGCACCAGATTTTTTCAGTTCAGCTATGTATGATTCAGCAGTCTGTGTTGCGGAGCTGGAAACTTTTACACCAGCACCTTTTGTGATGCTGGTTGGTGTTGTGTATCGCTCATCAACAATTTTCCGCGCTTCTGGGAATGTTATCCCCCTTTGGTATTTGACAGTATATCTTTTTCTTTTTTCCATGCCGGACGATCTCGAGAGAAAACAGCATGCTTGTCACCACAATTGACGCATTTGGCCTCATTCTTGCAGTTTTGATGGTTATCGACATGTTTTTCCTCACTACAGTTTGGACAGAGTTGTTTCTTCTGACATCTGCTTTCGTGGTGACCAAAAACCTGACAATGATAACATCTGAGAGGGTTTGGTATATTCACCTCTACGTTAACAGATAGATATGCAACTTTTATTTTCTTGGGCAGAACTGGTGTAATAAATGTCAACACGTAGGTACTTGTTGGCTTTAATACACCACCTCTACGAACTTGGATGTTACGTACACCAATGACGCCTTCATCTCTCAAATTCTCAACAATCTCGGTATCGTTGCACGGGCGTAGCTCTGGGCTGCGGATGACACCTTTACATGAATTTAGGGTTTTGTTCAACGATACTTTGACGTTGAGATCGAAGAGCTTTGTGGTACCAAGCAGGTTTTTGACCTGCTGTTCTCTCTCGACTTCCAAGAGGAGATCACCTGACTTCAGTTTTTTGATACCTTTTGGATGTCCGGCAATGGACACTATACTCTTTTCGATTACAAAAGGTGATAAATCGGACACCGTACGTGTATCATCACGTTATGTTATCACCAAGAAGCGCGGAACATTGCTTAGCTTTTGAATTTCAGACTGCTGACTAGACTGTTGACTTACCTGTTGACTGGGTTCATCCGTTTCGGATGGATCGTCGTCTTTTTTACGTTTATCTGCGTTGCGGTTATGTTTTTTTCCATGAGGCATAAGGAAAAAATTTTAGTTTCGTCCCAAGTGCTCTCCGCCCTCCGTGGAGCCCTACAAGGGAACACCATAATGGAGTGGTTATCCAACTCGCAGGTGTTAGAGATACACGTGAGATATACTCGTATAAACAAAATGCCTACACGATTGATCCGTTTAGCCACCGCCTTCTAGAGATAAAAAGACAGAAAAGGGTAAGGTAAATGGGCATATGGTTGGTATCAAGAAAGATACAAAAAGAGTTGAAGAGAAAGCAAAGCGGTATCTCTAGGGCTCGGCGCGACCAGCCGATTGACCGTGCCGGACCGCACGGCCACCCGTCTACACCGAAAAGCCAGGCCAAAGAGGCGTGTTGGGTACCTGAAGCACCGCCACCTCAGGTAACCCTCAACCTCCAGGATCCCTTCTTCCGGCTTACAAGACGCCATCCACGGCAAACGGGTGGTACTTCCTTTAGCTCTTCCCAGTGGGCACAGAGACCACAGCGGCAATGTGCCAAGTGGGAATTGATGATGATGATGATTTCGTGTTTAACGACGCGCCAACCCTCTTTGTGGGTCATAAGCGTCAAACGGTTAATGGTTAGACGGCATGAATAATTATGATGATATTAAAAGTAAAAAGTCAGAATGATAATGTATAAAAATCTGAAACAGTTAAATCTTATGAAAAAGTCCAATTTCTTTTAAGAATAAAATAATATTATCAACAGGTACATCTCGAAACAGTTGTTGCAAAGTGTCAGCTTTGAAATATAAAATTCGTGAGGGTGAAAAGTCAACACAGTCAATTAAGATATGTTTCACAGTGAATGGCTGATCACAACCTACACACGAAGGCTGATCATCACCATTAAAAATATAAGAATGAGTAACTCTAGTATGGCCGATGCGCAGTCGTGTCAATACTACGTCCTCCTTTCTGGAAAACTGTGGAGGAGAGCATTTTGTATTAACGACAGGTTTAATGGCATGGAGTTTGTTATTTATTGCACGGTCCCATTCGCCTTGCCATTCCGACAAGATGTATCTGTTGATAAATGGTTTAAAATTATTAAAAGGAATTTTAAAAACAGATGGATCAAGATTGAGCGATTCCTTTGCTTTCTTGTCAGCATATTCATTGCCGACAATGCCAATATGGCTCGGAAGCCAACAAAACAAGATTTGGTGTGTTTTAGAAATTTCATGATGTTTTTCGATCAATTTTTGAATTTGAGGATTTTTAGATGATGAATGGTCTAAAGCCTTAAGCACAGAAAGTGAATCAGAAAGTATAATTGCTTTTTGAATTGTTGAAGAACTGATAAAATCTAAAGCTAGGTCTATTGCTTTGGCTTCAGCTGTAAAAATAGATGAACCATCTGGAAGGCGCATGGTTTTGTGCGTATCTTTAGAAACATACGCACAACCAACTTTATCTCCTTCTTTGGAACCATCAGTATAGACTTGCTGGTAATCATTGTAACGTGACTGCAGTACCTGAAAGTTTTGTTTGAGAAGTATCGGATTTGATTCGGATTTTTTGCCATCATGTAAGTCGAACAGAATAGAAGGTTTTTTAATACACCAAGATGGAACTTCGGCCGTTTCATGTTTTTGAATATTTTTAAGGTCGATACCTGAATTTTCTAGCAGTGGTAAAATACGTAATCCAAAAGGTTTGATTGCTGTGGGTTTTGTTTCATACTTATCTACAAATTGAGGTGGAAATGAAATTTTGGATGCCGGGTTAGATGGATTAGCAGCAAGTCTAATAGCGTACTGAAGAGAAAGTTTCTCTCTGCGCGAAGTTAAACATGGTTCACCTGCTTCCACATAAAGGCTTAATACGGGAGAAGTACGGAAGGCTCCCATAGCCAAACGAAGGCCTTGATGATGAATAGTATCCAAAGATTTTAAATAAGACTTTCTGGCAGAACCATAAACAACAGACCCATAATCTAATTTAGATCTTATCAGAGACCGGTAGAGATGTAATAAAGTATACCGATCTGCTCCCCAACTTGTATGGGCTAATACTTTCAAAAGATTCAAAGCTTTTAAGCATTTCGCTTTAAGATATTTAATATGGGGAATAAAGGATAACTTTTGATCAAATATGACCCCAAGAAATTTGGCTTCTTCAACGACAGGAATTTGTGATCCGTACAAAAACAGGGAAGGATGGTCGTGTTTCTTCCGTAGCTTACAAAAATGAACACACTGCGTTTTCGACTTGGAGAACTTGAAACCATTTTTATCAGTCCATTCTTCTATTCGTTTTAAGTTTTGTTGTAACTTTCGTTCAATTGTTTTCATGTTATTTGGACGGTAACATATACAGAAATCGTCAACATACAAGGAACAATCAGTTTTGTCGTCCAAACATTGTACAATATTGTTTATTTTGATGTTAAACAGCGTAGTTGAAAGAATACTACCCTGTGGGACACCCTGTTCTTGATCATAGAAATCTGACACGGTAGACCCCACACGCACCTGAAACATGCGCTCCCCTAAAAAGCTTTCAATAAAATTGGGAAGTTTTCCTCTTAAGCCAATGTTATGTAGATCTTTCAATATGCCATAACGCCATGTTGTATCATATGCTTTCTCCAAGTCGAAAAAGACAGCTACTACGTGTTCTTTGTTAATAAAAGCATCTCGTATAAATGTTTCTAGTCTTATTAAATTGTCATTGGTACTACGTTCCGAACGAAAACCCGACTGATATTCTGAAATGAGGTTGTTGGACTCTAAGTACCAGACTAATCTCTTGTTTATCATTCTCTCCAATGTTTTACACAAACAGCTTGTCAAAGCTATCGGACGATAATTTGTAGGTTCTGCATGATCTTTCCCTAGTTTCGGAATTGGTACAACTGTAGCTACACGCCAACTCTCAGGACAGACCCCCGTTTCCCAAATATTATCAAAGATATCTAAAAGTGTTGAAAGAGAACTTTTTGGCAGATGCTTAAGCATCTGATAATGAATTTCATCGGGGCCGGTTGCCGTATCATGTGATTTTTCAATGGCTTCAACAAGTTTAGATAAGTTAAAAGGTTTGTTGTATTCTTCGAGATTAAGGGATTTAAAGTTTAATTTTCTTTTCTCTTGGTCCTTTTTGAAATTTCTAAAAGTGTCAGAATAATTACGCGATGATGAATTTCTCAAGAATGTGTGCCCAAGAGTATCTGAAATATCTTTTTTTGTTGAAGCTATTGTGTCAAATTCAGTATTTAAATGTGTAAAACTAGAGGATTTGTTTTTCCTGAAATTTTTCGTACCATATCCCAAACCTTTATAATGGGGGTTTTGTAGTTCATTTTGGAGACATATTCTCTCCATGACTTTCGTTTGGAAGCTCGGATTGTTCGCCGAGCTTTAGCTCTAAAAACTTTTACGTCGTTTAGCTTTTCTGAAGTGGGACTTTTGCAGAACTTATTTAGAGCCTGTTTACGCTTTTTAATAGCTTCTTTACAGTCATTATTAAACCAAGGCTTGCTTTTCTTAGTATTTGTGGAGGTCTTTGGAATGCATTGTTCTGATATATTAATAAGTGTATCTGTGAAATCAGAAACAATGTCAGATGATTCATTAAGGTGATCAACTGATAACTCTTTTTCACATAAATTATGGAATAATTCCCAGTCGGCTTTATTCATTTTCCATTTCTGGTTACAGTCCTCATCTGGTTCATTTACGCTCTCAATTACAACAGGGAAGTGATCACTTCCGCACTGATCATCATGAACAGACCAGTCATAGTCCAAGAAGAGAGATGGATGGCACAAAGAGAGATCTAAGGAAGATAAATGACCTGTCGCAGGTTGAAGGTAAGTATAAGATTTATCATTCATTAAGCAAAGATCGTTATTTGCAATAAAATCTTCAATAAGTGCTCCTCTGTTGTTGTTATCTTTACAACCCCATAAAATGTTATGGCCATTGAAGTCTCCAACTAAAATGTATGGCGATGGAAGTTGACTCAGCAATGATTCAAGATGTTCGGTCTCTAGAGAAAATGAAGGTGGTATATATAAAGAACAAATTGTAGTTTCTTTGTCTAGAGAAACCGATACTGCTACAGCCTGCAGGTCTGTTTTTAATTTGATCTCTCTTTGTGGTAAACATGATTTAACAAAAACTGAACTGCCACCAGATGGTTTGTTGCCATCAGAATAAATGTAGTTATATGCATTGAAACCTTTTAAATCGATGTCATCATTTTTTAAAAACGTTTCCTGTAAACAAAAAACCGATGGGTTAAGTAATGATACAAGTAATAAGAGTTCATTGTAGTTTGCTTTGAGACCTCGACAATTCCATTGTATTATTTTGTGTTTTAAATCCATTGTATGGAGAGATTTTTATAAGACTAGAACTAAGTGGCTATTATGGGCGATCGAGATCTATTGCTAGACCTCGGCGATGGAGCATCAGTAAACTCCATATCGCTACTATCACTAAGAGACCCAAACCGGTTATGGTGTTTAATTCGGTCTATCGATCCTTTTCGTTGTCTGTTGTTTGATTTTTGTGATTTCTGTGACGCTGTTTGTTTTAATTGAGCTTGTTTCTGTTGTTTTTTAATATCTTTTTGAATCATCTCTAATGTAGCATTTTTTAGAATTTTGTCTGTTTTTTTTTTCGTTTCAGTTGCAAGTGATGTTGTTTGTTTTTGGACGGTGTTTCCTTCTGTTGCAAGCGATGGTGTTTGTTTTTGGACGGTGTTTCCTTCTGTAGAGTAGAAGTAAAACAAAGATCAGGAATTGATACAATTAACTTACTCCACCCATAAAAGACACCAAAGGGAAAGAAATACAAACATTAAGCGACCAGACCATAATGGAAACCTAAACAAAGGAAGGCCATAAGGACAGTTACTTTCCCACAAAATGGCCATATGGTCATCCGAAACTAAAAGACACAAGTGATACACACAGTAAGTAACAAACAACAACATAAAATAAATCGCCACAGAAGAGCCGCCTTGGAACGGTCAGTGGAAGATTTCCACTGGGGGGCTTAAATCGATTTTACGTGGCCACAATCCTCGCCCTTACTTCCGTCGCGATTTAGACAAATAATTTGTTCAGTCCGCATGAAGGCCTCCTAACTCATCAGTGCAACATCTCCGTGAACACAAAAATCAAAGAACCACAGAGGTGAGACAACGGTGAGGACTCGACAGCAAGAAACCACTGAAATGCTGGAGCAAAAGAAAACCAACAGTTAGACTCCGATGAGCCCGGCCAGAGACAGAGCATCAGGCACCAACCAACATTACCTTGAATTAGATCTCTCTAATTCTCAATAAGCCTTTACGTTGGAGCCGTCATAGAATCTGAGGCCTGACCCACCGGCGTGCAATTAAAGAGGGAAGCAAAGTTGCCAACCGTGATTGGGTTAACTACCATGCATGCAGTCTGTCGTATAATATCCATGTTGTACCCAATCTTTTTATATCGAAGAATGATTTTACGAAATTGGGTACTGAAGTCATTGCGGTTATATATTTTTCTGAATTTAAATACTAAGTCACCATAAAACTCGGGTTCCGATAGACCTTGTTGCAGAAGAGATTTAAGTCCAATATTGAATTTTGAAATTAAATCAGAATGGCGTCTATAAAATTTTGAAAAGGCTTTGCGTAGTTTATGGTACCGATAACCCTGATTAAGGAGTTTAGCCGTTAATAATTTATTACGAGTGTTGAAGTCAGTTACATGACTACACACTCTAGCAAATCGAATTAATTGCGAAATATAAACGCCATAGGATGGCGCACGAGGAACATCACCATCCAAAAAAGGAAAATTTACAATCTCAAAATCAAAGTCATCGCGTTTATCATAAATTTTGCACGAAACAAATCCATCTACAATAGATAGATGTAAATCCAAAAACGGGGCCTCGGTATCAGAAGAATTTGCCCTATTTAACTGAAGTTCTAGGGGGTAAATCTGACTGATCAAACCATCAAAATAGGTATTATCAATATTTAATAAATCATCTAAATATCTAGAAGTAGAGCTAAAAGCTTCAATAATTTCAGATTGGTTATCAATGGAAAGCGACAAAATGAAGTCTCTTTCATAACAATACAAGAACAGATCAGCCACAAGAGGTGCGCAATTAGTACCCATCGGAATACCCACAATTTGTCTAAATAACTTAGTACCGAATCTAATATAAATATTGTCAAGTAGAAAGGTGAGGGCATCACACACTTTCTGACATGACCAAAGTGTATAATTCTTATGCTCTTTAGAAGTGAAAAATGCATTTCTGACATTACATGCAAGATAGAGAGAATCTTCTCTGTGAAAAGCCCATTCAATTAAATCATTAAGCTTTTCTTTTATAAGATTATGAGGAAGTGTAGTGTAAAGAGTGGAAAAATCGTAGGTAGACAGACTAGAAGCACGAAACTGTCTAGATTTCAATTTATTTAAAACATCATTCGAATTTTTTATAGACCAAAACAGATTTCTTCCTGATCTTTCAAAGACTTTATCACAATATTTAATTACATGCGTTTTAATAGCAGTAAGACAGGAAGTTAATAATTTAGAAAGTTCAGTGGTAGTGCAAGAGCTAGAATTTGCAATAAACCGTGCTTTGTAAGGTTTTTTATGAAGTTTTGGTAACCAGTATAGCGTAGGAAGCTTGTCTTGGCCTTCGTTAACACACACAGCAAACTTGGTGGCTGAAAGACAAACATGTTTATCTACTATAGCTCTCTCTTCAGCTAAAGGCTGAAGTTCATAGGCCTTAGTACCACCAAGCTCCTGCTTAAGCGTGTTAACATAGTGGAGCCGTCACACAACGACGACGTTGTTAGCGGCCTTGTCTGCAGGGGCCAAAACCAACTTCTGATGAAATTCTTGAATACCTAGTTTAAGATGACGTAAAGACGTCTTGGGCTTAGGAGGTAATAAGTTAGTATTTTGAGAATAGAAAGAAATGCGTTTATTCACTAGTTTTAAAATGCTACCTTTGGTATTTCTGTTGTTTTGTTTTTTGTTTTAAGTTGTTCTAAAGGTTCTAAACCGGGAATTGGGTCTGTTTGAGTGATGGCATCTGCGACAGAAACCTTTCTAATAGGTGACTGCGCGATGCTAGCGTAGCTGATTCCAGGAATCGGGGTTGGACACTCGACAATTTTCCGCGCTTCAACAAATGAAATGTTTCGGGTAAATTTAATTTTCAATATTTCTTTTTCTTTATGCCATACTTTACACTCTTTTGAATTGGCCGAATGCTTTTCACCACAGTTGATACATTTGGGTTCTTTACGGCAGTCTTTTTCGTGATGACCCGTTATCTCACCACAATTAGGACAGACAGGATCTTTCGAACATCTGTCTTCATGGTGTCCGTACTTTTGGCATTGGTGACATCGTAACGGGTTTGGAACGTATATCTCTACACTCACTCTGAAATAAGCCACTTTAATATTTTTTGGTAATACTGGCGAATTGAAGGTAAAAACAAAGGTGTTTGTGTCTTTTAACTGACCATCTCTTCTGATTTTAAATCTTTTCACGGCTGTAACTCCCTGTGACTTTGTTCCTTCGAGAATCTCCTGTTCACTGCAATTTCTCAATTCAGGGCAACGAATTACCCCTTTTGAGGAATTGAGTGATGCATGAGGAAACACACGTACTTTCAGATCGTGAAAAGTTGTGGTCCTAAGGAGACTCTCGGCGTGGGCTTTCTTTTTAACTTCAATTAGCAGTTGGTTTGATCGGTGTAGAGTTTTGATACTTTCAGGTTCTCCAGCAAGACTTTGAATAACTTTTTGAATAAGAAATGGCGATAATGATGTGATTTTTCTGTTCTCTTCTGTACATTCAATTATAATGAAGCGCGGAAAGTTGTGTTGATGTTCGGTTGTCGTTTGGTTTTGTTCCTCATTTTCGGATGAATCGTAGTCTATGTCTTGGTCGGTCTTTTTTCTTTTATTGATGGATGCCATGTTGAAAAATTTGTTCGATTCGTCCTCCGTGCTCTCCGCCCACCATGGAGCCCAACTTGGGAACACTCTTATGAGGTGGCTTTCCTATCCTCACAAGTGTTAGAGATACAAGGAAGATATACTCGTACGAGCATAAAGCTGCACGATTGGTCCGTTTAGCCGTCGCCTTCTAGGATTGGAAAAGTTGTGAAAAGACTTTATGAGCAAACGGTGTGTATTCAGGATGATACAAAAGACAAGGAAGAGAAAGTAAAAAGTTATTCCTAGGGCTTGGCACGACCAGCCGATTGATCGTGCCGGACCGCACGACCGCCCGTCTAGCCGAAATCCAGGCCAAAGAGGCGTGTTGGGCACCCGAAGCACTGAACTCCAGATAACCCTCAACCTCCAGGACCCCTTCATCCGGGTTACGGGACGCCACCCACGGCAAACGGGTGGTACTTCCTTTAGCTCTTCCCAGTGGGCACATTGACCACAGCAGCAACGTGCCCAGTGAGAATTGAGCCCCAGGGCCACGACAAGGCAGGAAGTCTAATACCTGGGGAAGTGGGAATTGAACCCCCAGGGCCACGGCAAGGCAGGAAGTCTAATACCTGGGGGAAACATACGCACAACCAACTTTACCTCCTTCTTTGGAACCATCAGTATAGACTTTCTGGTAGTCATTGTAACGTGACTGCAGTACCTGAAAGTTTTGTTTGAGTAGCATTGGATTTGATTCGGATTTTTTGCCATCATGTAAGTCAAACAGAATAGAAGGTTTTTTTAATACACCAAGATGGAACTTCGGCGGTTTCACGTTTTTGAATATTTTTAAGGTCGATACCTGAATTTTCTAGCAGTGGTAAAATACGTAATCCAAAAGGTTTGATTGCTGTGGGTTTAGTTTCATACTTATCTACAAATTGAGGTGGAAATGAAATTTTGGATGCCGGGTTAGATGGATTTGCAGCAAGTCTAATAGCATACTGAAGAGAAAGTTTCTCTCTGAGCGAAGTTAAAGATGGTTCACCTGCTTCTTCATAAAGGCTCAATACGGGAGAAGTACGGAAGGCTCCCATAGCCAGACGAAGGTCTTGGTGATGGATAGTATCCAATGATTTTAAATAGGACTTTCTGGCAGAACCATAAACAACAGACCCATAATCTAATTTATATCTTATTAAAGACCGGTAAAGATGTAATAAAGTATACCGATCTGCTCCCCAACTTGTAAGAGCTAAAACTTTCAAAAGATTCAAAGCTTTTAAGCATTTCGCTTTAGGATATTTAATATGGGGAATAAAAGATAACTTTTGATCAAATATGACCCCAAGAAAGTTGGCTTCTTCAACAACAGGAATTTGTGATCCGTATAAAAACAGGGAAGGATGTTCGTGTTTCATCGTACTTTACAAAGCAAATCTGGCTATGCATTGAAATTTATAACCTACTGTGGAAAGGGCTCACTGGAAATGGAGCCAGGGTTTTCTATTACAGAGAGCATCTGTATTTCCCTTTTAAATGGCTTTGAAAATCGCGGCTACAAAGTGTTCACAGATAATTAATACACATCGCCAGTGTTGTATAGAGAACTGGAGAGGAGGGATTGGTGCTTGTGGTACTGTAAAACCTGGCCGAAAATTTATGCCTTTGGATTTGCATCCTTATAGATTACTTCTGGCTAAAGGTGACGACCCGGTTTTTATGCGGAGTGATAATTTTGTTACTTGTGCTTGGCATGACACAAAGCGCGTTCATTTTCTTTCTACAATAGACACAGACAATACCGTAGACAAGAGAATGAGATCTAGAGGTGCAGAAGGTGGCCACAGAATAGTCGAGAAGCCTGTAATGGCTGAACTATACAATCAACACATGGGAGGGGTGGACATAATGGATCAGAGGCTGGGAAAATATGCATTTCCGCACAAAAACACAAAATGGTATTCAGCCATCTATCATCGACTTCGTGAGGTTGCTCTCATAGATGGATATACTGTCTACTCCCAGTCAAATCCAGATACAAGTTCACCTAGAGCATTCAGAGAAAAAGTAATAGATGGACTTTGCGAGGGGTTTGAGAAAAGGAAGTCTAGACTGGGACGTACAACAAGGGTTGAACAACCGTTGCGATTGACAGAACGACATTTTGTCGGGCAACATGATGATGATGATGATGATTTCGTGTTTAACGACGCGTCAACCCTCTTTGTGGGTCATAAACCTCAAGCGGTTAATGGTTAAATGGCATGAAGAATTACGAGGATACTAAAAGTAAAAAAGTAAGTATGATATGTATAAAAATCTGAAACGGTTGAATCTAATGAAAAAGTCCATTTTCTTTTAAGAATAAAATAATATTATCAACAGGTACATCTTGAAACAATTGTTGCAAAGTGTCAGCTTTGAAGTATAAGTCAAGGGACTGTGAAAAGTCTACACATTCAATTAAGATATGTTTAACAGTGAATGGCTGATCACATCCTACACAAGAAGGCTGATCATCACCATTCAAAATATAAGAATGAGTTACTCTAGTATGGCCAATGCGCAGTCGCGTTAATACTACATCCTCCTTCCTGGAAAATTGTGGAGGAGAGCATTTTGTTCCAACGACAGGTTTAATGGCATGAAGTTTGTTATTTATTTCATGGTCCCATGTATCTTGCCATTCTAACAAGATGTATATGTTGAGAAATGGTTTAAAATTTTTAAAAGGAATTTCAAAAACAGACGGATCAAGATTGAGCGATTCCTTTGCTTTCTTGTCAGCATATTCATTGCCCACAATGCCAATATGGCTCGGAAGCCAACAAAACAAGATTTGGTGCGTTTTAGAAATTTCATGATGTTTTTCGATCAATTTTTGTATTTGAGGATTTTAAGATGATGAATGGTCTAAGGCCTTAAGCACAGAAAGTGAATCAGAAAATATAATTGCTTTTTGAATTGTTGAGGAACTGACAAAATCTAAAGGAAGGTCTATTGCCTTGGCTTCAGATGTAAAAATAGATGAACCATCTGGAAGGCGCATGGTTTTGTGCGTATCTTAAGAAAAATACGCACAACCAACTTTAGTGCAGTTTATATTTTACTTTTATATTTTACTTTTGGTCCTTTGAGATCAGCGTTAATATTCTGAGAAATCGGAAATAAGTTATTGGTTTAGATTCGTATTCTAGACAGGTTTTTAATAATTTGGACCCCATTTTGATTTATATCAGTCTTTGAATCGACTGCCTATTCGAAATTCGCAAAATTGCAGTATGTTTCCTCTGGCTTTCTTTGCCGGGTCGTTACAGGGTCACTGATGAGGCTTTATTAGCCGAAACTACGTAGTATGACCCATCTTCTGTCTTATGAATGTTTTCATTGCTCTTAAAGGAACTCATTTTTGATTTTTATTTGCCTTCACTGCAGCTGGTGTTGTGCCGTGTGGCGGCCGTAAAACGTCTCCCCGTACATCAACCATAGTGCAGTTTATATTTTACTTTTGGTCCTTTGAGATCAGCGTTAATATTCTGAGAAATCGGAAATAAGTTATTGGTTTAGATTCGTATTCTAGACAGGTTTTTAATAATTTGGACCCCATTTTGATTTATATCAGTCTTTGAATCGACTGCCTATTCGAAATTCGCAAAATTGCAGTATGTTTCCTCTGGCTTTCTTTGCCGGGTCGTTACAGGGTCACTGATGAGGCTTTATTAGCCGAAACTACGTAGTATGACCCATCTTCTGTCTTATGAATGTTTTCATTGCTCTTAAAGGAACTCATTTTTGATTTTTATTTATCTCCTTCTTTGGAACCATCAGTATAGACTTGCATGCATGGTAGTTAACACAATCACGGTTGGCAACTTTGCTTCCCTCTTTAATTGCACGCCGGTGGGTCAGGCCTCAGATTCTATGACGGCTCCAACGTAAAGGCTTACTGAGAATTAGAGATCTAATTCAAGGTAATGTTGGTTGGTGCCTGATGCTCTGTCTCTGGTTGGGCCCATCGGAGTCTAACTGTTGGTTTTCTTTTGCTCCAGCATTTCAGTGGTTTCTTGCTGTCGAGTCCTCACCGTAGTCTCACCTCTGTGGTTCTTTGATTTTTTGTGTTCACAGAGATGTTGCACTGATGAGTTAGGAGGCCTTCATGCGGACTGAACAAATGATTTGTCTAAATCGCGACGGCAGTAAGGGCGAGGATTGTGGCCACGTAAAATCGATTTAAGCCCCCCAGTGGAAATCTTCCACTGACCGTTCCAAGGCGGTTCTTCTGTGGCGATTTATTTATGTGTTGTTTGTTACTTTCTGTGTGTATCACTTGTGTCTTTTTATTTTGGATGGCCATATGGCCATTTTGTGGGAAAGTAACTGTCCTTATGGCCTTCCTTTGTTTAGGTTTCCATTATGGTCTGGTCGCTTAATGTTTGTGTTTCTTTCCCTTTGGTGTCTTTGATGGGTGGAGTAAGTTAATTGTATCGATTCCTGATCTTTGTTTTACTTCTACTTTGCTGGTAATCATCGTAACGTGACTGCAGTATCTGAAACTTTTGTTTGAGAAGTATCGGATTTGATTCGGATTTTTGCCATCATGTAAGTCGAACAGAATAGAAGGTTGTTTAATACACCAAGATGGAACTTCGGCGGTTTCATGTTTTTGAATATTTTTAAGGTCGATACCTGAATTTTCCAGCAGTGGTAAAATATGTAATCCAAAAGGTTTGATTGCTTTGGGTTTAGTTTCATACTTATCTACAAATTGAGGTGGAAATGAAATTTTGGATTTATTTATTCAAAATTTTATGACATATACATACATCTGTACTACAAATATACATACAAATGTCAAAGGATTGGATGTAGGCACAGCCTATATTTATCCTCTCCTTTATTGGTGTTGTAGACATATAAATATATGTTAATTATATAGATTGAACTAATGGATTTAATACAAAAATAATGTAGAATGACACTTATTCGAGAAGAAGTAGAAGCAGAAGAAGTAGAAGCAGAAGAAGAAGAAGAAGAGAAGAAGAGATAGAGCATGATTACTCCGACAAACATCAACATTTGCCGTGTTGATTCAAATGTGATGACATCACCGTAAATGCCTTAATATATGCGTTGCATATTAACTGGGTTATTTAGTTAGTGATTAAGTGTTTAAAAGATTTGTACATTTGACGATCCTAGCATTTAGATATTTAAATATTGAAACGTTGAAACCTGTACACGTTGGTATTTAATTAGACCTAATGTTAAGTTTGTTTATTTTATTTAGATATTTAAACATAGAAACGTTAAAATATATACATATTGGTATTTAATCACCCCAAATGTTTAACAATCACTACTAAGTAAAGTCACACTAAGAGGCTGTGCTTGCAGTGGGCACCGTTGGGGTAGTTAGCACGTGAGAGTTGATAATAGTGCAGGCAAGGGCGCTTACTCTGACCAACACTGACACGTTGCGAAAACAATAACAGAACTTGATGAGGATGCAGAAATTGTTATTTTTTTTTTATAATTGTTGCTCAGCAATGGCAAGAGGAAGCGTTAAGTGTTCTAGTCATTTGGTACAAAGAACCGTTCAGTGTGTCACCAGATTCGACAGAAAAGAATCCCAGTCCTCCGACTTACCGAAACGAAATGAAAGTCAGGGGCAGGGACCTTGACTGCAGTGTCAGCAAGACCATGCTAATTTTCCATTGAGGGTGAGCCTATTCTATGAAATATCAATTGATCAATTGGTACTTTTTTTATTAATATAGAAAGTAAATAAGAGTCGACACACAATAAAGGGCCGGAGGCTAAGGAGCAATTGGAAAAATTAACCCTTATCTTGCTGAACAGTCATTTAAGACACACACACTTCCGTCCATCAACCAATCAAACCACTTGATGCAATTTATTGCTACAAATTCATCAACTAGATGCCAAACAGTGTAGATCATGATCAGTTGGCTTCTTCAGAGGCCATCTGATCTGGATCCACACTGTTTGCAGAGATAGGGGTTGTCGTGAACAGCAAGACAAGGGTTAAAGTAACATGTCATCTGACTAGTCGGTAGTATCATATAGAGTGCTAAGCTGTCTGGCTAGTCAATTATTTCGCATTTTATTAAATAATTAATTACTGCGTCAAGTAGCTGGCAATTTTCTTGGTTGGTCAGGTTGGAGTTGCCTGATAAAAGGTCTTTTGCGCAGATTTTTATATTCATATATATGTTATTCATGCACTGTAATGTATTTATCAGCTCTGTGCGTTGTGTGTCGTATTTGTTGCACTGCAGCAAGTAATGTTCTGCAGTTTCATCAACGCCACAGTCGGGGCAAATAGCATTTTCACTCAGGTGATCCCTGAATAAGTCCGCATTTAGAGAACTTTTTTTATTTCTGAGCTGACAAAGTATTATAAATGATGTTGTTCGTCGTGTTGGGTGTCTCAGATTGGTCTGCCTTAATGTATATCCCCGATCATGCTGATTGTATTTTGCAAGAATGTCGTCCAAATAGGTAGGAGATTCATTGTTTAGAAGAAGCCTCCGTGGTCGAGTGGTTACGCTACTCGACTTGTAAACCAGGGGTCGCAGGTTCGATCCCGGGCTTCTCCAGACTTTCGGATGAGTCTTTAAACCGAGGTCCCGTCTCCGTATGACCTTAGCTGTTGGTGGGACGTAAAACTGAAACACTCACTCACTCACTCATTGTTTAGAGCTTACTATTTTTCCTTCATTTTGGATGCCGGGTTAGATGGATTTGCAGCAAGTCTAATAGCATACTGAAGAGAAGTTTCTCTCTGCGCGAGGTTAAAGATGGTTCACTTGCTTCTACATGTACATAAAGGCTTAATACGGGAAAAGTACGGAAGGCTCCCATGGCCAGACGAAGGCCTTGGTGATGGATAGTATCAAATGATTTTAAATAGGACTTTCTGGCAGAACCATAAACAACAGACCCATAATCTAGTTTAGATCTTATTAAAGACCGGAAAAGATGTAATAAAGTATACCGATCTGCTCCCCAACTTGTATGAGCTAAAACTTTCAAAAGATTCAAAGCTTTTAAGCATTTCGCTTTAAGATATTTAATATGGGGAATAAAAGATAAATTTTGATCAAATATGACCCCAATAAATTTGGCTTCTTAAACAACAGGAATTTGTGATCCGTATAAAAACAGGGAAGGATGTTCGTGTTTCTTCCGTAGTTTACAAAAATGAACACACTGCATTTTCGACTTGGAGAACTTGAAACCATTTTTATCAGTCCATTCTTCTATTCTTTTTAAATTTTGTTGTAACTTTCGTTCAATTGTTTTCATATTTTATGAACGGTAACATATACAAAAATCATCAACATACAATGAACAATCAGTTTTGTCGTCCAAACATTGTACAATATTGTTTATTTTGATGTTTAATAGCGTAGTTGAAAGAATACTGCCTTGTGGGACACCCTGTTCTTGATCATAGAAATCTGACAAGGTAGACCCCACACGCACCTGAAACATGCGCTCCCCTAAAAAGCTTTCAATAAAACTGGGAAGTTTTCCTCTTAAGCCAATGTTATGGAGATCTTTCAATATTCCATAACGCCATGTTGTATCATATACTTTCTCCAAGTCGAAAAAGACAGGTACTACGTGTTCTTTGTTAATAAAAGCATCTCGTATAAATAAATGTTTCTAGTCTTATTAAATTGTCGTTGGTACTACGCTCCGAACGAAAACCCGATTGATATTCTGAAATGAGGTTGTTGGACTCTAAGTACCAGACTAATCCCTTGTTTATCATTCTCTCCAATGTTTTACACAAACAACTTGTCAAAGCTATCGGACGATAATTTGTAGGTTCTGCATGACCTTTTCCTGGTTTCGGAATTGGTACAACTGTAGCTACACGCCAGCTCTCAGGACAGTCCCCCGTTTCCCAAATATTATTTAAGATATCTAAAAGTGTTGAAAGAGAACTTTTTGGCAGATGCTTAAGCATCTGATAATGAATTTCATCGGGGCCGGTTGCCGTATCATGTGATTGTTCAATGGCTTCAACAAGTTCGGATAAGTTAAAAGGTTTGTTATATTCTTCGTGATTAAGGGATTTAAAGTTTAGATTTCTTTCCTCGTGGTCCTTTTTTAAATTTCTAAAAGTGTCAGAATAATTACGCGATGATGAATTTCTCAAGAATGTGCTCCCAAGAGTATCTGAAATATCTTTTTTTGTTGAAGCTATTGTGTCAAATTCAGTATTTAAATGTATAAAACTATAAGACTTTGTTTTTCCTGAAATTTTTCGTACCATATCCCAAACCTTTTTAATGGGGGTTTTATAGTTCAATTTGGAGACATATTCTCTCCATGACTTTCGTTTGGAAGCTCGGATTGTTCGCCAGCTTTAGCTCTAAAAACTTTTACGTCATTTAGCTTTTCTTAAGTGGGAGTTTTGCAGAACTTATTTAGAACCTGTTTACGCTTTTTAATAGCTTCTTTACAGTCATTTTTAAACCAAGGCTTGCTTTTCTTAGTATTTGTGGAGGTCGTTGGAATGCATTGTTCTGATATATTAATAAGTGTATCTGTGAAATCAGAAACAATGTCGGATGATTTATTTAAATGATCCACTGATAACTCTTCTTCACATAAATTATGGAATAATTCCCAGTCGGCTTTATTCATTTTCCATTTCTGGTTACAGTCCTCATCTGGTTCGTTTACGCTCTCAATTATAACAGGGAAGTGATCACTTCCGCACTGATCATCATGAATAGACAAATTATAGTCCAAGAGGAGAGATGGGTGACACAAAGAGATATCTAAAGAAGACAAATGACCTGTCGCAGGGTGAAGGTAAGTATAAGATTTATCATTCATCAAGCAAAGATCGCTCTTTGCAATAAAATCTTCGACAAGTGCTCCTCTGTTATATCTTTACAGCCCCAAAGTATATTGTGACCATTGAAGTCGCCAACTAAAAGACATGGCGATGGAAGTTGACTCAGCAATGAGTCAAGATGTTCGGGCTTCACAGAGAAGATTCTCTCTATCTTGCATGTAATGTCAGAAATGCATTTTTCACTTCTAAAGAGCAAAAGAATTATACACTTTGGTCATGTCAGAAAGTGTGTGATGCCCTCACCTTTCTACTTGACAATATTTATATTAGATTCGGTACTAAGTTATTTAGACAAATTGTGGGTATTCCGATGGGTACTAATTGCGCACCTCTTGTGGCTGATCTGTTCTTGTATTGTTATGAAAGAGATTTCATTTTGTCCCTTTCCATTGATAACCAATCTGAAATTATTGAAGCTTTTAGCTCTACTTCTAGATATTTAGATGATTTATTAAATATTGATCATACCTATTTTGATGGTTTGATCAGTCAGATTTACCCCCTAGAACTTCAGTTAAATAAAGCAAATTCTTCTGATACCGAGGCCCCGTTTTTGGATTTACATCTATCTATTGTAGATGGATTTGTTTCGTGCAAAATTTATGATAAACGCAATGACTTTGATTTTTAGATTGTAAATTTTCCTTTTTTGGATGGTGATGTTCCTCGTGCGCCATACTATGGCGTTTATATTTCGCAATTAATTCGATTTGCTAGACTGTGTAGTCATGTAACTGACTTCAACACTCGTAATAAATTATTAACGGCTAAACTCCTTAATCAGGGTTATCGGTACCATAAACTACGCAAACCTTTTCAAAATTTTATAGACGCCATTCTGATTTAATTTCAAAATTCAATATTGGACTTAAATCTCTTCTGCAACAAGGTCTATCGGAACCCGAATTTTATGGTGACTTAGTATATAAATTCAGTAAAAATATATAACCGCAATGACTTCAGCACCCAATTTCGTAAAATCATTCTTCAATATAAAAAGATTGGGTACAACATGGATATTATACGACAGACTGCATGCATGGTAGTTAACCCAATCCCGGTTGGCAACTTTGCTTCCCTCTTTAATTGCACGCCGGTGGGTCAGGCCTAAGATTCTATGACGGCTCCAACGTAAAGGCTTATTGAAAATTAGAGAGATAATGTTGGTTGGTGCCTGATGCTCTGTCTCTGGTCGGGCTCATCGGAGTCTTAACTGTTGGTTTTCTTTTGCTCCAGCAGTTCAGTGGTTTCTTGCTTTCGAGTCCTCACCTCTGTGGTTCTTTGATTTTTGTGTTCACGGAGATGTTGCACTGGTGAGTTAGGAGGCCTTCATGCGGACTGAACAAATTATTTGTCTAAATCGCGACGGAAGTATGGGCGAGGATTGTGGCCACGTAAAATCGATTTAAGCCCCCCAGTGGAAATCTTCCACTGACCGTTCCAAGGCGGCTCTTCTGTGGCGATTTATTTATGTTGTTGTTTGTTACTTACTGTGTGTATCACTTGTGTCTTTTAATTTTGGATGGCCATTTGGCCATTTTGTGGGAAAGTAACTGTCTTTATGGCCTTCCTTTGTTTAGGTTTCCATTATGGTCTGGTCGCTTAATGTTTTTGGTGTCTTTCCTGGGTGGAGTAAGTTAATTGTATCAATTCCTGATCTTTGTTTTACTTCTACTTTGCATATCAGGGCTGTTTTGTTTGTGCCGTGTGGCGGCTGTAAAAGGTCTCCCCGTACATGCATTTAATGCTCTTATTTTTCCAATCCTCAGGGATTGCTTATGCAATTGCTTTTCACTGTTCCATCAATTGACATCCTTTAGATACCTGTTGAAGGTCATTATTAAACCGATGTTCGTTCCTCGTTGTATAACAACTGCATGTTTGACATCCCTGTACTTTAAGTAGACTAGGATGTTTTTTGGGCTTTTGTTGTACCTTCCTTCTATTCAAAGGAATCTTCTTCAGTAATTTTATATGCTGTTTTATATTTATTTAATAACCGGTATGAACATCGCTTTGGTTTTGACGGTATCACAACCTTATTAACCAAAATGAGTATTACAAATACATTTAAAATATCAATATCACCCCTTAGGTTACACTCTGCCTCTTCTGTACGGATTCCCCATTCTATTAAGAACTTTAATACTATGTTGCCTTCGGTATTGGTTAGACCCTTAAATTTGTCTTCTGTAACTTCAGTTAATCTCAAAGGAGCAGGCAATACCAATGTTTTTGGGAGTAGTCTTCGTATAAGACTATCTCCTCTCAAATCGCCCATCCTTCGAAAATATACTAATCCGTGGAAAAGAAGTGGAGTGTATCCTAGTATTTCTAAGTGCAATGCCAAGAGGTGCAGATGTTGTTCGCATTTAAACACTGCGTCTACCGTTACTTCATCTGTAAACGGTAGACGCTTCTCTGTAGTTAACATGTCTGATTTGACATGACAGTCTACAGATTTAATTTATCTAATTACTTGACGTGCTGCAAACTGTAATATGCAGTACGTCGGTCAAACTAACCGCATGCTTAAAACTAGATTGAACGAGCATTATCGTAGAATGAGTAAGCCTAAGAAAACTGACACTTTCTTGTACCGTCACTTTCGACGTACAGGTCATTCTGTAAATAACATTGTTATACAACCAGTGGAAAAATTTTATTACGATGCAAATTCTGCATCTAGATTCAAAATAATCAAAAGACATGAAGCTGAACTGAAATGGATTAAATTTTTACAGACCCCTTTTCCACTGGGATTTAATGACAATATTTATCATGAGGGTAATATTTCCAGAATGCCGGACTTTGATATTTTCTCACTCCTGGAATGTCGAAAACGCAGAACTAGATCTCATGGCACCAGGAAAAATGGTAACTTTAAACGTAAATCACGTGCGTTTAAACGAAACAATACTAGACTGAAGTGACTGTCAATTATATTATTAAATCATGGACGCCACTCTATGCTTTCATTTTTAAGTACATTACCCGTTTCTGTTTTACGTCTTCTGGACACCGAGGCGAATAAATTCTACGATAGTTCTCATCAGTTATATGATGCGGCTCTCTTAACTAGAGGCTATACTCAGCATACTCTCCGTCCTTACATTGACTCTGAAATTAATCATAAACGCCATTTCTTCAAAATATCCTTCATTAATAAGGGTATGGATTTTATAGATTTGCCCAGTATCTTCCGTGAGAGATCGGTGCTTTCTTCCATTCCTGCTTATTTTCAAAATACTGAAACACCTATAATTTGCTATAAATATAACAAACCTGTTAGATCTATCATTTTTAATTTCAATAAACTTGTTTCAGATCTTGATATTGATACTAATACTCCTGATTCATGTTATTGTAAAAACTCAAAGTATTGCTATCCTGCTGCTGGTCATGTAATTACTGGCAATTTGAAAATTATTCCTGATTCTAGGATAAGGAATATAATTTCTAAAGGACAGAACTATCGGTTTCCTTCTAATATTGATTTCAGAAAATGTAGAGATGAAATTGCTGCTTCCTTGAATGAATTCGGTAATCGATGGTGTAAGCGAGAGTATGTTGAGCATAAAGCCCTTAAGGACTGGAAACTTAGCATTTTAAAACTAGTGAATAAACGCATTTCTTTCTATTCTCAAAATACTAACTTATTACCTCCTAAGCCCAATACGTCTTTACGTCATCTTAAACTAGGTATTCAAGAATTTCATAAGAAGTTTGTTTTTGGCTCCTGCAGACAAGGCCGCTTACAACGTCGTCGTTGTGTGACGGCTCCACTATGTTAACACGCTTAAGCAGGAGCTTGGTGGTACTAAGGCCTATGAATTTCAGCCTTTAGCTGAAGAGAGAGCTATAGTAGATAAACATGTTTGTCTTTCAGCCACCACGTTTGCTGTGTGTGTTAACGAAGGCCAAGACAAGCTTCCTACGCTGTACTGGTTACCAAAACTTCATAAAAAAACCTTACAAAGCACGGTTTATTGCAAATTCTAGCTCTTGCACTACAACTGACTTTTCTAAATTATTAACTTCCTGTCTTACTGCTATTAAAACGCATGTAATTAAATATTGTTATAAAGTCTTTGAAAGATCAGGAAAAATTCTGTTTTGGTCTATAAAAAATTCGAATGAGGTTTTAAATAAATTGAAATCTAGACTGTCTACCTACGATTTTTCCACTCTTTACACTGCACTTCCTCATAATCTTATAAAAGAAAAAAATAATGATTTAATTGAATAGGCTTTTCACAGAGAAGATTCTCTCTATCTTGCATGTAATGTCAGAAATGCATTTTTCACTTCTAAAGAGCAAAAGAATTATACACTTTGGTCATGTCAGAAAGTGTGTGATGCCCTCACCTTTCTACTTGACAATATTTATATTAGATTCGGTACTAAGTTATATAGACAAATTGTGGGTATTCCGATGTGTACTAATTGCGCACCTCTTGTGGCTAATCTGTTCTTGTATTGTTATGAAAGAGACTTCATTTTGTCCCTTTCCATTGATAACCAATCTGAAATTATTGAAGCTTTTAGCTCTACTTCTAGATATTTAGATGATTTATTAAATATTGATCATACCTATTTTGATGGTTTGATCAGTCAGATTTACCCCCTAGAACTTCAGTTAAATAAAGCAAATTCTTCTGATACCGAGGCCCCGTTTTTGGATTTACATCTATCTATTGTAGATGGATTTGTTTCGTGCAAAATTTATGATAAACGCGATGACTTTGATTTTGAGATTGTACATTTTCCTTTTTTGGATGGTGATGTTCCTCGTGCGCCATCCTATGGCGTTTATATTTCGCAATTAATTCGATTTGCTAGACTGTGTAGTCATGTAACTGACTTCAACACTCGTAATAAATTATTAACGGCTAAACTCCTGAATCAGGGTTATCGGTACCATAAACTAAGCAAAGCCTTTTCAAAATTTTATAGACGCCATTCTGATTTAATTTCAAAATTCAATATTGGACTTAAATCTCTTCTGCAACAAGGTCTATCGGAACCCGAATTTTATGGTGACTTAGTATATAAATTCAGAAAAATATATAACCGCAATGACTTCAGCACCCAATTTCGTAAAATCATTCTTCGATATAAAAAGATTGGGTACAACATGGATATTATACGACAGACTGCATGCATGGTAGTTAACCCAAACACGGTTGGCAACTTTGCTTCCCTCTTTAATTGCACGCCGGTGGAACATGCCTCAGATTCTATGACGACTCCAACGTAAAGGCTTATTGAAAATTAGAGAGATAATGTTGGTTGGTGCCTGATGCTCTGTCTCTGGTTGGGCTCATCGGAGTCTAACTGTTGGTTTTCTTTTGCTCCAGCATTTCAGTGGTTTCTTGCTGTCGAGTCCTCACCGTTGTCTCACCTCTGTGGTTCTTTGATTTTTGTGTTCACGGAGATGTTGCACTGATGAGTTAGGAGGCCTTCATGCGGACTGAACAAATTATTTGTCTAAATCGCGACGGAAGTAAGGGCGAGGATTGTGGCCACGTAAAATCGATTTAAGCCCCCCAGTGGAAATCTTCCACTGACCGTTCCAAGGCGGCTCTTCTGTGGCGATTTATTTATGTTGTTGTTTGTTACTTACTGTGTGTATCACTTGTGTCTTTTAATTTTAGATGGCCATATAGCCATTTTGTGGGAAAGTAACTGTCCTTATGGCCTTCCTTTGTTTAGGTTTCCATTATGGTCTGGTCGCTTAATGTTTGTATTTCTTTCCCTTTGGTGTCTTTTATGGGTGGAGTAAGTTAATTGTATCAATTCCTGATCTTTGTTTTACTTCTACTTTAAAGAAAATGAGGGTGGGATATATAGAGAGCAAATTGTAGTTTCTTTATCCAGAGAAACCGATACTGCTACAGCTTGTAGGTCTGTTTTTAATTTGATCACTCTTTGTGGTAAACATGATTTAACGGAAATTGAACTGCCACCAGATGGTTTGTTGCAATCAGAATAGCTATAGTTATATGTATTGAAACCCCTGACATCTATGTTGTCATCAGTTTTTAAAAAAGTTTCTTGCAAACAAAAAACCGATGGGTTAATAACGAAATAAGTAATAAGAGTTCCTTATAATTTGATTTAAGACCTCGACAATCCCATTGTATTATTTTGTGTTTAAAATCCATTTTATGAAGAGATTAAGACTATAAACTATTTTGGAGCTGCAATTGGTGATATAGATCTGCTACCACCAGCTCGTGGTGTTGCTGACCTCGGTCTGTTATTGCCACTTGGTGACGATGGAGTTTCAGCGAACTCCATCATTGCCACTTGGTGATGATGGGAGTTTCAGCGAACTCCATATCACTATCACTCAAAGATCCGAATCTGTTCTGAAATTTAATATTGTCTCTTTCCATTTTACGTTGTCTGTCTGTCTGTTTTTGAGACAACTGATGTGTTTTGATCGGATCTTCCGATCCCTTATTAGTTCGATCTGAGTCGAGTTTCTCTTTTACGTGCGGCGCTGGCTTCGGTACGGTCGCTGTCGACCGATCCGAAGCAACCTGGATCGCGCCATTTGATAACTTGGTTGAACTTTGTGGTGCTGGAGTGGGTTTACTCCATGCACCAGATTTTTTCAGTTCAGCAGTCTGTGTTGCGGAGCTGGTACATTTTACACCAGCACCCTTTGTGATGCTGGCGAAACTGGTGGATGGTGTTATGTATCCCTCTTCGACAATTTTCAGCGCTTCGGGGAATGTTATTCCCCTTTGGTATTTGACGGTGAGTATTTCTTTTTCTTTTTTCCACGCCGGACAGTCTCGAGAGAAAACAGCATGTTTGCCATCACAATTAACGCATTTGGGTTCATTTTTGCAGTTGAGGTGATTGTCAACATGCTTTTCTTCACCACAATTAGGACAGAGTTTTTTTCTCTGACATCTGCTTTCGTGTTGGCCAAAAGCCTGACAACAGTAACATCTAAGAGGGTTTGGGATGTATACCTCTACGTTAATGGAAAGATATGCTACTTTGCTTTTCTTGGTGTATAAAAGTCAACACATAAGTTGCTGTTGGTTTCAATACACCACTTCTACGGACTTTAATGTTACGAACACCAACAACTCCCTAATCTTTCAAGTTATCGACGATCTCTTCATCCGTACAAGGGCGCAGTTCTGGACTGCGAATCACTCCCTTAGACGAATTTAACGTGTTCTGGAGAGAGACTTTAACCTGAAGATCAAAGAGTTTTTTGGTGGCGAGCAGGCTTACAACTTGTTGTTTTCTCTCGACTTCCAAGAGAAGGTCACCTGATTTGAGCTTTTTGATACTCTTAGGGTGTCCGGCTATGGAGTTAATCCATTTCTCACTTACGAAGGGAGAAAGGCTGGATACACTTCGTGTATCGTCAAGCGACGAGACAACCAAGAAACGCAGAACATTGTCGAAATTTGGTTTAGCAGACTGCTGACTGGATTGTTGACTGGATTGTTGACTTGACTGCTGACTGGATTGTTGACTGTGTTCATCCGATTCGGATGTATCGTCTTGTTTTTTACGTTTAGGTGCGTTATGATTAGATGCTTTGCGGTTATTTTTTTTCCATTAGGCATAAGGAAAAAATTCTTGTTTCGTCCCAAGTGCTCTCCGCCCTCCGTGGAGTCCTACAAGGGAACACCATAATGGAGTGGTTATCCAACTCGCCGGTGTTAGAGATACACGTGAGATATACCCGTATAAACAAGCTGCCTACACGATTGATCCGTATAGCCACCGCCTTCTAGAGATAAAATGACAGAAAAGGGTAAGGTAAATGGGCATATGGTTGGTATCAGGAAAGATACAAAAACAGTTGAAGAGAAAGCAAAGCGGTATCTCTAGGGCCCGGCGTGACCAGCCGATTGACCGTGCCGGACCGCACGGCCACCCGTCTACACCGAAAAGCCAGGCCAAAGAGGCGTGTTGGGTACCTGAAGCACCGCCACCTCAGGTAACCCTCAACCTCCAGGATCCCTGCTTCCGGCTTACAGGACGCCACCCATGGCAAACGGGTGGTACTTCCTTTAGCTCTTCCCAGTGGGCACAAAGACCACAGCGGCAATGTGCCCAGTGGGAATTGAGCCCCCAGGGCCACGGCAAGGCAGGAAGTCTAATACCTGTGGGATAGAATGCCGCTTTCCTGACATAGATAGAATCGGTAGCGACTCGGACAACCTCACTGGGTTCAAACATTGAAAGCATGGATATTAGATTGATGTAGGCGTAGGCCAGCATGCTCGCCCTCAGGTGAGCGTACTGTGGTTGGGAGCCATCATAATACGTGAGAATATAGCCTAGAGGACACTTCCCGGGAGCTCCGACCAGGGTACCGCTTTGGCGGGTGTCTCGCACGAGGAAGTCGAGTGCTCCCTAGTCAGTCACAAGCCTTCGTGTCAGTCTTTTGCCGCCAACTCCATTGGCAGCTTTGGCGCCGTGGGTGAACTTGCCGATAACACTGCAGCCTTGGTCACGGTCAGCGGTTTGCTTCTTAAAGGCGATGATGGCTTCCCGAACCTGTAGGCTGTTCAGCAAGCAAGACTCTGGGAGGAAGGCAAGGAGCTGTGTTGAGGCCCAACCACCACTTTCGGAGGCGAAATGCTTCCCGAACCAGGCAAGGATGACAGGATGGCAGGTTGCATCAAACTTCCATTCTTGAATCTCGGCGAAGCCTGTGCCTATGTCTTTGGGGAGAGTGCCATTGATGGCTACACGGACCTACCGGTGGGTTGGGTGTCTGAACCGCTCGAAATAGGGTTTGGTTTCACCCATGCCCTGGAAGGATGCTGGATAGCAGGCCTTCATGTCGATGCTGACGATTTCCCTCGTGTCATAATTCATAAGAGTTCCAGAGGCCGCCGTGACCGTGCACCACACAGACCTTCTCGACGTCTGGAAGGAGGTTGGCTGGGGTTGGCTTCCAACGTTTCCTTTGCTACAATACTGGCCGCGTGATTTTCGCCGAAGGCTCTTTCAGCAAGTTCAGGGTTACCAAGTTTGGCGCAGATTGCTTGGAGTCGCTCTTGAGCCTCCCGTGTACTATAGGTGCGGCCGCCCTGGAGCACGACAGAGAGTTGCCTTGGCCACCCAGGAGCCAGACCGCACGGGTTGCTTCCCGAATGGCCTGCCAGACGTCGTCCTCGTAGATGTGAACCTCTCTACTCTGGGTGAAGTGGAGGTCTTTGGACCAAGCGTGGCCGTTGTGGCAGATGAGTTCTATGGATCTATGACCACCATTCCCACCTCTACCATATTTGCCACTGTTGAAAATATCCTCCCTGCAATATCCCTCAGGATGATTGCCCGCTTAAGAATTTTCTCTAGGTTAGATACATCTTCAACCGAGGCTCCAGCGTTGTGGATCCTCTCTTCCCATTCCTGCATTTTTTTTGGCGGCGGGTCAGTGCCAACCCTGACCCCTCATAGCGCCTTCAAAATGCTCCACAACTCTCTGGGCCACACATCTCTTTGTGGGGCGAGGTTGGCAGATTCCGGGTCTCTGATGGGGTAGAGGCCGTAGACGACAGCGGTTACGGGATAGGCGTTTTGGTAGAAGACTCTGTCAATTCCAGTCAAAACATCAGGCCGAGTGTACCGTGAAATCTCAACGATGGCCTGTCCCCTCCTCTCCTCGCGAACTGGGTCAAATTTGTCTTCTAAGAACCAACCACCCCTTTGTTGTTCGCGACAAAACTTGGGTTTCAACAGAAATCCGCCCTCCGGAAGGTTATCAAGCAACCTTGCCGCCCTCTCGTCTATCATGCTAGCATCAAAAGCCAGTCGACCCGCTCTGGCATGAACACCGTCAACAAATTCGACATCACCGATACCAAATGGGTCTTCTGACTCTTCTCCCTCCTTTTTCCATGCAGAGAAGACCGCAGCAGCGCCTTCGACTTCGAACTCATCTTTGGCATCGTTAAGAATCTCGACCCACTGATCGTCCGGAAGCCCCAACGGGTGATGGAACTGACTGTCCAGGTCGGTAAAGTGTTGACCCTGTGGAACTGGGTCGGGCATTTCTGCAAGAATCTCATTGATCAATTCATCCATGTCGTTAAACGGGTATACTATTTACTCAAATATCTCTAAATGGAAATTCGAACGTCACACATTAACAGATTGAATTGCATCCTGGCTTTCTTCTCCAAGGCCATGTGCCGGCCGCGTATTTTATCCCGTCAACAGGCCCGACAGATTTCTATTTCGCTTTGAACACCTTTCCCACATTTTCTACAGGGAATGGGGATTTTCTTACCTTTGCGAATTTTGGCTAAATGACTCTTGCAGTACATCTTGCAGCAATTCTTCCCACAGGTGGTTGACCTGCCTATATTCAACCACCCACAATTGTCGTATCCCTTCATTATTAGATAGGTATACTATGTACACTGAAATCCCTTAATGAAAATGGCACCCACCGAGTGTCTCGTATAACAACGTGGGAAAAAAAAACCTAGAGCCCCGGGCCGCCCCTGGGCTCTGGGTTTTTGCCCGCGTTGTTATACGAGGTGCCACTGGTATGTCGCATCCAGTTGGGGTGAAATTCTTTATGGTTGGGGGGGGGGGGGGCTTAATTTGCCAAATTAATTTAATTTGGGGGGGGGGGGGGGTCAAAATGAGGTGGGAAGCTTAATGGGTTGAATGGGGCTTTCATGGCTGAAACAAGAAGTCCATTCACCTTCCCTGCTGCTGGTCCACTCCACTGGGGTCCCATATACAACTACCATATTCCAAGATTGGGCAAACAAGACCTTTATATGCTGCCTATTTTACATCCTGAGGGCACTGATGAAGATTTCGCCTCAGAAAATCAAGCGTTCTATTTGCCTTAGTACACATGTTGCTAATGAGTCAATGTCAAATTTCGCAACATTTCTTGTCTTTTTCATATTCTGTGAAAATCCAGCATGAAAGAATGTGAAAAGTATTTTCTCATGGTAATTTAAGTCTTGCTCTGCATTATGAAATTCAAATTTTACATGATTGTGGCATATAAATATGAGTTTTTCCAATTTTAAGTGACCATATCCATCTTTTTACGTGTAGATCAAAGCATTTTCAAGGACTGGACTACGATTATTACAAAATCTGTTATTTTTGTAGCCATTTTTCCTGGATGCTTTGTTTAGCTGATCACTTGATAACATGGAGACAGATTAAATATATAAAATCTTCTTCACCATTTTGGAAATTTTAGCCAAAAAATACTTGTCACTCGCAGTCATGCCAGGACCGTAACATTTACATACTCTGATGAAATAATGGTGGATCCCCAGTGCTGCTGAAGCTGACTTCCTGACAGACTCTGTTGGCACTTCCTGTTTAGAAATTCACATGTGCATTGTGATGCTGCTTTGAGGATTGTTTGAGAAAAATCCATTCAGGTGAGTTTTCCCTTTGTCTTTTACCGTAACATGATAAAATGAAATAGAATTGAATCAAGGCTTTCCAGTTTGCAGCGTATAATTCAACTGTTGATTCTTTAAACTAGGGCGTTCTTGTTTACTAGTTCTAGGATTAATAGATATTGTTTTAAGTGTAAATATGTCATGACCATAACAGTCCTGACCATAACAATGAAAAATGTTACGGTCATGAATGATTTAGTAATGGTCAAGCTTGTTGGTGAAAGAAAAGGAGATTTACTTAGTTTGTGCATTGGCTATGCTATAAACTGTATGATATGAAGAATAGTCGGGCTCATCGGAGTCTAACTGCTGGTTTTCTTTTGCTCCAGCATTTCAGTGGTTTCTTGCTGTCGAGTCCTCACCGTTGTCTCACCTCTGTGGTTCTTTGATTTCTGTGTTCACGGAGATGTTGCACTGATGAGTTAGGAGGCCTTCATGCGGACTGAACAAATTTTTTGTCTAAATCGCGACGGAAGTAAGGGCGAGGATTGTGGCCACGTAAAATCGATTTAAGCCCCCCAGTGGAAATCTTCCACTGACCGTTCCAAGGCGGCTCTTCTGTGGCGATTTATTTATGTTGTTGTTTGTTACTTACTGTGTGTATCACTTGTGTCTTTTAATTTTGGATGGCCATATGGCCATTTTGTGGGAAAGTAACTGTCCATATGGCCTTCCTTTGTTTAGGTTTCCATTATGGTCTGGTCGCTTAATGTTTGTATTTCTTTTCCTTTGGTGTCTTTTATGGATGGAGTAATTTAATTGTATCAATTCCTGATCTTTGTTTTACTTCTACTTTTAACAGTAAAGAATAATGTAAGAATTAACATTAGATACAGTGACAAACTTATTTTAAATTTAATGGGTAATTCCTTGGCTTACTGTAATAGTTTGCTAGAGGTTTGATGATATCTTTTTTTTCTACATTAAGAAAACCTATGCAATATAAAGCTATCTTTTTATGTCATTCGAAATGGTGATTTGTATTATACAGTCGGCCCGCGATATAACGACACTCGTTATAACGGAAACTTCGGTTTCCGACGAAAATTTGGCCAAAACAAACGTTTTACTATATAAATTTACTACGTTATAACGGAATTCACACTTACCGACACCGACAGTGAATTCCGGCGACAAAAATCACATTTTCCCTTACTTTTTCTAGCGTT